>JAWWLV010000018.1:17546494-17574491 GCA_035041135.1 Platyrinchus mystaceus | reverse complement strand
CAGGTGTTGGGAGGGAATTTAAAAACAAAACATAAAATCAAAGCATACAAAGCAGACATTAGACCTCTACTAAAATGCTGGGAGAGAGAGGGAGGAAAGTAGGGAATAGGCACAGGGATGAAAAAATGCAAAGGAAAAAAACACACTTCAAGCTCTGAACAAAGTGGAAATCATGCCTCCAAAGAGAAGTGCTGGGACTGAACACAGCACTTCATGAGCACCTGAGAGCCACAGCCCCCTCCCCTGTCCCATGTCAGCTAGGCAGGGGTCATGCAAGTGCAAGGTGTGAGCATGGGAGGGTGGCTGTGGCACAGCTGACCTCTGTTCAGAGTGCAAGAGGCAGGTTGTAGCAAACACTGCAGGAACCGGTCACACCTTACAGCTGATCACTCTCCTGCTCTCCTGTCTCTATTTTTCTCCTTATGGCTCAAGTTGATATTACCACAGTTTTGGTCTACGCAAATTAAATTACTACTACTGTCCAGAAAACATGCAGAAGAAACCTATGAACAACTGTGACTTTTACGGGTTTAATTGGCAAAGTATTTTAAATCCATTTCTGCACTTGTAATTTAGTGATAACAGGTGGAATTTTCAGAGCAGTTAAGGGAATTTGGATAAACACTTTCCACTGTCATTATTAAATAGAGAAATAATTTTTCTCTATTTATTAATGACAGTGGAAAGTGTTTATCTAAAAGAAATAATAAATGAATAAGTGTTTATCTAAAAGAAATAATAAATTAATAAATCCAGCTAAATTTAAACTTCTTGGACATTTTTGTAGAAACTTTGCCAGAGCAAAACTGTGACAGCAGGCAGAAGAGTACACTCTAAATACAACACATACCAAGGCAATTTTCTTTGGTAAAATGAACATGAGGGGCCTGGTAGACAATGCTTGAACAGAGGTGAACTGAGAGGACAAACTGAGCTACAAATGAAGGGCAACCCCAGGACACACGGACTGCAGGCACTGAAGGGAAGAGTAACCACAAGCTTACAAAATCACCATGAGGATTTACCAGGCTAGGCACAACACTCACCCACACTTTGCCACGGTAAAGAAATTGTTCATGGTATTTTGTACACCTAAGTCTTGCTAAAGGGACGAGTCTCCCCCTGCACAGGGGGACCATTTCACAAGCCGGCACCGCGCAATCAGTGAGGGCAGGGAAGCGGCAGAAGGGACAGGCTGGGAGGACATTTACATGGAAGTCATATCATTGAGAGCGTGGTCCAGCTCCTCACTGATGGCTTTGTACTTCAGTTTCTGAGCATACAGCTCATCTAATGGTCCCCCAGGGAAGGCAGGTGTGCAAGGGAATGGAGCGTGCCCACGGGTGGAAGGTGAAGGTGGTGGCATGGGATACCATCCAGAAGCCGCAGGAAAAGGGAAGAGTGCACAGAAAGAGGTGTTGTGACAGACAACAGGAAAGAAAATCACAAAGTTAGAGGATAATTAAAAAAAAAAAAATCAGTAGTGAACAGTCTTATGTGAGAAGTTCATTAACTGCACTGCCAGTGGGACAACCTGTGACACAGAGAAAACCAAGGAGAGGAAGTGTACAAGGGAAAAAAAAAATCCATGTTTTGCTGCCCTGGATTTTTGCTTTAATGCACATTAGGAGGGCACACAGGAGCAAGGCAGAAAAAAGCCAAAAATGGGGCTCAAGGAGGATGTTACCATTTTCTACCACTATTTTTTCAAACCACTCTGATCTATGTGATAGTATAAACTCAGCTTCTTAGAGCAAGTTTTGTTCCTTCTAAACACTTATCCTTCTTCTCTGCTTCCTTCCTGACTCAGTGATCATAAATTGTCAGCAGCTACCTATGAGTTCCACAGCCCTCATGCAGAACTCAAACTGCCACACCAAGCAATTAAGCTTCTTAAAATCCTAGACTTGGTGTGATGCATCTAAATAGTAACCTCCATGTAACTTCTAATTACAAAGCCCGACTGAATTATTTTCTCTGGAGACAGGAAGCACATTCTACTATTCTGCTGCAGTCCTGGCAGTTTTATCAAAACCTTAAAACAAACTCTCTGAAGCTAAACAAGCTGTCTTTCTGATGATGCACACAATCTAGTAGCTTTACTGAAAACCAACAACTGCTCTATGTCCCAAAATGCCTGCCCTGACCCACACTTGGCACAGTATTAATTTAGGTTAGCTTGCTACATTCCTAATTACTGCAAACATAACACAGCTCTTTAGTAAGATGATAATAACACTTACCATCTGATCATTCACCCTACACATTTATATACCTCCAAGTAGAAGAGTATAAAGCAAAAAACAATGAAAGGAGTCTTGAGAACATGAGAGAAAAAGGAGCAGGCAAGAGCAAAACACTGTTCACCTGAAGCATTTAAGTTATCAATATATTTCAACTGGAAAATGTTCTGCCTATTTTACTCTTTAGGCAGATCCATTTGTACAAGTGGGACAAGTCAGTAGAATTGGGTAATCAAAAAAAAACCCCACCCCCCCCCCAACAGCAGAATAAGAGTTGTGTATTTCTATAGCAAACAAAAATGCAGAAGCTCATACCTTCTAGGTCATCAATGCTCTTCTCCAGCTTGGTTACTGACCTCTCAGCAAACTCAGCACGGGTCTCAGCCTGGGGTCAAGACAAACACAGACTGCTTTAGGAAACACAAACATAGCACTGAGGAACACTGCAGCAACAGCTGAAATGAGGAACAAAGTACAATGAGAAGAGGTAAATATATACTAGTTTTTAGGAGGGACATTTAACATTAAACTGTTTCCAAAATGGTGTGTTCACCCTTAAAGCAAAGTACTGTTTATATTAAAAGAATCAAATATCCATTAGAAGATATGTGGCAAAGAACAGCTCTAATTTTACCTCCTTCAGTTTGTCAGTCAGAACTTTAATCTCCTCTTCATATTTGTCTTCTTTCTGCGAGTACTGTAATTAGAAAGAGGATCACTGGTATTAGACCAGGTATTCCAAATATACCAAAAAATCCCACTTTTGAAACTCTCTTCTAACAGATCATGTGTACACAGGAAATTAATATGGGTAAAACTAAATGAATTCCAGTTACGAGACTGTGGTAATGCAGTTTATTACAGAAGTCAAACTTCCCTTGAGATGTATTCCAGTGCAATAAGGTGGGAACTCCGAGTAGGAATTAGTACTACACTTTTTCTAAAGAGGAGTAGAAGTATTGTTTGGAGAAACTGAATGTTAGTACACAAAGCCAGTTGGAGGCTATAAATAATATTTAATCCTGTCAGAGTACTTAACAGAACATGTGGCCAACTAATACTGACCTATTTGGAACTGGGAGATACTCTGTGTTCCAGTGAGAGCCAAATATGAATCGAGGAGTGAGTGCAAGTGCATCTACTGACAATGGCCCTGCTGAAATGCTGCAGTGCCCAGCATTTCCACACAAAGGAAACCCCAGAGGCCAGGTGACAAGTAAGGGACACATTCTCACGACAGTCTCTATCCTACCTTCTCAGCCTGAGCCTCCAGCGACTTCAGGTTGTTGGTCACAGTTTTCAACTCCTCTTCAAGCTCAGCACATTTGCTGTTATTTCGGAGGGAAGGCAGGAAAGGGGCGGATGGAAGATTCAGTCAAGCAAAAGGAACAGGAGAAAACAGGGGGAAAAGATAGAGAAAAATGAAAACAATTACGGGGCAAAAGAACGGCCTCAAAAGCAGCTGATCCATCACGGATTGAAAGCGGCTCTTTGTGATGCCAAATATCACTTTAAAGTGCACATTAAGATGATAACCAGACAGAAATTTATCTACGGCCCTTGGCTTACACAGAAACATTTACAGAGCTTTTACACGTGAGACAGTTCAGCTTCTTTTGGCTGCACAGGAGATCAGTTTTAAAGGTAAAAATAAATAAATAAGCAAAAAATAGAGACCAAAGAAAACCACCAAAGCAAGATGCAAAGAGAGTGAAGAGCATAGCAAGGACTGATTTGTTACTACTGAGTGAGCTAACCAGCTATGGAAGCTGAAAGACTTGGGTTGCAGTTAAACCTAAAAACTGTTTATTAGTGTCAGTACCTTATCCTCTGCAGCCATTAATGCTTTCAAGGTTTGATCCATTATTCTTAACTGTTCTTCCAGCTGTCGGACTTGGCTGTTAGTGAACACATGAAATGCACAAAAGCCATTCACAAAATCAGTGTGCAGGTACAGCATGCAGTGACAAAACACAAACAACACATTTACTTCGTTTACTTCAACGATTACAGTAACTGAGCAAAACAGCAAAACGTAGCTTGGAGCTGAACACACGGTGTACTGCCAACAGTCCATGCTGTTATAGTCACCCTGGAGCACCTCACAGCTTACCTTTCTGAGAGCTCAGCGCGTTCCTCAGCCCGCTCCAGGTCGCTCTCAATGATCACCAGCTTACGAGCCACCTACAAGAGAAGCCCCTTGAGAGTCAGACATTATGTTGCTGCAGCACAGGTCACCTGCTTCTAGAACCTGCTAAGCAGGTCCTCGTTTTTTTGGTCAAGGTTTTGATTCCGTGACATCTCCATTATTCATTTGAGTCTTAGTTATTTGACATTTTTCAAGACCTCTTTTTCATTCACCAAAAGGCAACTTCAAAATGGGTCTTTTTCTCCCTCAGAGCCTAGGGAATACTCTCAAATATGCTGGCACAAAGCTCTAAGCACAGATCTCCTACTACCTCGTCCCCTGAGGTAGCCAGGTGCCCATTTCTCCTTCCACAGCTGTGAAGAGTGGTGTTTGTGATCCTTTGAACTTCATGGGCAAAGGAGGAAAAAAAATAAGGTACAGGCACAGCCTAATGGACTTGAGAAAGAGGTGAGCTGCCCTCAGGAACTGACCTCTTCATACTTGCGGTCGGCCTCTTCAGCAATGTGCTTGGCCTCTTTGAGCTGGATCTCTTGGATTTCCATCTTCTCTTCATCCTTCTGGGCTCTATTTTCAATGACCTTCATTCCTCTGAAAGATGTGAAAAACAGCAAATGCAAGGGTCAGGGCTTGCCCCACTACTAGTGGAGTGAGACTTGCAGACAGTTGCATTAAGGTGAATGAAGCACATCACACAGTTGAGTCTTCACACCATAGATCTACTCTTGTGCACTCACATCCAGAAGTCCAAGGAACAAAACACGTCTTAGGAACAAAGAAAGTGTGATTTGTTCAGCTCTCAACCACAGTTCAGCTGTACTATCCCTTTTCATTTTAAATTGAATGAAAACTCATCTTACAGAAAGGTAAATAAAAGGGTCCCGCTTTTCAAGACCTAATAGGATGTCTGAAAACATCTGTGCTTTTACACTTACTTATCGTGAAACAGCACCTTACAACCCTTGCAGGACTGACTGGACCATGTTTATGGGCCAGACTGCCCTGAGTTTTGCCATGTCAGAGCTCTACAATACTGGAGCTCTCTGTGCTCTGCATAAGCACTATTTAACTCCTTCGTAACAGCAAACACTGGGTGTTGCACATCTGACCCAAATTCTCTGTTTCAAAACACGCTCCGAGTCTTTCTTTTTAACAGGCTGTGTAGTCAGTGAAGCAGAAATACATATGCACATTATGTGGGCTTCTTTCACGATAAAAAGTATTATCACAGATAAAAAATACAATTTATAGAAGAGAGAAGATCTTCCAAAGTCACAAATCTTGAGTTCCTAATTTACATTATGGACCTCTGGAAATCTGAAGGAATCATAAGCCTCTTTCCTTTGCTCACCTTCGTGTACTAATCTTGCCAACAGAAGAATCAAAGCCTCTTCCAGCACTTTGCTATTCTCCAGGTGAGATTCTCTACCCACAATGAAATCAAGAACTGCCCAACAGCACAAGAAGTTGTCATCCAAACAGAGAAATCTGGACTCGGTCAGCCAGTTTTCACAGGATGTGACATTATTCATCACAGGGCCTACCCCACTCAAACCTCATCTTTACAACTAAATAGAATTCAAGCCTACATATTTTGGACATTCCTTCAGACAAGCTGTAACTGAAGTCCATGTACGCAAAGGAAGAACAGATTACACACGTTCAGATGCACAGGAGTGGCTTAATTTACCTCCCCAGCCCACACCCTGGAAATTACGATCTTGGTCGGTGAGGGTAACGATCTGTTCAAGAGTGGCCCCACCCACCTTTCACTCTCATCTGCAGCCTTCTCAGCCTCCTCCAGCTTCTGCAGGGCAGTGGCCAAGCGCTCCTGAGCCCGATCCAACTCTTCCTCAACCAGCTGGATTCGTCTGTTCAGAGAAGCCACTTCGCTCTCAGCCTAAGCACAGCAAGAACAGAAAGTAGTTCATGATAAGGCACATATCATCTCTCGTAAGACTGTCCAATTTACCTGCTAGTGCCATTTAACAGCACTTCCAGAATTCCTGACTTCAGCCACTGTGAAGTCCCCACACATGGATGTACCTACCCTCACTCAATTGTGAAGTTATTGCTTAACAGAGGAAAAAGTGATTAATGCTTTCTTTCAATGAAGCACATCAAGGACTGTACAATCTGTACTAGAAAGAACTGCACTGGAAGAATTATGCACTCTTACCTGAATATTTTCTGTTATTGTATTTGCAGACATTAATCACAGACCTCCCCCTTTTTTTGTTAAATCAACACAAACTAATTATGAGTCTTTCATTATCCCAAATCCTTTATTTGTGACCTTTCACCATATTTTGGTAAGAATTGTCCCAGTATTTCCTGGAGTTCCATAAGAAGGGTTCAGCATAAACAAACAAAAACACACCTGGAATAGCATTTGCCATGGGACAGCTGCCACAGAGAGGGCAGGAGAACACTTAAGAAGTGCCTGAGAACACTGAAGTTTTTTTTAAAGGCAAATTATGCAAGAGCTCATAAAAAAGGCAGCAGAAGAGGCTACATCTCAAGAAGGGCCCTGGTACAGACAACAACCACTTAAAACACCTTTTCCTTTTAGTTTTCTCCCCATAGTGCCATCCTCAAACTTCTTCTAAATTTGCCTTTCTTGCATTACCTGTTCACTTAATCTTCTGTATAACCCTTGCAACTCATCTGCCTCTTATCAGTACTAGCTCTTACTTCTGACATCTTCAAAACTACCCTTGCTTAAGTTGCAGCGTGAGTTCTACAACAGCCTCCTCACGGTAACCTCGTTATAAAACTTTCTTTCAAAACTATATTAAGCACAAAATATATGTAAAAGGTCATTATTTTTAAAAGTTAATCACTTCTGAGAATAACTGTCTTAACTAGTACTGAAAATTAATATAGATGAGATATATATATATATGCTATATATGAACACACATACATCTGTGATGTCTAGTTGAGGAGGGAACCAACCCTCCAGCAAAAGCAGATACCAAAAGTAGCCCTTTGGTACTTTTTCTCTTCTAACCAGAGGTAGCTTGATACAGTTGGCTGCAGTGAAAATTTTGCTGTACATAACAGAAGGAAGAGGAACTTACAGAGCAGACAAGTAAAACTACCTTTGACATAACAGTAATAATGCCCCGCTAGAATGACTGAGCAACACACAAGCAGGGAAGCAAAGATGTTTTTGAACATTAATATGTATTGGCAGTGAACATGGAGAACCAGAAGTAGAAGAGACTTCATTCTTAGAGATTCATATTAATCCGAATACTGAATATTTTGCTCTGTGTAATCCAAACCTGTCTTTCCAGATTTCTGGCTTTAAATAGCAAGAATTTGAACTTTCTGGTTTAAGAAAGAAAATAACCTTTCACAAAGGTTACTCTTGGGAAATTTGTAACGTTACAAGTTAATTATTGTCATGTCAAGACTCCTCACCACGATAAGAGCATACAGTGCACTTTGAAAACACCGGGTGAGTAAAGTTCAAGTTTTTATTTCCTGCTCCAGTAACTCATTTAGGATTTACCAACCAGCCTTATATGGCCCAAGCTATTCTTCTGCAGAGCAGGACTTCTCTCCTTATATGGCAAGGCAGGAAAAAACCCCCAGTGACATTCAGGGGCACTCCCACAGCTACCAGACAAACACAGCCTCCTGCGTGTCTGCCACACCACTTAAACACCACATATTTCCACAGTGAGCGATGACACGGGTAAGTCACCATCGGGTGTTAATTATTGCTATTGCAAGGGAGAGTCTGTTTTCCAGAAGGAAGAAAAATGCATTTTGAAAAAGTGATTTCCAACAGCCCCTTGAGATGCCTGTACTGGAGACGGAACAGATTCTTTTTTAAGGCAATGGTTGCTAATCACAGTCTTGAAACTTTTAACAATCTGGTTTAACAATCAAGAACTGTAGGCTGTGATGTGTTTTGGCCACAGCTTTAGCTTTTTCATTGTTTGCTATCTGTACCTTGCACAGGAAGAAAACAAAACCCTCATAACAACCCTGGCTGGTCACATGCTGTACATGTAAGGATTGCACCGAGGGAAGGGTCAGACTCACACCTCTGCTCTGCTCTCAAAACCTCCCTCCTCAAGCATGCAGAAATACAGCTGCAACAATAAAAAACCCCACTGTAAAGAAGGCACACATCTACCTGTGCCTGGAGGTTCAGTTTTCCACCTTTATCCACCCCAGTACTGACCTCTCCAAACAACAACTTCAATACCGTGCAAATGCATTTTGCAGAATTCCAAATAAACCAACTCCAGGGAAGACAAAAACATTAACCTTTAGGGTCTTTAACAGCAATGCAGCTGAGCTCTTAAGACTTCACCAACAAGCTACCATCACTTCTCCAGCACTACTCCTTCTGCCACAAAAGGTGTAAAAGAAAAGCTTCCCATTTCAATGGGAATTATGTATTGTTATGTTACTGAAAGTAGGAAAATTGGTGTCCTTTACCAAGCTTAGAAAATGAGTATGAGTTTTTAAAAGACAGAAAGTCTTATGAAACAAGTTACTGACTGTGACACGGTCCTTCACCAAAAAAATGGAGATGTTAAGTGAGCTGCAAGAATGCAGTAGTTACACAAGCATAATAGCCATATTTTGCCCCGTCAGGAAGATCACCTGCATGTAATCAGCAGGCTCTTACTCTGAACTTGCTGCCCGGAATGTGCAGGAAGCAGGAAGCCCCATATTATAAGGAAATCCAATAATCGCCATTTTTTCTATTGCAATAAAGTACACAAGAAAGTTGTTCTTTTGCTTCCCTTTCATTCAACCACAGAGGACACTAAAACTGCCTCAAAGGACACTGCACATTTTATAGCAGGAAACGTTAAATTACAGTGGCAAGACAAACAACAGCCCTATCAGTTTTTTTTGCTGTGACTGCCACCAATAATACATCTCTCTGCTCCGTAAGTTGTTCACCCCTGATCTCATCCCTGCCTAAACCCAAGCCTGCTGCTCCTTTCCCATCCCAGCAAGCAGTTCTGAGGAGCAGCACCCCGCACCGCGGTTTAGGCACCCATCACACTGCTGTGCGTTCAGGTGCCGGGGCCATCTCAGGTTCAGTCCCAGGTACGCGCAACTTCACAAGTGTCGCCGTGCTGATTCCCAGATGAGCTCGCTTGGATGGCAAAAAGAGAACTAGGGCTTGTGGGGAAAAAAAATAAATCACAAAAGCTTGCTCAGAACCTGACATAAAGCACCTAATCGCAAACATCTCGCCAAACCCCAGGCTCGCAGCATCTGGGCCCGCAGACGCGGGGCAGGCACCGCAGCCCCGCCTGCCCGCAGCATCCGCGGCTGCCCGCGCAGCAACAGCCGCGCTAAGGGACGGCGGCGAAGGAAGGGCCGGGGAGCCCCGGGGTACGAGGGGAACCCCGCCGTACGAGTGTCCCCAGCCCTCTCCCCCGGGCCGGGCCGAGGGGCGGCCGTACCTCCTCCCGCAGCGCCCGCTCCTGGTCCACCTCCCGCTGCAGCCGTCCCGCCCGCTCCTCGGCCGCATCCGCCTGCTCCTGCAGGCTGCGGATCTTCCTGCGCACGGCCTCGAGCGAGCTCATCGCCGCCATTCCCGCCGCGCCCTGCCCGTCCTGCCGCCCGGCCCGGTCCGGCCCGGCCCTGCCCGCCTCCCTCCGCCCGCCACGGCCCCGGAAGTCCCCCCGCACCGAGCGCTCCGGGGCGGGGCCGGCACCAGGCTGGGAGCGGGGCGGGACCGGGCACGGCCGGCGGGGAGGGCCGAGGATCAGCCGGAGATGGGCTGGTCCAGCCGGGAATGGGCTGGTCCTGCTGGGGATCCAGCCGGGGATCCAGCCAGGGATCCAGCCAGGGATCCAGCCAGGGATCCAGCCAGGGATCGCCGGTCTCACCGCTCCCGCTCGGGACGGGGATGGACCGGGGCAGTGCCGGTCCCGGTGCGGGCCGGAGATGTGCCGAGGATGAACCAGGGCTGTGCCGGTACCGCCGGGGCAGTACCGGGGCCGTGCCGGTCCCGGTCAGGGCTGTACCGGGGCTGTGCCGGGGATGGGCTGTGCTGCTCCCGCCGGTCCACTCGGGCCGGGGATGGGCTGTGCTGGGGATGGGCAGTGCCGGTCCCCGTCGGGATTGTACCGGGGCGGGGCCGTGCCGCTCCCGATCGGGGCTGTACCGGGGCCGTGCCGCTCCCGCCGCTCCCCTCGGTTCCCCCTCCAAGTGGGTGCCCTCGGACAGCAGCGCCCCCTGGCGGCGAAGTGCGCGGGGTCCCGCGGGCCGGACCCGGACTCAGAGCCGGGGTGGGGACCGGGGTCAGGACCCACCTTTTCCTCTCTAAACCGCCCCAATATGAGCGTAATGACACCGAGCAACCCGCCAGATGCTGCAGCCAGCTTGGCTCCTGAGACACCGGGAGGGGAGAGGAGGCTGCAGCTGCCCCCTCCCAGGTGGGGTGGCTCCGGGGATGTGCCCGCTCTTGGGACATGAGTCACACCGCGAGGGGAGATTTCCTCATCCCCTGCAAGGCGAGCCCAGCCCAGGGAGCCGGCACTCCCTCCCTGCCCGTGTGTTTTTCCTAAGGCTTGGAACTATCCAAACTAGTAGGGCAAATACTGGGTCAACTGCCCTAAAGATACTCTGCTTTGTCAAAAGATAAATACGTCCTTAAAGTGTCAGACATATTCCATGCATACAAATAAATACAGCATTTACCTCGATGAAAACAAGCCAGACATCTCCTACCCTCCACCTGAGGGAAGACTGCAAATAAAATTGCCCTCAACTAGCTTCCAAATGCTGTTTTCCAGCACTGGAAAATGGCATTGTGATTGGCTAGGAAGATCCTTAATTTCAAAATGGGACTCTAGTAGCATTTCTCCTGCCTTCATCCTAGGCAAGCTATTTCCAAATAGTCTGCATACTTTTCCTTATAAGGAATATCTCCCCTGGATCTATATGTGGTTCCTTTGAACAAGTTAAATAAACGTCCTGCTAGGGAGCTGCCTCTCCTCTATGGCAGCCGTGCACAGAGCACAGACATCTGATCCGCATTAGACAGAACTCCTCTTCCCCGTTCCCAGGCACGCTTCTGTTTGCTGAGTTCCTGAGTTCTCTTTCAAAGCTATACAACCTAATTGCCAACACTGAAGCTAAATTTTTTTCTATCCTTTCCTCCTTTTAAAAGTAAAATAAGATAGAAGCATGTTGCCTTTCACGCCAAGTTGTTGTTTGCAACATTTCCCCTTCCGAAAGTATCCTTCCTCCCCCTGAAATACTTTGCTTGCTTCATCTGTGGCAACTCCTTTTTATTATGGCTTTGAGGTTGGTTTTTAAAGCTGAGCTAGAGGAGGAGGAGGAGTGTCATGGCTTTGGATATACTGTGGTTTCACCTATTCCTGTGATTCAGACCTGAGATTTACTCAGAGAGAATCAAGTTGTCCAACAGCAGCAACAGAGACCAGGACCTTAACTGCAGAGAAATATACTCTTGTGGCTCCGTGGATGCAATACATTAAATGCATGTCAGGGGCAGACAGGTGGGTGGGATGAGGGCCTAGGAGAGGCACAAACTCTTGCCTTATTACCATATAAAGTGCTGAGCTATATATATCTCCCAGCTTGCTCCCAAGATCGCTGTCCTCTGAACTGCAAAACTACCAAGTGTCATCTTCCAGACAATTTTCTGTCACACAAGACTGAACTTTTCTTTGACAAGTGAAACAGTTCCACTGATTTCCAGGAAAAAAAACAACTAGGAGAGGACCTTTCATCTCAGGGATCAGTGAGCCAAACTAGTATCTAGCACCAGTTCTAACACATTCATGCCTAGGAACATCTCTCTTTAAGACAGAACTAGCAGTCTTTGCTCTTCTGGATCTCCCTCTCCTGAATCTACTTGCTATTAACTCTCTGATTCTGGTTCGCTATCAAGACAGTGTTGTTCCAGCAACCCTTTCTTTACTTTCACATCTACAGCAGCAAGTACACATGAAAAGCATATGTCAAGTGAGCAGAAACCCAATCAAATGCCTCTAATAGTGTGCAAACCTCATGCAAGGAGGCAGTGCTGTGTTTCCCACCCCCCTGCCCAGGAGGTGCCCAGACCCTGCCATCAGCAAAGCTTTGGAGTGCTGCAGGCAGGAGTCCTGGCTGTCCTGTGCAGAGGGACTGTGTGGGTTCTCTGTCGGGCTTGTGGTGAAAGGGATGGGGGTAACTTACATCTGTGGCCTTTTTGTCAGCCAGTTCCAACTTTTCTTGGGCATCTTTAAGGGACTCGGAGTATTTGTCCAGCTCATCCTCAGTGCCCTTCAGCTTCTTTTGTAGAGCCACCAGCTCGTCCTCCAGCTGTGATAGGGGTGAAGGTGGTGCAGAGGGGAGGGCAGGCAGGAAAAGGTGCAGCAGGCAATGTGATCGTGCAAAGGGAGAAGTGCGGGTGCAGAAGGGACAGAAAAGGACAGATGGAGAGAGAGAGAGAGAAGGAGAGACAGTTAGATTCTCTTTGCTTGTGGCAAGGGCACGATACCTTGGCAGCATTCTCCTCTGCGGAGAGGAGGCTGTCCTCAGACTTGTGCAGCTCTTCCAGCACTTGGTCCCTTGTATCCTCCGTCACATGCAATTGCTTTTCCAATTGCACAATGTCATCCTCTAACTAGGTGCACAAGAGGAAATACAACGCACAAATATGTTTCTCCCTGGGCTTAGGAAAGTGGGAAATTGATTTGTAAATCCCCCTCCCTTCCTCCCTCCTCCTTCAGGATCTCCCACAAACGTGCAAACAACGTGTCCCTCTCCCCCAGTCGAATAAAGCCCCAGGTATAAAGGAGGGGGGTTGGAGAAGGACAGGAAAATGGGACATGCATCCGGAGGAGGGCGGGGGGGCAGCTGGAATCGGACAAGTCTTCTGGGTGATGCTGTATGGGTGAACACAGCTTTATAAGTGTCCTTTTCCAAGGGGCAGCCCGTCTGTCCATTGCTAACGAGGTGCTCGAGGCAAACTCTCCACGCCGTGCCCCGGTGACAAAGGCACGGAGGCCACGAGGCTGTCCCAAGGCCCCGCTTCCCAGCGGGAATGGTGGGGACGGGGGGAGCCACCTCCTATCCGGCACCCGGGGACCTCCAGCCAGGGGCTGCCAGGCTGAAGCTCTGCCTTAGGGAAAGTTCAACCAGTTCTACAGGGGCGCGGGGGTGGAATACAATAAGGTACGGGGGGTGAGGGGGAAGAGGAGGAGGGGAAAAAGAAAAAGAGAGGAGTCTGGAAAAACTTGCGCCCCGGCGCTGGCTGCGCCCAGGCCCCCGATGCAGACCTGCTTGCTTCTCTCCTCCGCTGCCTTCTTGTCCGCCTCGGCTTGCTCGGCTCTGTCCAAGGCGTTCTCCTTGTCCAGCTTCAGCATCTGCATCTTCTTCTTGATGGCATCCATGGTGGCGGTGGGTTAGGGCGCGACCCCGCGCGAACTGCTCCCGAAAGTAAAACTTGGAAAGCTGCGGGACAGCCCCGATCCGGACGCGGGCGCGGCCCCCGGCGGAGCGGAGCAGAGCTGCGGAGCTGGTCCGTGCGGGACGGGGCGCCGGCCGAGTGCAAGCGGCGGGCACGGAGCGCCTCACAGATATGTACTTTCCCAGGGGGCTGACTGCATTCCTCAAGACATCCAATACTTTTTTGGAAAGGGCTTTTTTTTTTTATTTCCCTCCGTCCCTCCCTCCTCTGTTCGTCCCTACCCCTTTCCCTCTCTCACTGTCCCCCGGCTTTTTTTGGGAAGCGCAGCCCTCCCATTCGCTGCCGCCTGCCATTTGACCGTAGATATGACTATATATGGGATGCGATGGGCGAGGTAAGGCGGGGGAGCAATTTGTTCCCATTTCCAAATAGGCAGGACGGATCGTTTCCCTGCTACTCTTGGGAGAGGGGAAAAAAGAAAAAAAAAGGCAGTAAGCGGGAGCGCGGGGAGCGGAGGAGACGGTCCGCAGGACATCAGCCCCGTGCTGGAGCCGTCCCCACCCGCGGAAATCAATGTTCTACAGGGCGAGGGTGGCGGAGCCGACGGGGGAACGCGCGGGGCTGCGGGGCAGGGGGGGTGAGAGAAGGGCAGGAAGGGGTTAACCGCATGCACGTACGGAATGAACGGAGACCTTCCCGCGGCAGCCGGAGGAGGAGGAGGAAAGGAGGAGGAGGAGGAGGAAAGGAGGAGGAGGAGGAGGAGGGGGCGGCACAGCCATCTGGCTGCAGCAGATGCGGGCAGGGGGTGCTGGGCCGGCCCCACAGCGCCGAGCACGGAGCCCAGACATTGCGGCGAGACCCCGGCGGGGCTGGGCAGGGCTTCGGCCGAGAGCCCCAGCGAGGGGAGGGGGCCCAGGTCCTATCCTGACCCCCGGGGCAACCATCGAGGGCACGGCAGAGCTCTCCACTCCTCCCTCGGGGAGAGCAGAGCTGCCAGCAGCTCCCAGTGCTTCCCAGTGCACCGCTGGCTCTGCAGGGAGAGGTGCCTCGGTGCTGCCCACGGAAGGGACGCGAACAGCGGACTGAAAGGAAAAGGCAGAGGAGAACTACTGCAAGGCTCAAGCGGGCCCGCGGCGGGGCGGCTGCACCCCCGGGGGTAGCCAGAGCTGCAGGGATGGAGCTCCGGGAAAGCTGTGGCACAGAAACTGGCTGCAGAGGTGACTTGCACCCTTCTGTAATGCCAGCAAGAGACAGGTAGCAGAGACAATTAACAAAATAACATGTAATTAAGTAGAGACCTATTTAATTCACTTCTGGCAGGTCTCTCACAGGCTCATCGGCAGAGTGAGCAAGACACAACACGCTGTCCTCAGGACACATGCTCCCGTATGCAGGGTAGAGAGGACATGGATGTACATGAGTCCCACAGGATTTGGGCTGCACAAATTGAAAATTAAGCAGCCTCTTTGTCTACACTTGGTCCTTGCAGCAGAGAATTCCTCCCTGGTGCTGTCACTGGATCAGCTGAACTGATGTTACTTTGCAGGAGGAGGGAATGTCCTACAGCTTCTGGCCTATGGTACGTACCAGGGCTATAAGGGCTGGATTTGCAAAGCAGGCCTTGGAGACCAGCGCCTGCAGAGCTTAAACAAACCACACCACAAAGCTTCAGCTCTACAGGATTGCAAAGCCCCTTGAAATGAGTTCAGACCTTCCCCTAATTCCTGAGAAAGGCCATGCTCTGAATCCAGCTATGAACTATCACAAGTTCAGAGAAGCTCACAACCAGGCTCGGGGAGTCACGTGCAGTGCTACCAGAGAGCACGAGGCCACTGCCAAAGTGGAAGCTTTCCTTACGCCTCCTTAAAGAAAAGATGATTTCTCACTGCATTCCTTTATCATTGCATTGGTTTAATAACCAAACTACTATAACAATAATAGTAAAATAATAGAGAAGTAGTCAAAGTTATGAAGTGAAACATGGCACTGTCACAGAATGTTTTAGAACACCAAAGAACAGAGTATTGAAGTCTGCAGATTTAGTCGCAACCAACCCCAAAGTGGAGTTTTTCCCTTTGCACTTACCTTGCTTTGAGATTTTAGTCAATCAGAACAGATGAGGGCGGTTCTGAAGTAAATATAGTGAATATTTAAAAGACACCTAGCTACATATTGTTCAACAACCTGACTGCATTGTTAAACATATCAGTGGGTTTTTTTGCTAGTTTAGGAGAACTTACTCCTCTCTCACAAAAAATTCCTTAAAAAGCGTGTAGTATCATGGCTGGGAATTCACTGAGGTAGCTCTTCTCACTTTGGGGAAAGCAAAGACTTGCGAAATTAAACAAACCGTATCCTGTCTGGCTAATTTGGGAGTGGTGCTGATAGGCTCTTAAAGAATTCCTGTGCAGCTCCATTTTTCTAAAAGAATGTGAGCCATGACATGGGAACCTCTCGGATACGTGAGAAAGTATGAGATATGGGCAGAAGGAAAGGAACTTTGAGGTTTTTATAAAAAATACCTGGAGGATGCAATCACCTCCACAGAAAAACAAAACCTTGAGGTTCTACTTATACCAAAATGTCCAGTTAATAAGCTTTGTTTATAGCAAGATGACCCTGTATCTATGGGGCTGAACTGGCTGATGGTGATTTTTCTTTTCCTCAGAGAGAGAATATGAAAAGTACAGACACGTGTAAACATGCTTGCTATACATTTCATTAACAATTTCAATTACTTGGAAATTTCTGTTCCAGCTGGCTAAGAAAGATAGGCTTGGAAATCTAATAGCTTGTGTACTCTCTCCCTCTTTAATTGACATGTGAAGACAGACTATAAAAATTGTTTTTGCATACTGAAAAAAGAAGGTAGCACAAACTTTGGTTTTCTCTGACATAATACCAATTCTCTAATGTTACTTGTTGCCTTTTGTTGTTTTTCACCACAATGGCTTATCTCATATCTCATCTCATCATTTTATCTCTCTCACTGACAAGTGGTGCAGGGACTCCCTAACAGCAGATTCACTGTTTCTGGGGAGTACCTCCTACACTCCTCTTGAATTCTATTAATTTAATCAGGCTCTCTAGAAAATCCAGACAGCCAACACAAAGAACCAGAGCGGGATATCTGGTTTTGAAATTCTCAGCTCCTCCTAAGAGTAGGTGATGCTGCAATTCAGGCTTACTGACAACACAGCACATTTTCCCAGAGGAAAGCTGGAACCTGTTCATGTCATGCTGTTTCTGTCATGTCATGTATCCCTTGACAAAGGCAGAAATTTGCCTTAAGGAGGATCTGCTTTTTGGGCACAGATTGGGCTGGTCAAAGGGGGTTCACATTGTTCATTCTGGGGACAGAAGGGTAGGTGGACATAATCACTTGGAAAACTTCTAACATGCACTTGGAATTGCTTTTCCTTCTCCTTAGTCTCTTTTTTTTTTTTTTTTTAAGGAATATACAGGAAATGACACCTAACTTTATACTACAACTGGTTCTACCAGTTCTATAAAAACCTGCTTCTGACAAGATTATTAAGGATTCAAATTAGGTCAGTTAGAGTGAACTTGTAGGCCTGTATGTGCCAGTTCAGAAGTGGAGGGTTCCCTCATTGGAGGCAAATATAAATGAAATACAAACCAATTTCTCAAAGGTCTCTGAACCTCTGCAGCCCTTGTAAAACAGGAAGGTTCATTTTGGACAAAGGGAGCAGCAACAAGAGTGTAGCATATCCTCCAAAAATAGGGAATTGAAAACATCTGTACTCACCTAGAAAAAAATCAAAAACCCCAACAGATACTGAGGAAATTAGGCAGGTTTTACTACTACAGTGAGTGTATTTTAGCCTGTAGGGCTCTCCAAGAACTTTGCACTAAAGAAATGGAGGGACAATATTTCTAAAAGAAGTATAAAAGCGTCAAAACTTGCCCTGAGGGAATGGGTCATGTATGCTCCAGCCATGAGGCAGGAGAAGGCCCTAAAATAGAAGGGAGGAATCCTGACAGTTCTCTGCACAACTCAGGAGGCACAAACGAGTACAGAAATACTCCTGAACATGCCAGTCATGCTCAGCACATACTGGAAGTCTGGGAAAGGTTTGCTGTGACATTTCCTGAGTAACGGTGAAGAGCAGTTCAGCTTTTGTAATTAAGAACTATGGGATGATTTATGGGAAAGTAAAGATTTAACTTCTTTTTAAATTATTTTGATAATTTTCCTCTTCAGAACTTTTGTTTCTGTCTGGTTTGTCATTCAAGAAATTAGTGAACTCCTTAAGGATAAAAGTATTTTTAGTTTAGTCTTCTGCACCTGCCCTGATCTATAATCCAAGGGTCTGCTCAGATACCACACCAAATGCTAAGAAGCTCATGACCTAACTCATGACCTAAGACCTTAAAATAGCTCTGAGGTATTTTTTTCCCCTAAGACTCTTTTCACTTTAATTGCACTACTGTTATTCACTAGTTTTCAGCTGAGCAAACATGTCTCCCAAGGTTTTATACTGTGCTTCCTTTTAAAATCAGATTTGCTTTAGCTGGTAGTTATGAATTACTAATGTAATTCTCTCTAAAAAAAAATAATTAGACCCCAAAGATCACTCTTGGTGAGATATTTTCCTACATCCTCTTTATAGCTTTGGAGAGTTTTAAACCAAATAAGATTAACAGATAATTTAAAACTGTTTGCCTGTATTTATACATTGTTGGATTTATGTTCCACTCAGTGAAGTCTCTATTCAAGTCAGTTACTTAAATTTAATTACAGTAATCTAGTATTTTAAAAAACAGTGTTGAAAAAAACTAGTCTTGAAAAAATATACCCACTTCCCTTTGATTTAAAGTTTGGTATTGTGCAAGAGAAAAGAAGAACCATAAAGAGGACAAGTAACAGAAAAGAGCAAGTAATATGTAATGAGGGGGGGAAAAAAGACTAAAATCAGCTGTACCCAAACACCAAACTGAAAGGAACTGTGAATCAGCAAATCTAAGAAGAAGTAACTCTCTCCTGGTGAGAGTCTAGTCACAACCTTACACTGGCACAGAAATTCCATTACATTTTGTGATCTCCTCCTATGCCAAGTCATATCAGACTCAGTTCTACTGAAAACAAGTTGAGAAAAAGTTGTAGAAAGTCCCCCTGTCCTATACAAGAAGACCAGCACCTTCAGCAGACAGAGTTCCATCCTTGTGAAGCAGCTCATTTGCCAGTGCTTTGAGCTATATATAGACAAATACATTACCACTGTAACATCTACTGCCACATCTGCAAGACTACAAGGTGTCCTGGAGTTTAACTTTGAGGTGTTGTTGGGGATTTTTTTGGCAGAACAAAGAACAATTACCATTACAAACCCCTAACAGATTTGTGTCACTGATCTTATTGGTACAGAAAGGTATATAACAATAAATAGTGGAACAGAGCAGGAATGGAAAACAGGAGGTGAGAAACCCAGTGGTATTCCTGATGTCCACCCTTTCATACAACAGCAGAGAGGGAGATGCTGTAGAGAAATATCAGGGCAGGCAGCTATTTCCCTTCTTTTGGCTGCAGCTGGGACGCATTCCAGTGTTTTAGGAATGTCCTGAAATCATGTATCAGAGTTCAGAGCAGTTCATCCAGCAGCAGCACCTCCTGCAACACACAAGGCCAGGAAAAACCAAAGCTGTTCCAGTAAGTGAATCAGCAGGAGCTGCTGGGCTGTACATGTGAGGGCTCCTTTCCTGACAGGGTTTAGTTTGTGTCTTGGGGAGGTTCTCAACTGTCACACATCCATCTGAATTTAGACAGGATGTAGGAAAATATGTCCACATTCATGCAACCTTAATTTAACCTTTCTGCCTATGACTGATGACCTAGGAATCTGGGCAGAAGTCTGAAGAGATTCCTAACCAAGAAGAAATAGCAGCATGGGGATTTTCTGCTGTGTGAATCTGGCTCTGGGAAAAGGAAATTTTTTTTAAAGCAAATAAATCTTACATTACACTTTATCTCCTGCAGTTATTCCACTTCAATCAAATTGGGGGTAAACCTCAAGAAAATAAGCAAGTAATTAATTTATGAAAATTTAAGACTAGAAGAAAAGGAGATTAATTCTCAAAGACAGAAAACTTACTTCATCTGAATATTTACCTTTCTGGTGGGAAGGTCCTGAGAACCCAAGTAACTGTAAATTTTTGTCAACAGCCAAAAACCCTGCCAGGTCTGGCCAAAGTTTTCCTATTGGCATCAAAAATACACCCACCAGGGAACAATAAAACAACCCAAAACAAAGACACAAACAAAAACTTAAAAAGAACAGAAAAAATTATCTACTGAAACCCATAGAAGTTTTTTTTCTGATCTGAGTCTTTTTTTTTTTTTTTTTTGAGAGGAGAGAAAGGGAAGAAAGATGCGTGCAGCTGTATTTTATAAACAATCATTAATCATGCAGCAGAACAAATAATACTTTATCCCCTTCACTTCAGATATTTGTACAGCCTGAAACTTGCTGCCACAGCAAGAGAACTGGGGAAGTGTTTAGTCTCAGTTCCTGAAGTAAGAGTGCAGCCCAGGTGCTGATTCTGTCCTTCTGACCTCTCTCTCCTCGTATCCCACAACCTCATCTTGGTCTCTCCAACCCTCACTGACAGCAAAATGTATTTCAGATCACTGAGATCTTTGCAACTTGGTATGTTATTAGCCTGATGGATGAGATGCAGCATTGGTAAACACAATAAATCCAATCCACTGGAATAACAAATACTTATTAATCTGTCCTCTCATTAGTTCCTTTTCCTTTCTCTGAAACATTTCAGTAATTACTTGGCAGTTAATGTTTTTTATTGTTAAAGAAATTGATGTTCCCGTTAGTCTTCACGCTATTTTTGCTATGGAAAGCTGCTTGGACCAAACTCATGGGTCTGTACAATTCATATTTATATAAACAAATGCCCCAATGAAACAGAAAAAATAAATTCCCAGACTGTTCTCCTGGAATTAATCCTGATTTGAAGGTAACTTACTCAAACCTCAGAACACATATCTTTTATGTTCCAATGTAAGAACCAAATTGCCAGATGCAAAGGAAGTATAGCAAGCTGACAAATTTGATGAAGAATACTATTTTTCTTTAGAGAAAATTATCTTGGAGTTAGTTAAAATTATCTCATGTACCATGATGCCAAAATTAATGTGGTTCCATTTGCTTGGAGGAGATACTCAAGAAGATACAAGACTGCCAAGGGATTGCCCTACACCAGCCCTTGGGTGAGAGCAGAGAAGAGGCTCTGCACATCCATCACAAATGTGCCTCAGTGGTTTATCAGGGTATCACAATTTACAGAGTTCAGCATGCAGATGGCAGTTTCGAGGATTAAGATAATTTCAGATAATTAGAGCTCACACCTCCTTTTCATTCTGAAGGTAATATGGCCTCTGTATTCCAAATTTCCTGGTCAGTTTGGTCTGAAATCTGTGTAGAACCCAGTGTCCCAGCTCCCCCAGCCCGTCACTGGCACTGGAACAGTGGGAGCACACCAGCAGTTTGCAGGTGTCAGCAATAAAATTCCCCCTTGGAAGTGGTAATCCTCTGCTTGTCAGTGTGTTTAACATCCGTCTCAGCCCTCCCTGGGCCGCAGGAATTGTTAATCAACCACACTTGAAAGCTGGCACTCCAGTGGCATGGCTGCTACAGCTGGATGGCAGGCTGGGAGCCAGCCAGAAGCTACAGTTTCATCAGGAGCTATTCGAACCTTCATTTGTCTACAGGAACAACAAGCTTGGCAAACAATTGTCTGTAACTGGAGCCCTCTGCCAGAGGGACTCGAGAGCTCATGGATGTGACAGAGAAGCAACTGCACACTCCCCAGGGCAGCCAGCAGGGAGCTTGGCCAGAGGCTCAGCTACCCAGTGGTCTTTCTGCACAGGTTTTACTTTTTTGATTACGATTTCAGTTCAGCAGTTTGTAAGAGGGGATGATGATTTCTAACAGAGGCTTCACGTTCTACCTCTGACACTAGCACATCAAACACAAATCCTGAAGAAACTGCTCACAACTTTTCTCCTTCAGTACACAGCTCCAGACAAAAGGCTTCCAAAATACAACTGCTGAGAGTTAGTGAGGTTTAGCTATTGTGGACTTGTTTATCCAGGCTGCAGAGATGAGTGGGACTGCACATTCTGATTCATTTCATCACCAACAGAACGAGGTTCTGCCAACAGCTACTCCTGCCCAAGCCCTTGTTACAGCTGACAACTACTGCAAGTCCAAGCTGTGTAAAGCAGAGGCAGTTTTTGGATCCCTGATAAGCTGCCAGTTCAACTTCTGTATAGGCAGCTTTTAGTTCTTGCTATTACTCCTGATAGCCTGAAAGATTTTCAGGGCAAGATCTGGCAGCGTTTGCTCATCTGCTCCTGCTTTTGTTACTAAACCCAGCTCCATGCAGCAGACATGTAACATGTGCACACTGAGGACAAGTGAACACTGAGGGAAAAAGGGTGACTTTTTAAACATTTTGCTAATGTATTTGAACCTGAGTGTATAACAGGCAAGTTGCATTCTAAGATCTGTTGGTTTGCTGAAATATATCCTGAGTCAGAAGGTGGGGTTGGTGTTGAGCACTTAAAACTTAATTAGAATTAGAAAAGCACCACACGGGTTTTTTTCAGGGCTGTTGCACAAAATAGGATTCTTTTGCATGTTATTTTCCTTGCAAAAGCAGAGCACTAGTTTCAGTCTGTTGCCCACAACTACTCAACTCAGCAAAATATATTGTACACTTCACACTTGGGCCCTTCTTGTTCACACCAAGTACTTCCTAAATGACTTTGATGTAAAGCAAGATACAGATTCCTGGTTCCACAATACTCCAGGGTATAATTGCATTTCCTGCACTCGAGACAATGATCTATTTAAAACTTCCTGGTATGGTTATTATTCATTTTTTCCCCTTCCCACAGCATCAGTTATTCCCAGGTTCACTTCACAGATCCTTTGGGCATTAATGTATCATATAATGAGCACCCTGTAAAAATCCCCATGGAGCGTCAGACAAAACTGAAGGAAGTTCAGCTGCTTCAGTACACAAAGGTAGAAACTCTAATTAGCTCTTACAGCACTACCAGGACCAAATTCTGCTCAGGATGTAAAGAGAAAATACCTGTTGAGTGCTCTGCCTACAGGGAGGATGATATACTCCTGCACCAAATGTTAAAAAAGATATAATAAAAGATAACTTAGTTTGAAATTTAAAGTTTTTATGGTTTTTTAAGTGAAAAAATCATTTTTAACACAAAAACAATGGGATTTTTCTTCCTTCTGTCTTAAGTGAATCAATTCTCAGTATTAGTGTAGGAGCTTGGTGTTGAGAATAAGTTCCTTACGTTTCTTCTTATCCTTTTTGAACTTTGCATAACGTTAAATTTCACTCCTTCCTGCATGCAGTTTATTTTAACAACTGGTTTTCAAAGCATGAAGACCTTAAGCTCTCAAGAATTCTGAAAAAAAAGAAGTAGCTGGAGGAGAATGTTTTGGGTTTTTTTCACCTAAATACATAATTTGTTCAATAAATGACAATGCCAACCTTCAAAAGACCTTTGAAACATGTTCTTTAAATTTAAATACAATAAACAAAGGACAAATTGAACTGTTTCAATGGATTGGATGCTAAAAACATTACCAAGAACAGTGGATGCTTTGTTACCTCATGGCATATTTTTTGATTGAACTTACCAAAAAAACCCCCTCAGGGTTTATGTTACTTAGTGCTGGAATTCAGCACACAACCCACACTGCTTATTTTTTAAAGCAAAACTAGACACTCAAGATAAAAAGAAAAATGAACAAGTCACTGAGGGATTTTCCCTTCCAGCTGAGCATTCAGCAACTCACAGAGTCTTGAGTGAGCCCTGCATTCAGGGGTTCTTCATTTATAAGGAAGAAAATGTCCTAATTTTCTTTTTCTTAATCTCTCTCTAAATTAAAAAGGTATTTGACATTCTAAACATTCTTCCTCTTCCGAGTTCCTTTATTATTTTAAATTAAGAGGAAGCATTTGCTATGTTAAATCTAATTTTTACTCCCCAGAATAGCAGAAATCTGGTAGTAAAAATGTGATTCAAAGAATTGGGACTAGAGCAATTTCTGCTCTACTGTCTTCACAATAAGTCATTTACTCCAGAAACAGCTGAAAACCTTTCTCTTGGAAGACAGTTATGGTGGCTGGGGAAAGATGACAACTTTAAGAACATTATGCGGTGCTTAATTTATTTATATTACACATGGGCATATGAAAGAGTCACTGAGTACAGAATATATAACCAAGCTGTAATTTTCCAGAAGTTCCCAAAGAAGCTACCCCAAACTCCTATCAAGAGTCAATAGGTGTAACCAGTCATGGGTTTTTTCTGAATAAAAGTTAAAATTAGGAGAATAAACCTAAAACTGCACTTTTATCTGTCCCTGTCACAGGCTGTGATAAAGTGGAGAAACATAACACAAAATAGGTTTGCTGAAGAGAGGCAGAATAGGGGCAAGACAGAAAGCAGAGTCCCATGGCCCCTGTTAGCTCCCTAAATATTCCCTGTGAAACCAGAACCATGCCAGGAATCTCTAATTTCAAAAACATAAAGAATTTTCCTACTTAAAAATGCCCTAATTCAAATTTAAGGGGAAAAAGAAAGTCCTGGATTGCATCTTTGTAATGCCAAGTGTCTGCCTGGAACAAATTTTTGTGGTTACCTATTAATCCCCTAGGAACAGCATAGAAATGTTGACAGCTGCAATAGTTATTCATACTGGTCCTTTACTTCTACAAAGTTGCTAAAATCTTTTATTTAATTATCCATGCATAATTATCATGCAAAAAACCCCAAACCAAACCAAAATAAAATAAAAAACCAAAACCAACCAACCAAAAAAACCCCAGTGCATTAATTTTCAAGAAAAAGGTGCAGTATGTGTCAGTAACACCACAGGGGTGATCTGTGGCCACAGAGCCCCAAGCTCTTCATGGGCAAAAATGCAGGACTGGGTGAAAACCTTTGGGTTCAGGGACACTGGTGGCACAGAGACATCGGGTTTTCCTGGGAGGCAGCTGCTCCCAGTGGAAAGAGGGTGGGAAAGGGGGTCTCACTGCTCTGTGTGTGCCTCTGAAATTCTGCACATGGCCTAATCCAGCACTGTGTCTTTCCAGGCGGTGCCTCCATCTCCCACAGAAACTCGTGATGTGTGAACCAGCCAAAAATGATAGGTTTGGCAGAATAAAGGATTCAAAGACACTGCAGGCTTTTAGTTTGAAAAACCCAGTGTAAGTCAGTTTTAGTCTTTACCTGGTGGGGTCAGATGGCGTTTGGTATGGTTATCAGCAGGGAATTCTCCAAGGTTGGTGACAGTTTCCTTAAGAACAGCTGAGTGGGAGTTCCTTTTGAGATGGGGTTCTGGTGTACATCACTTGAACTGCTTTGATAAATACGACTTATCTACTATGTGTTAACTACACTTACTGGTAAAACAAGGTATTTCTTTACTTATGTGTGGCTTAAGGTTGAAAACAGGAGCAGTGCTAGAGCTGTCAGGCCAGCAAGGTTAACAAAACGATGTGGAGGGCCAGGAGTGTTTTGTTCCTTATTTTTGAGTCCTTTCAAAGCACATCCAAAGGAGCAGGGGGTGCAGAGCTGGCAGGGAGGAGCTGCAGCAGTGTCCATTAGTCACAGGACAGGAATTTCCAGGTTTCAGGTTGAGCTGATATGAGAAAGCAGGAGAAGGATGGAGTAGGGATTCACCACAGGCAGCTTGTAACTGGGAACCAGCTGGGATGCTGAGGGAGGTTTTCACCAAAGCAAATTAAAACAGCTTCCAGCACAAACCCAATAAGGGCAAGCTAATTTTTTTCTGAACACAAGCTACAGATTACGGCCTGAGGGTTAAAGATTCAATATTGGAGATGTTATAATTCCTAATTGTAGAGTACAATAGAACATACACTATTTTAACTTGTCTTGGTCAACACAGAGCACTTTGGGTAAAGCAAAACCACACCAAAAATTAGGCAGCCCTATCTTGGTGAAATGGACACTAACCTTTTTACAGAGGAATTCACTCCAGGGTAATGCAATCTGAACCATCTGCAGGAACATACATGTTATCACAATATAAAACTGTTTTCTTCATCTTTTCCATTGTTGTTTTAATACCACCAATATTCTACAATATCATGAAAGATACTTGATATTTTTTTCATTATGCTGAAAATTTAGAAATCTGTATTTGGTTTTTTGTCTCTCTCTTTTTTTTTTTTTTTTTTTTTTTTTTTTTACTTTGAAACATTTCTACAGATCCAAAGCTTCTGGAACAGGGTTTCTGTTGACAAACAGGCTAAGAATGATGACATGCTCTGGGAAGGGAGAAATCATATTAACAGAATGTTTAGAAAACCAATTAAAAATTAGGAAGCTCATCAAAGAATACTGATTCTAGAAAACCATGATATTTTTCTGATTCATAATCCTAAATTCACAATTAAAAGCCCACACATCAAAAGCCCTTAGATTCAGCTTTTTCAACAATGACAACTCATTCACAGGAATCATCTGAAAGCATTAAAGATTTCCCAGTGAGAGGTTCTCTCCTGTAATTTTAACTGGGTAGAAAGGAAAAAAAGTAGCCAAACATCAGCCAAGTTCTTTACTTTTCATGGAGAACTAGTGTGCTTTGGAAAAAATGTTCTGCACTTCACCTACTAATAACTGAGTAAAACTTACCAGGGGCTCATTTGTGACAGCTCTGTTGAAATCTCTGTTCACTGGGCTGGTGAGGTTAGAAAGGTTAATATTCAAGTGGAAAAGAAAATAATTACAATATTAAAAGGCCATTTGAAAGTGAAAGGGATACTTCCCCTGTATTAGTGGTTTCAGTTCTGGTGAACAACTGGGCAAAAGCAAAGCTGAGGACTGGTGAGCGAATTAGAGGAAGGAAAGACTTCTCTAAAAAAAAAAATGGAAGAAAGGAACTTAAGTGTTTATTTTACAAAGAAGATTATCAACAATTAGACTGTATAAAAATAATTAATGGTGCAGGAAAAGATAATCAGGAATTTCTTTTTTGGCTACTCTCACATTATAAATAAAATAAGACAGTAAGGAGCTGGAAGGCAAAACATTTAAAATGAGAGAAAACTTGGATAAAATGTGGTTAATCCATGCAAATTCCTGCTGCAGATAAAATCAAGCCTAACAGTTCAGCAGATAAAACTTAGGACCAGTTAGGAGATGATTAGGAATCCAAACCCCACTGGAGTTCTGCACAGCAGTTTTTTAGCCCTTCATGCCGCCCCTTTTCCCCCCCCAAAGAAACAAAATCAAATGGAAGACTCAAAGAGAATATAAAGGGCCAAGTTTCAGGGAGGAAAATCAAGAATGAAAAAGAAATCTAAACCATGGGCAGGTTATGTGAGAATTGTCATTTGCAGATCTGGGGTGTTCCCTTTGAAACATCTGGCCCTGGCCATATGGACAGACGTGTGCACCACGTTCCTCTGAGCTGCCACAGCAGGTTTGGCTCTTGCCTTTATATTGTATTTTACTTTTCTGTCTCCCTATCTGGTAGAGACACAGTCAAAGCTTCCTGTGTTTATGGAATGTCTGCAAAAACCACTAGTTTTCTGGGCAGGGAAAACGGACCACAAGTGCTGAATGTCCAGAGGTTTTCTCAAAATTCATCTGATGATTGGAAACAGGCTTTGGGAATAGAAATCTCTCTTCCTTCTCCAAAATTAGTGTGCTGATTTAAATGCATGCATTTTAAAAGGAAGATGAGTGGAGGGGAGGGTTTTTTTTGGTAGGGGTTTCTGTTGTTTGGTTTGGGGGGGGAGTGTTCTTTTTTTTAATAAAGGAAAAATAGAGGAGCCTTTTCCCCCTCAGTTGCAAGAACTTGGATTGTGTCAACTTTGAACTTTGTGAGTTCTGTTTCATTTGTGTTTGGATCTTAGTTGGGCATCTTCCCCCACTGTGCACACACATGCAAAGAATCTTCAGCATTTTCTGTGGAGAAGGAGAAATAGGCAAAAGCCCAAACCCCCTCCCACTTTGCCCAAAATCCTCACTCTTGCACCAGTCCTTTGAAAAACAGCCACCACGCTGGCCAGAGGCTGAGGGAGCTGGGGTTGTTTAGCCTGGAGAAGAGAAGGCTCAGGGGAGACCTCATCACTCTCTACAACTGC
>JAWWLV010000018.1:17534058-17546394 GCA_035041135.1 Platyrinchus mystaceus | reverse complement strand
CCATCCATCCATCCATCCATCCATCCATCCATCCATCCATCCATCCATCCATCCATCCATCCATCCATCCATCCCAGATATAAGTAGGGTGCAGAGTGACCACACTTCACACTTTCACTTCTGCAGTGCCAGAGCTAATGTGGCAGCTGACAGCAGTGAGGGCTGTGTTTTCTGCACCAACAACCTGCTGAGCAGCAATTTCATTGGAGATGTGGAAAGAAACAACAGTTATGGAATGTATCCTTGGACCAAGTCATGCCAGGAGATGCAGTGCTGACTTTTTAAAGGGCAACTGCAAAAGCTATTCCATTAATTTTATTTCCCATTGATAATTATGTGAAAGGATGAGACAGAACACATTCTGAAGATCACAGATACTCCATAATGGCCTTGCTGTTTTCCGTGGAATATGTTCACATTCTGCAGGGATGGGGAGCAGCACAGGCCTCTAAAAACTTAATCTGTTTTAACACCTTCCAGCCCTCATTCTTACTGACATATTTTTTTTTAGAATAAAGATATTCTTTCAAATACTTGTGCTTTTGGAAAGCATCAGACAAGAAAAAGAGAATTATATGTTTAAAGTGATAGGCCTTTACAATAGGAAGACATAAAATAATGAAAGATTTTTTTCTTCTGGAACAATCATCAAGGGTAAGAGAGAGAAACTCGTAAAAGAAGTACTAATGGAGAAGGCCTGGAAGACCAACTATAAGGATGCATTCCAGGTGATAAATTTTTGAGAGCCTTCAATTAGATTATTCCCAAAGAAAAGCTGTCTGCTAAAAAAATCATAATTAGATTATCTTATGATAAGTTCCCGTTGACAGAAACCAGTTCTGTAACACACTCAACAGTGAAAAACAAGAATGACCCTCCCACCTGTGAACTTCACAGGTTCCACTGTGTGTGTCTTCTGAAACAAACCTGTCTCCTTAGGGGTTGTTCTGAGGGTTGTCCTTGGTGACAGTTTGGCAGGCAGAATGAACTCAGAGGATGTCTGGGGAGGGTGTGAGTACAGTGCAGAGAAAGTACAAGGAAGAGCTCTTTGCTCTGACCCTGACTAATCATCCCAAAGCACTTGGAGACCTTCAGGCACAGAGGTCTCTGTAAAATAACGGAGTGGTATTAAAAGCAGAAGCTATAAAAATGTGTATGTCACAAATGCTGATAGAATTGTTTGAAGGTTTAACCTCTAGTGTCTCTTGGCTGTGGACTGTGAGATACAGTGTTCTATCAAAACAGAAGCCAGTTCAGATCTTGAGAGTGGAAAAACTTACACTGTCCTGAACCACACCAGCTCATAAACTGTGTCTCTCAGCACCTCTCACACACCTGGAGGAGTGCAGCCTTCTGTGGCCACATTGCATCAGTGTGTGGCTGCATCCCCTGCGTGGGACAGGCTGGAATTACGAAAGAGGGAACGGGAGATTTCCACCCAGATGACGGTACGAGGCGAACGGTGCCAGAGCTGGGACTCAGAGCTTGCCAGAAGAGAATCTGTTGTTTCCACTGCACTGATTTCTCACAAGCCAAACCCACACCTTGACACCACTTTTTAACACCAGGCTGAGTAGGCGTTAAGTAGGTGTAGGTTGAGTAAAGTGACTTTTGAGCATATGAATGCATGAGCTACTCAATTAAGGTGGATTTGGAGACAAATAAGCAAATTCTAAGGCAAACTACTTTTCATCCAAGTATTGTGATCCTAATAGCCATAAATTAAATTTCACATGAGCAAAAACAACGAGAGAAAGACTTTGGACAAAATGCTTATCTTTTTTCCTCGACCCATAAACTAGATTAAAGGTTATAGGAGAAATCAAAAAGCTGTAAAACAGCATCTCCTGCAGAAATGTCACAGCTAGATAAGAAAGATGTATCTTGCCTCAGGCTCTTTCTTGCTCAAGACTCTCTAGAAATCCCAGCACTTGCTGCAGAGATCCCATGAATTTCCCACAGCGGGCAGTGGGAATGACAAACATTCTTTTCAAGGTTATCCGCAGCAGTGGACCCCTCACACAGACTCCTAAGAATCCCTTAATCCCCTGCACTCAGTGCTGACCTAAAGGAACAGCGGATCAAAACACAACCTCTGGAATGACCTTCGCTGGCTCTGCAACACCTCACCAGGGGTCAGGATGGCAAACAGCTCCCGGCAGGCCCGTGCTGCTCTCTAAGGAATGTGCTGTTTGTCACACCAACAAGAAAGCTCCCTTAGAAATATGTAGGACATATGTGAGGACTACTGGCCATTTTCCTTATGAGATCTACATTCAAAGCAGAAGGCCAAGCTCATGTGTATGCAGTCAAGACACTGAAACAAAACCTGCTCAAATCCAGAGCTGGAAAAATAAAACCTCTCAAGACTGCAGCATCACCAGACTGATTCCATGCACTGTTCTCCATTTCTAAGTGCTAGAGACGTGGAGTGAGGCCCAGAACACAAGTGCAGAGGACTCAAGACCACTGCCCTGGCACATCCTGCTCTATTCCAAGTATGGATACATTTACAGTGACTCAACAACAAGAACTCAAGGAATGCTAACCCAGACCCTGGAAAACTTTCAAGGCTAACAGAATGGTTCATTTTTAAATCAGTCTGGTGTCAGAAGGAATTTAAAAGCAGATCAGCATGTCCACTGGACTTAGGGTTTCCACTGGCAGAGTGGCAAACAGCACAGTGTACCTCCAAAAATCAGCTTCTGGATGAGCTGACAGAACCCCAAAGGGAGCTGCTGCTTTGGACACTGTTGCTTCTGGAGATGCTGAAGGTCCTGCAGGCAGGCCAGAACTGCATACCTCAAGTGTTTGGGAAGATCAAAGTCCAGAAGAGTAGGGCAAAGAAAGTTCCAAGTGCAGTATCAACTAATCACAAAACTCAGCAATCTGAGATGAATTCTGACTGCTGATCACGAGCCACTGGAATAAAGATTCTTATGTTTCTCTTTCCCACCTGGTTATATGCTAGTCTGAATTTACTGGGAGTCCTAAATTAAGATCACATTTGCATCCCAGCATTTATCACAAGTCACATATTACTGGTTTCCTAAAGAGGCAGATGCCACCAGATTGAGCTTTCTGCCCTCAGTCATCCTGACTCTCAATAAACAACAAGTAAAATCTACATCTTCCTCAGCAGCTCCCACATTCCAAACCTTTCTACTGTTCATCTGAGTTCAAAACCAGGTGGTTTATCCCCTCACCAACTGTGTTCCAAGGTGCTGAGGAGCCTCAGAAATTATCTGGCCATTTCCTGGGATGTCTTATTTGATGCACAGAAAGAACTCTCCCTCTCTGGCAGAGAGGAAGACTCTGGGCTGTGCTGCCATCATCCCTATGGCATCATTTCCCACAAACATCTGAGCTGGCATGGCAGCACTGTTGCCACGGTGGTACAAAGATAGCTCAAGACCACAGCTTAGGTATTTAGGCAGCTTCTTAAATGGATTTTACAGCCTATTTTGCCTTAGCTATACCACTCCCAGTGCTAAAATAGCCTGTTTAGGACAGATGTATTAAACCTTCAGTCAATGCCTTCCATTCTAATTATATTTTCTCTAGTACAGTCTCTGAAGGCAAATGTCTCCAGGAAATCAATTTTCTTGGGATTTTCTTTCTAAAATATAAAAAGCAGAGATGGAGAAGCAGAATCATGTTTAAAACAGCTTAAAAGGAAATGCTGGGATCCCCAGAGGGGCTGGGAAACATGTGGGTTTGGGATGAAAAGAACCAAGCCAAGAGCTAGCTGGCTACTTCCAGCTTTCACACCATAAATCCTTCTATTCCTTAACGCCCAGTCGTGTTTCACACGTAGAAAGAAATGAATACAGAAGGATGTAGCAGATAAGGTAGAGCTTAGGCAAGGGCACATGTGTCAGGACCTTCAGGACTCTGCTGGCAGTGCAAAGGCAAAGCTGGCCCAAGGCCCAGAGTCTCTGGAAATCAATACAGCTGTTTATTTAAACCAAATGGCTGGAACCACAGCAAGCTCTGATTGTTGGAGACATTTCCAAGAGGAAATTCATAACATTTCAGGAGATGACAGCAAACCCATGTAAGAACAAAAGAATTCTTTCCAACTAAGTTTTTATTCATTATAGGGCATGCTTTCAGTTCACTGCTTGAGGTGAAATAACAGGCAGTACCCAGCAGAATTATTGTAAACCCACCAGACAACCAGACAGATATTTCTCTCCAAGTGCTCCTGACTGCAGAAAGCTCCTAAATATATTTGTAGTCATGGATGGCATGGGCTTAAGCTCCTTGGTAATGTGTGAGAATCCAATCCCTAGATTGAACTGCCAAGTGTTAAAGACTGGCATGGCCATGTGCAGTGACACAGAATTCAGTGAGTGAGAAGCCAGACCTGGCCCAGGGTTCTGTCTGTGTACAGGGGCAACTGCAACAAGAACGCTAATTTTCTGCAATGTGATATCTTGCTCTAATCCATTTTTTCCCTTTGTGGCCACAGCAGCAGATACATAAATCTCTCTGTTACGGAAAGGTAGGAAAAAAAACAAGAGAGAAGGAAAATTTGCACCTTCCCTTCCCACCCTATCCTACACAAATGTCAGTGGGCTTTGCTTGTTAATGTTTTGCAAAGATTGCTTCTATACAGGTGCTCCCTTTCTATCTGTTTTCAAGGTTATTATCTATTTTTTTAATAACCTCCTAAGAGCTGAAAACAGATACTCTTAAAAAAAAGCTACAACCTTTGACATTTTTAAACTATGCTGTCACACTTGGTTGGAAAGAATTTAAGATGACAGGGCAGGATAAATTTGACAACTTCAACTGAGCTCTGGAAACACGAGACCAAAGTCTCTTCTTTTTACACTGGGTAAGAAAACTGCTTGACTGGGGGTCAGACTCACAGCTGGTGCAAGAGGAGAACACAGACATCACTTTGGCCCACTGTCAGTAAAATAACACAAACCTCTCCTTGAGCATTCATAATTGGGTGCTGGGGGATTTCAGGTTTGAGCAGCACAGATCAACAGTGAGAAAGTGGTAGGCTGAGCAAGTGTAAATTATTCTGTAGCCTGCATTTTGTCACAGGTGCTGCAGAAGTCAAAGATTTCAAAACATTCATATATATTTTTTAAAAATCTGTGATTCCTGACACAGAGCAGGCTTTGCCTACGAATAAGGTAGCAGAACTGGCATATTTTCACAAGGGGCCTCCTGAGTTGAAAGCAGGCAATGTTAGGAAGATAAGAACAATTATGAAGATAGCAAAGGCTGATAACCTGCTTGACAGAGACAGGACTCCTTTCATAATATTCCTAACCCTGTAATCAACCATGAAGTGCAGATGTAACCTTACTGCTGGTCTGAAGATATGGACTTCATGATATTGCACAAATGATCAAGCACATGCAAAAATCTGCTTCCCAAAAGCCTGAAAAGTATTTACAACCAACAGGAACAGAAATTATGTAAATGGTATCAGGAACACTGAGTGATCTTAGCCACTAAACCACTGAGTAGGTCCTCACATTTAAGTTTTGCAGCTCCTCTCCTTACACTGATTTTCAGAACACACCCAACTCCTACCACAGAAAGTACTCAGGAAGAAATCACATCACTCCAACCACCGCAGTCTCAGAAGTCCAAAACTCAGGATCTCACTAGCATGGTCAAAACCAGACTGTGATCACAAATAACAGCACAGGGATAATTCACAGATGAAGGACATTTCCATTTCAGTGTTTAGACATGGCAGGAAATGTGTTACCTGCTCCTCAAAGCAAGCATGTTGCTTCCATTTAAACAAAGAGGAGAGAAAGAAGCCTGACACATTTTAAATACACGTTCTTTAATCAAGGGACCATAGGAAGTTTTAGCCTGACTCTTCAGAAAGCCAGTTCTAAAGGTAGCACAGGTACATCCATCTTGCTGTACACATTGTGTCCTACACTCCAATTTCTCTTGATGTTCACACTGAGAATATGCTCCAATCCCTGCGAGACACGTTGTAAGGACTGTCACAAAAAAAAGAGCAGAGTTCAATTCAGACATGTTTCCAATGGAAACAAGCTCATTCTCACATCAGCTGGGCAGCTGAAGTTAAGCACAGGAGCCAAGAGCAAAAGGACACTATTGGTTTTTCAACTGTGCAAAACTCTGCAGGGTTTGCAGGGCTTTGGCAAGTTCTCTGTTCCCGTTTCTATCACACCTCTGAGTGCTTTCCCAGCCTTTTATCACCTCAAAGCTGGATGTCAACAGTTACAATGGGAAGCTCAGAAGTCAACAAACATGGGAATTATGAGGACTAGCTGTGCACACTGTGCAAATTACTATTTCCCTAAGAACCATCAGGTAGGGCCCCTGCCTCCTTTCCCAGGCAAAACCAAAAGGGCATTTTCAAAGGCAACAGGTGGAAACCTGGGTTTTGACAGCACAACTTTTCCACGTACTATGGGACATGTGGAAGACTTGCAAAGGGGCTATAATGCTGCTGTGCCTTCAGGAAATCCCACCAGTGCTGAAAGGCACATTGATTGGAGGGCACATTGAGGGGAGGAGTTAAAAAAGAACAGAGAGAGGGAAAAAAATAAAAATAAAAGGAGTTGGCTTAACAAAATATTTTTTCTGGATTCTGTGCTAACAGATACCACTAGAAGTGCACAGCTTGCAGAGCAGAATTCCTGGAAACATGAACATCCAGATACTCTCCAGCTTGAGACACAATCCACGGGAATTGTACAGAAATTGTAAAGATTTATTTGGAAAAAAATCAAAAACCAGCAACCATCACATTTACATAGTATACAAAATAATAACATCTGATATCACCATTTATGTAGAAAGGTTGCTAAATTTTAAACTTTAATAAGAAATAACAAAGTGGAAGACTGGTTGTAATAATGAAGAGCACACTTCCATGCTTATGAAACCAGTAATTCTCAATAGGAAGACTTTCAAATCTGGAGTTAGTTCTTGCACTGGCAACTGTGCTTCCTTCTTATATTTCCTGTAGCTGAAAAAAGAAAGTAGACTTCTTTGGCCCAGGGCACTTCTACTCCCAATTGCCACACGCTATTGTGTTAGTGCAGTGTTTCTTGCAAAACATTGATTTTATTTTGTTCAAATTATTAAACATTTTCATTGTGCTTTTTTAAAAAAAAAACCCTGTTGATAAAAAACCCCCAACAACCAAACCACACCAAAACACCCCAAACCCACCACTGTTTATAATCCACTATCCCTTTATCTCCTCCCCAACCCCTTTTACACAGGGTTACTTTACTAGTAGCTTTACTAATAGCCATTTACTAGTAGTTCCCTACACAGAGAAAAGATCCCTTACATGGAATGACATTCTGCCTCTTCCACTTCTCTGACTGGACGTAATACTATCATCTTGCCAGCCTTTGCAAAACTGTAAGCAAATACCTGTAAAGAAGTCTTTTGTGTAAAAAAAACCTGCTAAATTTATCAGATTGATCATTCCAGGAAGTGGATTCATTTTCTTAGGGACATGCCAGCACAGGAAGGACATGGACTTGTTGGAGCCAGTCCAGGGGAGGCCACAGAAATGGCCACAAAAGAGCTCTCTTATGAGGAAGGGCTGAGGGAGTTGAGGTTGTTCAGCCTGGAGAAGAGAAGGCTCCAGGAAGGCCTTATTGATGCCTTCCAGCACTTAAAGGGGGCTGATTTTTAGCAGGACCTGTAATGACAGGATAAGGGGGAATGGTTTTAAACTAAAAGATTTAGACCAGACATAAGGAAGAAGTGATGAATGAGGGTGGTGAAGCACCAGAAGAGGTTGCTCAGAGAGGTGGAAGATGCTCCATCCCTGGAAACATTCAAGGTCAGGTTGGACAGGGCTCTGAGCAAACTGGACCTAGTTGGAGATGTCCCTGCTCACTGCAGGAGGGCTGGACTGGATGACCTTTAAAGGTCCCTTCCAACTCAAACTATTCAATGATTCTACGCTGAAGTATGGAGCTTAAAATGTTGATATATAACGTATTATTTTATAATATAATAGAAATATAAAGAATTAAAGGAAGAGCCTGGCAGGTTCTCCCCTGAGATGTATCCAAATTATCTTGATAAAAGTTGGAAGGAAGACACAATGGGTAAAACACAGCTATAAGTCTGTTGTGTCCTCCTTTCCCTGGACACTTCCACCCTTCCTTCAGAGGGAAGAGGTGACCCTGGACCAGCCTGTTCTTTCTGACACAACAGTCACGTTGGCACATGGCTGGCACTCTGCTTATGGAACTCGGAGTCTCCCAAGGTAAACAGAGGAGCTACCACAACGCAAACTCAGGAGCTGACACTTTCTGGCTGGGGCAACAGTTGACTAATAACAGTTTGTGGGTTGGGCACAGAGGGAGACTCACACCACAATCCCACTGACAAGTTTCATTTGGGCCATTTTTGAGTTTACTGCTGGTAAATATACATGAAAAGAATGTGCTGTGGAAGATTTCTGCCAAATTGCTGCACACTTGGGTAAAACCAGAGGCCTTGCAATAAAACCTGGAGCTGGAGCAGGCAATGCATGTTCCAGTTTGAAAGCCCAGTGAATTTTCTCTTCCATCCTTCTAGCCCAGTCATATCACAGGCATTTACTTAAACAAGCAGTTTGAGATATGCATTTAAAACACTGATTTGCCTCAATCAAAAATTTGGGGTTCAAGGCTTCTCATTTAATATTGAGAATGACTCATTGTACCTTAAATGTTTGACCTGTCGAGGCATTATTTACTATAGATTTGCAATTAGTAAAACTACATAAGTACACATATCAATTATAAAAAGGTGTTTGCTCTGTAAATGCAGGGAGGGGTCTCTGATTTCTAGTAATTCCCCTTTACCCAGTTTTACATGTTCACCGGGTCTTTATTATTACAGCTCCAGGGATTCCACACATCCAGGCCCTGACAGCAAGAGGATGGGTTAGTGATGAGACCAAAGGGAAGTGCAGGCCAGTGTTCCAACATGCTTCTCTGCTTGGGGCTAATTTAATTCTAAAGACTTGGTATCAGTTCAATCATGTTCTTAAACAGCATGGCTTTCAGCTAACTACACACAGCACCAGCATGCTCATGACTCCCCTCCAGAAAGCTCTTCTACAATGTGCCTGCTGGTCACAAAGGCATTAAATGACAGGCAGCATTTTGATCTCCTCTGGTGCTCCTTTTCCATGCTGCTGGAGAACTCTGGGTCTAGGAATGGTGCACTGTATGTGCATCAGTTGGCAGCTGCTCTCTTCTAAGGGTTTGCTACATCTTTGGTTTAGTTCTAAACACCATCGTTTTCAAGGGTTTAATCTACTGCTCAGGACTTGCCACGGGCTCTGCCAAAGCAGCACGGCAGGAATCCTGCTCTGGAAGCAGTCATACCTTTTACTCTTTGGGAAGACCTCCAGCTCTCAGGGCTGTAGATAGCAGCACGGAGCTTTCAGACAAAGGCCTTCACCTCAGTTATCGATCTGTGCTTACAGAAGGCCAGGATCAACCTGAAATAATTGGCCTTGGTGGTCTGGCTCTGTTTGCACAATGCCTGTTGACATTACACCTGCCTCATACCAACACAATGAGCTACTTACTTTCATTATCACTAAATACATTACCAAGCCTGAAAGAATGTGGCTGTTAGAGATCTAGGAGGATCCCATAGCACTCCTTTGTGGAGAGCAATAAATTTTTCTCTGCAAAGCACCTGTACTTTTCTAAACCTCAGAACCCAGAACCAGCCTAAGCAGGGATAGGAAAAGGGGGATGTGCAACCTGAAACCACTGCAATTAGGTAATAGTAAACACCACTCACACAGGCCTGTGAACTGGAAGACTGACACTCATTTTACCTGCCAACTCAGCTTCTTAGCTTGTTTCCACAAAACCTAAAACTCCTCTGCCAAAACCTACTGTGAGGGTTGTGTCACCTCCATCCAAACATCATCTGTTTCCCATAATAAGCTTGCAAAATACCACAAATATCTGAAAAGGAAAGTACTTATTTCAATGCAAGCAATTAATGAAAATACAGGTGCTAGACAAGTAATTTGTGAGTTCTGAATGCAATCTGCTTTGTGGTGTCTCCCCACTAACAAGTGCCCTAGAGTCTACTTGGCCTTCAATATATTTAAAAGATTTGTCACCCAAAAATCTTGAGTGAAGGCCAACATAACAGTCTGTGATGTGTTTTTAACAGATAGTTATTTATGATGAAGTCAGAAAGCACAGTTAACTCCTGAGCCTTTCTGTATAAGAGAAAAGACACAGTACATGATACAGCATCTCTTGGATCTGGCACTGAACTGGGCTGCTGAAGATCTGGACTCCTTTCTTTACTTGACTGCATCACATCAGTTCTTTTGACTATTAAATAAGTTAAGTTTACTGGTGTTTGCATGAACTCCTTGAGGCAGACCCTCTCTACTCAGTGCTTCTGCAGCCCTGAAGGAAAGAAAAGGTTCTCTCCTTCGTACCGTAACGTGTGACTGGAGATCTTGCAAAAACGAACCAAGGCAAGACTTGCAGGGTGTGGTTCTTTCCCTCAGCTGTTTTTGGAATGACTTCACACTCCTGAAAGGCAGATTCAGCCAGGGGCAGACATTCTAAGGCTTTCCAAAGAATGGAAGAAAGTGAACTCAGTTCTGATGTTCTAGATTTTGGACTAGCTAAGCACATGCACCCTTCCCTTCTACATTAGTCTCATGACAGATTTGTTTAGCATAAAAAACCCCCAGATAATGCAAACCATAGAACCCATTTGTGTGAACCTGTGCTATGTGCATACTAAATAAGAGTTGGCTGCATGTACGGAGAAGTAACTGCATGAGATCGTAGGGATATTGCTGATCTCCTACATCCTAAGTTAAACTCTCTCACAGAGGTGAACAGTCTGATATCCTAATTTCTACAACTTCACAGAAATAATAAATTGAAGTTGTGTTTCTTTCCATATTTTGAATTTCCACGACCCTTCCAAGTTTTTTGCCATACATAGTAATTTAAGCAAACCACCTTCCCCTGTCAAATGTGAGATTCCTGCACACTCAGCTTACCCCAGGAGCCAGGCCTGACACTGGCCTAGAGGTTGGGTCTCACTGAAAACCCCCCTGCAGTGCACAAGCCAAGCTCCCACTGAGCAGGCTGGCAGAGCTGGTACAATGGGGGGAAATGGTCTGTGTTTCAGCTGTGCTTTTTACTGCTCACCAGGCACAGCAGACTATGAATTCTCAATGTTTATTTTATTACACACTGAAGAAAGAGGAATGCTGCTATTTTCACTGACGGTGGAACCCAGACACCAAACTGGCCTCCCAGAAACAAGCAGATTGTACGTTCCCATGCCAGAGAGAGGATGAATTCACAGCATGCAGTGACACCTCTGTTTATTTCCTGCACTGTAATTGTTTGGGAGTTTTCAGTCATGGGAATTCTCCTGTCATTGCAGGCATGAAAGATATTCAACTGAGTAATCAACAGAAAAGTAATCAACTGAGTGAGCTCAGGAATACAGGTTGCTTTATCATATCACAACCATGTACTGCAGTTCTTACCTCTCCCAGAAAAAAGAAATGTTTATCTGTGAACATTGCAGGTGAAACCAGGGGGGATTGCCTTTTAAAAATCCTTGGACAGAGATCTGAAACATTTATTGTTCATTTATTGTTTTCATTTGTTATTCAATCATTTTTGGGTTCGGGGTTTTTTAAATAGAAGTTGCTATGAGGTGAGAAGGAAACTTTAAACTCCCTAAATTCTTTCTGGACCTGGATTCCAGCCTGAAAAGAACATTTCATATGGCTTTTTTTTGCCTGTCTTTAAAGCTCTTTAAACAGTGTTTCTCCCACTAGACCGAAGAGACAGAAATTTCACAGCTCCAGCTCATCTTCTGTCGGGAAAGAGAGTCTCAAGACTATCTCTGATATTGTAGGGTCATCAAATTTACCATAACTGGCTCCCACCTTTGACCTCACCAGTCACTCAGAAATTCCTGTCTGGACACTTTCCGTCTGGTTTCCATGTGTGCAACTCCATTTCCTGTCAGGCACAGCTCGGAGTACAACTATCTCATTTCTGATTAGTCAAGAGCTGCACGCATGTTCACAAAATAAAAACCCCAAGCACAAGTGATGCTGTTTAGTCTTGAACACAGTCTGGTCATCACTCCTGACCTGCAGCTGTGCTACTGTGCTTAGCTCCCTCCACTGTGTGATTTGGAAATATTTCTTTCCTTTGTGATATGGTTTGGAGCTGGCTCCCTGCCAAGTCCCCAAATCCTACCACCCGCCGGGGGGGGGGGGGGGGGGGGGGGGGGGGGGGGGGGGGGGGGGGGGGGGGGGGGGGGGGGGGGGGGGGGGGGGGG
>JAWWLV010000018.1:17483767-17533958 GCA_035041135.1 Platyrinchus mystaceus | reverse complement strand
GGGAATACTGGGTAGGTCTGATCACTTCCTTGGCTACAAACTGGTCACCAAGGAAGGCCCAGACCAAACTACCACACTTTGTCATTGTTTTTTTAAGGTTTGTCACTCTCTGCAATTCATAAATGCCATGTCAGGTGCCTCTTGCCCCTAGATATTGAAATTTGCTCCTGAAACTTTTGGGGAAGGAAATTCCCAAGAAGTCACTGAAGCCCAGGAAGAGTCTAATTTACCCCTTCCCCTGTTTCCCATCTCAGAGAGCTGGTTCACATGGCACTGCTCTGAGGGACATGATGAACCTACTCCTCATGGTAGAGGGCCCTGGGGAGGCTTCTGCTCCCACTGACTGTCACACTCTCCTGGAGCAGGCACTCAGAAGAATTGATTCTCTCCCTCTTTACCTTGTTCCATCAGCCCTGGAACTGATTCTTTTGCAGATATTTAGAAAGCGGAGGTGTTGCTTTTGCGCGACGCTCCAGTGCAGAGTCACTGCGAGTCACGTTTCACAAGAGTGAAAGATTCTGTTCAAATTCAATGCATGCAGCAAAATAAAGAGCACTGCACTGAATTCTTTTTGGATAAAATGTTAATAATATTGAACTATTGAAATGAATTGCTTTGATATCTCTTGTTTCAGAACTAGCATTCTGTACCAGAGGTCAATGAAACACACAATCTAAGAAAATTGAGACTGAACAAAGTGTATCAATGTACACATAAACATCCTCCTCTCTCTCTGGCCCGTACTCCTAGATATAAGTGCATCTACTACCTATGAGCAGATGCAGGAATACAATGTTGGTTTTCCACCCAGCAGTGTTTCAAACATCCTCCACATAATATCACACTTGCATTCTAACTCCTCCATGAGCTTGTTTCTTTGCTTCATAATGCTCTGACTTCTAAATTGTGAACTATTCTGAAGCAGAAATTACTGAGTTACTCCATCCTGATCAGGTTTTCTTAGCATGATTACAACAACAGTTCAGGAACCAAAATATCAAAGCATATGGAAGATTTACTTCTAGGGAAGGAAGTGGCTACACCACAGTGATAAATGTTTCTTGTTGCATTCCTGGAAACGAAGCTAATCTGCTGCTGAGCACTGGGGATACATTAAACACAACATGACTTGAAAAAAATCCTGCTTTCAAAGCTGAAAAAAAATGCAAGGACAAATTCTGGTAGATTGTATGAAACCATAAAATGTGTCACGACATGAAACTTTCTGCATCTTCTTCAGGGGAAAGGCAAGAATGGAGATCACTTCAAACTTTGAGTTACCTCTGTGTTAAGCCTTTCTAACTGCACTGCTGCAGGAGCTGTAAAAAGGCATGATTTCTGCTGGGCACACGTCATGTTGACACGAGCAGATGTAAACAGCTGTGAGCTGTATCAATTGCTATTTTCAGAATGGCCAGAATCAGGCACAGTGGTGAAAGCAGGAAAGGGAGGCAGCACAAGGAGCTTAAAGGAAACATGAGAAACACGTAAGAAAGACTAGCCAATGTCTTGTAAGGAAAACCTACAAACCCCTGCAGCTTCTCCAAGTGAGGTCAGATCAACAGCTGTCTGGAATCCCAGCTCTCTGGCATCACCAGCTCTTCAAGTCACAGTGAGTTGAGGGAAAGGAAAATGCTGGCAATGCTTTGATGCCATCACTGATAGCCTCCTCTTGTGACTTGCCTTCCTTAGAGGATATAGAGGGTTCATTCCCTTTTAAAAGGAAGAATGCTGCCTTACTACTCATGCTCTGCATTTTTGTTTTGTCCCTTGAGAGCTGGCATATACAACTCCTCCTGCTTGATGTGATACTGAAACAAACTCCCAAGCAGAGGTACAGCAGCAGTTGGTATAAAGGTTGAAACATCAAGAGAAGGCCCTGAGCTCCCTCCTCACATTTCCCCTGCTTCCTGTTTTCCTTTAGGCTACCAATGCCTGATTATGGCTCTGTATCTCTTAGTCAGAATTTGGGAGCACACAGCAGTGAAAGGTCCTGGAAGATGGAAGTTAACTGACTGTGACTGACTTGAGATTTAGCTGTGAGCTTCTGAAGAGTTTTTATTTCATAATTTTTTTGAAGAGTTTTTATTTCTTAATTTTTCTGAAGAGTTTTTATTTCACAATTATACTGCAGTGTTTGGTGCACAGTGATGCCTTACACATGCCAGTTCAGAAATAAGAATCCTGCATTATAGTTGGTACTGCCTCAGCTTATGAAAGTGAGTTCCTGCTCCAAATACTGTTTTAGTTACAAATTAGAGGATCAAGCAGAGGTTTAGTGGTAGCAGCATGCAAACAGTAGCATTCTCATGCTGTTGTTCATGTCTGCTTTGCTATCAGTAAGTGCTGCAGCAGCTGCAGAAAGACTGAAGGAGGTAATTAGGGAAGGTGAATCAAAAGGGAAAAGCACACCTGACATCCATCTGCTTCTCAAGCCTGAGAAACAGAAAAGTAGTTTGGCACAACTGATGTGAACCCAACAGGCTGCTGTTCTACCTTCCCCTTCTTAATTGGGAAGGACAATAGGATGGAGGTGGCAGGGGCCAAGAGCACAGCCCCAGTCCTGAACCAGATTTCCATCAGGCTCAGCAGCCCCAAGAGCAGCCTGGTGGTGCAAACTGCCCAAGGACTGCTGGCAGGGCAGTCAGAATGGAGGGTCTGTCTACAGCCCTCTCACCTTTCTGCCCAGACAGGGCCAACTGTGCTGACACTCCATCCACTGAACATCTCTGGCATGTGGTAAGTTTGTGCTTTCTGATGTGTTCGAAACACGCGGCTGAAGCAGAGTTGTGGTCTGTGTATCGCTGAAAGTGGTCTGCATATCTTTTGTGCTGACAGATATTGGGCATGAGGAATTCAAACTTGTTTACCCATCTACCTTAATAAATTTCCTTCATTTTCTACAGACACATATATTTTTATATCCACCTTTCACGTTCTGCTTTACTCCAAGGTTGAACACTGAAAAACTGTTCTGGAGCTCCCTGTGTATTCCAGCATTTAGCACTGTACAGAGTTCTCTCTAACCCCCTTCATGGAAATAAAGGAGCTGTAGGAGAGCTACAAAAATATGGAGGAGACATTCCATGCAATCTCTAGGCAGAACAGGGATATACTATTAATGAATTTTCTATAGTATTAATGAAATTTTCTACCCAGCAAATCTACCAGGAGGTCACAACACAGTGAAGGTTTCCACAAGGCATGACTTTTTCTGTGCATCTGTGACTATGTCCTGCTTCAGCAGTATTACTGTAAATGAACTCCTCAAAAGAGAGGTACAGACAGAGCAAAAAAGCAGGGTAACAGATGGAAAAATCAGCCCAGTAGCTGCTTTCATCATACTTTGAGGGATACTGTGAAAAAAAATCAACATTTCATAACACCATCCAACATCAGCCTAAAAAGGAATCCCCAAACAAGTTGGCTGAGAGCAAAATGACAAGGGGGCTCTGCAATTCAGGCCTTTCAAATATCTTGGGGAACTATTTGACAGAAAACCGTCACAAATGTCATTGCCACTGAGCTTGTCCACTCTTATGATTGTCACTGCAGTAAAGTGGAACTCTCAGTGAGTTCCTGAAGATTTGTGCTCTTCCTGGGACAATGTAGGCTACGTGCTGGAACTACTGAACTCAAACCCAAAAGCATCTTGAGCACTCCAGAAATGGCCAGGAAACAGATGTGAACTGGGAATATCTGTGATGGTCCAGAGAAAGTGGTTCAGTTTGTACCCCTGATGGAGAACCAGGACAAATCATACAAAAATTATTATTCTAGTACCATTCACAGTCAATCTTACAGGACATTGTCTTTACTGAAGTAACATGTCCTGTTTCCTTCCCAATTATTGTTTACTGTCTACATATTATAGAGTCAATGTCTTGATGCTGTTTGTGCTGATAACTAAGTTCCAGGAGGTTCCTCTCTGCTGACCCATGTGTACCCAGCAACAACATTCTGCCACACTTCAGAGATACAAAGAGCCACTGAAAAAAACTGTTAAGAGTCAAAACTGATTGTGAGGATGGAAGTCAATCCATATTAACCCTTAGGTTTCGTGATATCCTAACCTACTTAGCTGTACCAAGGGTTCCTTTCACAGAAGTAAAGGTAAAGCAGAATAGCACTTATTATCTGGCTGAATTTATAGTTTAGTCATGGAAATCAGAAGCTTTATTCTATTCTAATACTCAGCAGAGAAGATTCTATTCTCTGCCATATTTTATGGCAGTGGTCTGGTGATGCTGAGCTCAGTTCTCTTATGGACATACAGCTGAAGGGAACCCGCTCTTATTTGCACATTCTGCCATGACTTTGAAAGATATACCAAGGAGGCCATTCAAAATGGGGCAGAAAAGAGAAAAATCCTAACTACAAACCACTGCCCATCCCTTTCCTTGGGGTCTGCTTCCAAACCCCATAGTCAAATCTGAGACAAGCCAACTCAGAGGGCAGAGAAACAAATTCCCTCATCTGCCCTTCCTGCCTCGGGAGCAGGAAGGGAAGGGGAACACCCTTCTCCTGATAACCTCAGCCTCAGCTTTTCCTCTGGGCTCCAGCTGAGCCCACGTCAGCCAGGCAGAACGCCACCATGATAGCAGCAATGTTTTCTTCTCATGCTTCTAAAACTGTCATTTTGAATTAGCTCCTACACACATTCAGAATCACAGTATTGAGGGGTGTTTGCAGCACCGCTGTTAAGCCAAGTAAAATCATGAGGAAGATGCCCAGCCTGAAATTTGCTCCACCCAATGAAATTACCCCTCACCTCCTCCTTAAAAAAAGCCTGTTCCAAGGCCTGCTGAAATCTGCCACTTTTCCCTGCGGCTTTGAAGGTTTCCTCAACATTTCAGAGCTTCCCAGGAAATCCATCTTAGAAATTTCTTAGCAGGAACGGAAGCTGAGGGTTGGCCCCAAAAGACAAATCCAATTTTCAGGAAAAAAACTCTGCTGGGGAACATGAAGAACTGGAGGAATTGCTTGGGGTCTGCTTGCATTAGAACACATGGCAAAGTAGAAAAGAGGTGAAGAAAAAGTAGCAGTGTTCAGCTGAGATTTGGGGTTGGTTTAGGTGCATGCCTGGTTTTCAGCACTTTTCTATTCTCTTCCTCAAAAAAGGAAATCAATGTATCAATCACAGGTCAGCACTGACAGAAATCACAGTTGAAGTATAGTACTGGTGGTGCTGCCACTGAACAATACACAGCAAAAATGCCATTTCCACACACAAAGACTGCCAGTGCAAGCTGCTGCTCTGAATTCAAACCAGAGACACAGTTTATTCAGCATGAAGTCACTGCTGAGGTTGTTTCAATTCTTTCATACCACTTCATTTGACTTGGAGTGTGACATCTGGTGAATCATAGGATTTTAATGGTATGAACTCTTTAATGGGGAGAAGGTGTTAGATCCACACTGAAGCTGCACTCCAAAACCAGCTGTGTCTGGATGGAAAGGCCACACATTCCAATGCTATTTACTAAAATGCTCTAAGTTAAGCAATGTATATTTTCCTCAATTTAGACTCCTCTCTTCCCACAGCTTTGATACAATAACAAAGGAAGGTAATAAGAGAACAAAAGATGTCTTGAGTTTTTCTCTTCTCAGCTACTTATCTTCTGTGTTCAGAATGCCACTCATTTTTAACTTACATTACTAATGTGTACTAATTAAGGAGACACCTTCCTCGGTAGGAGCCTGCCAAATGAATTGAACTATTCCTCTCTTAACAAGAACAACTTCTGAGAGAGTGGAGAATTTTGGGGAGCCATAGTCAGCCAGTTATAGCTTGTTATATGTTGCTACAGGGACCATAATTGAAGAGCAATGAGTTTGTTTCTGTGAGAATTTCTGCTATGGTACAAGTCCTGCACTGCTCACTCCTGAAGAATGCTTCTACTCTGGAAGTCTGGGGACAGTGCAGGTCAGTGCCCCTCCAGCACTTGCACTGAGTCTGCCAAGAAACTGCTGTGGCATAGAAGTCAAAGAACAAGTCAGCACAGGGGAAAAAAGTCTTCTACACAGCACAGACCAGATGCTGGTGCACTGGGTAAGGATTTGTGACAGAAAAGAGCAATAGATATCTAATTTTCTCATGATAAACTAGGCAGCAGGATACAGCTCTGCATCTGAGAGGTGATCTCATGTTTTCTTTTTATTCTTACCTTCTGTATTTTGCCAGTTCAGTGTCTGCTGTGCTCCTTCCTTAGGGGCCTCTGCTCTGCTGTAAGATTCAGCCAGACAGGAGAGCAGCAGCCTTTTCCTCTTGCAGCAGTCTCCTGGAGTAACTTTTCTGAACACTGTGCTGCTCTTTCTTCATGCTCTTTGCTCCATTAAACTACATAAAAAATAAAGGAAATCATGTATGAGATACCTTCCCAATAGTTTATCGTGTGCCTGGCTTGTAGAATACGGATCTGCCTACAGGTGGGCGTGGGCTTGGGAAAAATTCCAGCATGCTCTTACTAAAGTCAGCTCTGCCCCAGCAGCCCAGGACAGCGTTAACAGCACTTTCCACCATGTACAAAAATCCCCATATAGCATTTTATAACTCTAAGCCTACCCTGATCCTGTCAGGCTGATGCGTGTGGGCTGTGGGGCCAAACCCAGCCCTGTTCAATGGCAGCCATGACAGCTGTACAGCCTCCACGAAGCCAGTTGGTAGGACTTTCCCCCTTTTCTTCACGGGGACATCACAAATGCCAGGGATGGAGAAGGAGGAGACGGGTCTGCCAGCTTGAAGGGCTCCCTCAAGAACTGGAAAGCACCTTCTCCTCCCTCTGCTGGGCAGCCACGCTGCAGCACTGAGGGGTAAACCTACCCATGGTGAGGGGTACCTGCCCACAATGAGGGCTAACTTACCCACAGGCAGGGTTAACCTACTCATGGTGAGGGGGTAACCCACATGTGGTGAGGGGTAACCTATCCACGGTGATGTGGCCCTGGGTCCCCTTGTGGTGCACCTGCCTTTTTCTCCTGTTGTTTCTGCTTTGTCCCCCCCCAAAAGGGAGGGAAAAGCCCCAAACCCCCTCATGAGGGGCTGCAAAGGGCAGGAGGAAATTACGGCCCAGAGAAGACTGTTTTCCACCTCAAAGAAGGGAGAAAAATTCTGTTTGGAGAAAAGGTGTCAGACTTGTTTTGATTGAAGCTCAAAAAGAGGTCAGAGGAAGGTAAGACTGCTGCCAAAGCCCCTTCCTCACTCCAGCATGAATAACCACCTGAGGAGCCTGGGGGACTGAGGGTGCCCCGAGGCTGAGGGCTCCGTGCCTGTGGGCAGCCAGAGCCAACCCTGGGCACACCTCGGGCTGCACGGGCTATGAGCACCCACCAGGGTGTTCACACACCGGCCAGACAGTGGGGGTACAACAACATCGACACAGAGAGACCCATGTGCCGAAACCCACCAAGGAAAGGGCAGTGAAAACGCCATTTTGCTCAGCAACACGTGGATTGAGTTACACAGCATCAGCCACAGAACCTTTATAATGCCTATGGATAAAGCAGACTGCTGTGCTGTTGGTAAAGATCATAGCTTGGTGGCACAGGGAGATTGTGAAATGGGCCCTAAACTTTGACTGCACTCTAGAGTTGCTCACCACAGTGGTTTGAAACATTATCAGCCTTATCCAAGAGCCCTGCCTCCATGCCAGTGCCAGCATTCCCCACGGCACAGGGAACAGGAGAGGTGTCTCTGCACTCTTCAGCAGCTCCAGAATGTAATCCAGCATGGTTTACCACAAAAAAGAAAGCTGATGGAGCAAAGATACCAACCTGTGAAAACAACAGGCTGAAGCACAGCCTGTTCCTTTCTGACATCTATCACAAAGGCAGCTTTGGCAGATGGTCAGAGTGGATGGCAGGACAAGCAGAATTACGAGGCTTTAGTGAGGTGTGTCCTCACCTTTAGTGGGATGAATCAATACTGGCCTGTTCAAGTCCCCAGTCAAGTAAAATATGCCAAGCATATTTAGGTGAGAGGCAATTATTATTCAGGCAAATACATGCCAGAACCCTGCTCACCTCAAGTCACCTCTGAGACATCTACCCCAGGGAAAGTGCAGCTGAGGTAGGATGTTGAATACCGACATAGAAATCCTATTATTCTGTGTAAACTTGGGACAGTGGCTATCAGCTCATCTTCCTTCTCTGCTTTGTAGTAACTTGATTTTGTCTGTTTCCTGTGAGGTAGGATAAATATCACTGTAAGGGTCCTGACCTTGCAGAGAGTTTTGATCAGGTATGGCAGCTCAAAAAGTTGTACTGAAATCACCTGCTCATATCAGAGTGATATGACCCACGAGTTTATATTCACTTAGCTGGCTAGCTCAGGAAGAACAGCAATAGCTCCTCAGAATTGGTAGAATAGTCACTGAAACAGTAACAGCTATTTATAAAGACTAATGTTATCAGCAAAAAAACATAAAGCTTTCCTATATTATATTAGGGTTACTAAAATTAGTATTTGTGCAGAAAATCCCTTTATGGTACCTGTAGAATTATGTAATACAAACCCCCCTGCAAATGCAGGGTAGACTAGAGTTTTGACATCAAAATACAGAGATTTTTTCATTATTAAGTACAATTTTACAGTGGAGCAGGGATGACAGACCAAGTGCCAGCAGGCAGCACTGGAATGTGTGAGGCATTGCCAAGCACTTGCATGCAGGCTCCAACAAAATCAGTATGTTTCTAGACTGAACTCATGCAAAGCGAAAAAAAAGTGCTTTCAGTATTTCACCTCTTTCATCAGAGATCTAATTCCTGTCTCCAGTTTAGGAAATCTTTGTATGTGAGCTGCATGTGACTAAAGCACCACATAAAACAGCCTCTTTCTGGATTTAGATTAGGGCTGAGGTTTTTTGCTGCATTACTGATAAGCAGAACTGTGTCTAGTCTTTTTTTTTTTTCCCCTTGCCTTGTCCTTGGGTCCTGGCAACTGAGTTAAGGAAATGGAACTGGAATGTTTATGGGTTAAGAGCTCTTTTTAAAGGAAAGCTTTGGCCTCTAGCCCACTATTTTTCACTAAGATCATTGCAATAGGTTACTCCTGCTGTTCTTAAGAAATGAGTCAATCATCTTCTACAGCTTGATTTTAAATAACAAGATAGACAGCTTCTGTCCACTGGAATATTACTATTGGAGTCTAGGAAATGCTTGTAAGGAAAAATCAAGTTCTGCCTATTTATGTGGCTGAGATTAACCTTCCTCAGCTCTACCAGCTAACCTTCTACTTGCATGAGCTAGAGCAGGGGTCGTCAAACTATGGCCCGTGGGCCAGAACCGGCCCCCGAAGCTGCCGAACCCGGTCCGTGCTCCCCTCCCCCGCCGCAATGACTGTCAATGCCAGCAGCGTTTTCCAGAACTCTCCCTGTAAGGCTTCAGACTGAAAATTAAAGTCTGGGCTAAAGTCCAGCACACTGAATCCACAGAGGATTCATAAACTAAACGGAAGAATTAAACATTTCTGCAGTTTCAAGTGTATCCACAGTACTGGGGCTGAGTGTGGCATGTGAAGCTCTTTGAAAGGCTCATCTGTATTTTCCAGTATAAATACAGTTGTAGGGTGGTTAATGACTGAGCATTTAAATTTTGTCTGCTGAAACCTTGGTATAAAAGTTAACATGAGAGTCTCTCTTCTCTTTTGGTCTCAAAAAATGGTTTAAATTGGTAAAACCATTTCAAAATATTTTTGAGGTTTATTTTGTGGGGTTTTGTTTGTGTAATAACCCATGAAAGTAGGACTGAAATAAGAAGCTGACACTTGCATACTGATCCATTCCTCTGTCAGGAAGTCACAGAATTGAGCTCTCCACACACACACAAACACAGCAGCTCTCACTTCCAGTCCACTGTGACATGAGCGTGTACAAAAAAATTTACTGCCTGTTTGCAGAGATTTCACATGCCACTCATGAATGTCTTAATTATTTGGATTTAATTACCACACTCCTAGCTGGGATACACTTGTGGGTGGCTTTGCATCCAAACTGTGCAGCTGTCCTGACTGAGGGAACAGTTGTTCAAAAAACAGGGACTGAAATAATTAAAAGAAAAATACACAGCTGACAATGACACATCTGTGGTTATGCTGGCCTGGGAACACGTACACTGAGATTCAACTCCAAATCCAGCTTTCTGCTTACCTTCTGACCTCGAGTAAGTCCTGGTGTGCTGAGTTTCCCCATCACAGTTTTGGTGCTTCCTTCCCCTTAAGGGTGGGTCATCACAGCTGGCAATTCTAGTTAAACCAAACAGATTCACTAAAGGTATTCAAAAAGCTTTTAAGCTCTTGGCACTGGTTTGTGCAGTAAATAAGGTTGTATTGTGCCTGTTACGTGTGGCTCTAAGGCCTTACAGTCGGATTGGGAGTTAAAACACCCTCTGGCCTGAAGAGCTGACCTCCCTTGGAGACAGCTGATCCCTGTGGAGCCTCTAGGACCCCATGAATGCTAGCCCCAGTTTTGATTCAGTGTTTAGCAGAGATATTCAAAAGTTTGGAGCCTCTGTAATGTTCAGTTAGTTTTGTTTCTGATACTTCTGCAGTCCTGACCCAGTTTTTCTCTGAAAATTAAGGGCCCAGTTGAAGCAAAGGCAGCAGGTGAAACAGGAAAGGGAGTGGGAAAGTAAAGAGAAAGCCAGAAAAGAGTGGAATACCTCTGGGCAGATGAAGACTGAAGAAATATTGGATAGGCACTAAATCATAGATATACTCTCTAGCCATAAGAATGAAGTTCTAGGCCAGCAGCATGTACAGGACTCAGATGGAGAATGGATGTGTTCTGAAAACCAGAAGCATATCAAGGTTAGGATTGAAGGTAAGCACTTCAGGTCTGTCATGGAGTCTGAAAAAAGACCAGACAAAAGAGGGGATGGGGTCAGATACAACCAGCACAACTAGAGATGCCAACTAGGCCAGTTAAGAGGAATGCAAGATAAAGCTGCAGCAAGAGAAAGCAAGGATAGGAAACTGGATACTGCATCTGAGAGGGAGGCCATCTCTCAGAATGTAGAACAACCACAGTTGTTGCTACTGAAGGAATAAAAGCACCATTCTGATGAAGAGTATAGTAGTTCAGCAAAAGCTCGATAAAAAAAAGATTAAAATGTTTTATAAGTCAGACTGGATTTTTGTAGAAGAGTAACGATACATAGAAATGGGATTTAAGCTCTGCACTGGCAGGAAAGGAGACCTGCAAGAGAGCTGTGTGCACGTTTTTCTAGATGCAAATGCCTGGTATAGTCAATAATCACGTTAGGCTATAGAGTGATCTTCAAGCTTTTAGCCAAAAGGTCACTTAAGGGAAGCAATCCCTTGACTGGAACTCCTGTGGAGAGAAGGGGTCCAACACTTGCATCAGAAGCTGACTCTACCTCTTCTACATTTGAAATAAGCTCATTCTTTCCTAAGGTAGAAAGAGAAATCCAAGCCTTTCAGAATGTTAGCTTGAGGTAGAGCTTTGCCCTTGTTTTTACTTCACTTCCCTTCTGATGAGAGGCAGCTCCAGTTAAAATGCCTTAATGACAGGACAAAAGTCTTGGTTCTGCTCTCACGAGCCATTTTGTGCCATGGTGACTTATGCTGGGGACTTCAGAATAAGGCCCAGGCTGTCCAGGACTCCACACTTCTCCAGGATCCTGAAGATGCACATTTTTATAATCAACACAGGCATGTGCAGGAGTCGGAGCATTCCTGGAGATCACTCCAAACAATTGCTCTGGTGGAAAAAGAGTTTACAATCAGCCACAGATCATTGCACCTGTGGGTTCTCCCCTGTGTGAATGCTAAAAGGGTGCCTGCCCATATTAAAGCTGCTGCTGGATGCATACATAATTCAGTGTTTACTTTAACACGAGAGAAACAGCTGCCACAAATGGCAACACACACGATCATCAAAGCCAGCGAACGGCAAACAGGCACAGAAGGGAGAGAATCCTTTGACGGAATTCAGCCTTAAGGACACAGCCAAGAGTCTCACAGCCTGTAGAACCTATGAGCCATAGGTCTTGGCAGGCAGCTTCTGAAGAGAGGTAAAAGCATCAGAGTGAGCTCACAGCTGCAGCCAGCCCTGGCAGATAGGATTTCATAGCCATACTTGGGATTTCTCACCAGGCCGAACTTCTGGCTGCTGATCTCACGCTGAATAAGGAAGTGTGAGTGAACGCTGGCTCACGTTGGCCTTCTCGTGCTGGGAGGATCTCAAATCTCATCCTGGACAATGACAGGACAAGTCAAAACTAGCAAAATACTGTGATAGCAATTTTCATTTTGACCACTCTCTGTCTTTTCCTGTCTGAAATGACTTTTTTGAAGGTATTTCTCCATAGTAGTCTGAGTGAAAAAAATGTAAGTAACAAAGCAATTTAAGACTACATCTGAAATGAAACAGCTATCCTCAAAACCCGTTGCTGGGGAAAACTTCAGGGAAAGCAAGACTGTGGTCTTTTGTCATTAATCACTTTTATAAATTGACTCTTACACCTTCCCACATTTCCTTATCCAATGTTAACTTGCCTTTTAAAGGACAGTGAAAGTTCTCTTGTTCATTGTCACTAATGACAAATACTACCTCATCCATTTCCAACATCCCATTTTTTGAGTTTGATTTTTAACATGTCCCTTAATATGGAAATATTTTTATTCCTTCTGAAGGTTTATCAGGTATTCCTGTGACCAGGTTTAATCCTGACATTCACTTTTGCACTCAATTAATCCACTTAATGGGAGACAGAAGGAACACGATATTGAACTATCCATCTCAGTCCACACAAAGAGGTGGACATCTACACAGTCTGCTGGTTATGTCAAGCTGGAGTGCACAGAAGCAAACAGAAACACATTTTTCTGCCAACTATGTCATTTGAATTTAGGTTTCCTCAGCTTTGGGCGTATGAATCCTGCCATGTTCAACAGCTCCAGTTCTCTAACCCTGGGCTTGCTGCAACTCATATTTTAAAGAACGTGGGACAGTAGCTGATAAACTTACGTGACTATAAAAATACTGTTTAATATTTAGGATATATAAATATTATAATATAATATAATATTATTATAAATATTATTGTTGGGATATGGGCTAACAAACATGGAGTGAGGCCTGCATAAAGGCCTAACACAGCTTAGAAGTAGGAGGAAATTCCTTGGCAGTGTTATATGAGATAAGAAAGTAAGTTAGATAAGAAACTAGAAGTAGCCAATTAAGAGTAGCGCGTGAACAGTTGTATTATCCAATTACAGTGTGCATGATTAAAGCGTGATTATGACAAAAACCAATTATATTATAACAAGTATACTAACCAGCACCTGCACAGCATTACTAACCACATATAAGCAAGAGTGTAACAAACAATAAACGGCATTACTTCAATAGACTCCAGGAGCCCGTTTGGTGATTCCCACAAGCTTGCTCTCGACATATTATAACATAATATTATTATAACATAATATTATTATAAATATTATAATATAATATAATAATTTGGTCTACTCTGGCCTCCAATCAGGAGGCCTGGAGACACACCATCTATAACGCTGCTGCTTCTTTTGAGAACACTCGCAAGATCACTCTCAAGGAGAAAAGACAACGCAGAAAGAATCGCGTCTCGTCGATCTCACCCAGGGAGTCTTTCTGCTGTGCCTTCTGCGGCCGGACCTGTCTATCTCACATTGGCCTTTTTAGCCATCAGCGCACTTGTAACAAGCGTGGGTAGAACCCTTCTCAAATCTTCGTTCACGAAGCCTAGCCATGATGACTATTTGCTGGTATTAGCAGTTTTCAGTAAAAGGGCACTGACTTGTGCTTGCTAGATATCAGCCTAATAAAACTAAAAGCATGACTGAGGGAAGCTATTTATATTGCTTCCATAATCATGAACGTGTGTGCAATGATAGTCCAGTACAGTTGCATCTACAGGAGCAAGTAGAGTGCTGTAAAACTAACAGTTTTGGAGCAACTAATTTGGTACTAAGCACCAGAGTTGGCCCTATATAGACTTTAGGGAGTGTTATTTCAGACTTTCTCTGGTCTTGTGTGGACTGAAGGTTGCTCTGTGGTCTGACTGCATCTTCTGGTTTCAGCTAAAATGCACCCAGCAATACAAACAAAGGCATGGGAAGTGAGGGGGGCAGCGAGATTCACATCAAAGCTACAACCCTGATCTAAATAAAAATGCTGATCAAGACAGATATTATGTCCCACTGGCAGTGCACAGTGCAAATGGATGGTGCAGTGCCATTCTTCTCATAACCACCTGCAGAGGAACCCTCAGTACCATCCATCAGACATCAATCATAGCTTGTCTACATCTACATTTCTCTTACATACATACAGCCTGACTTTTCCCTGTGCTTAAATGCCAATCCAAATTTATGGCTTGCTAGCAGAGTTTTAAATTATGCTTAGCTTTCTTGTGGCACCTGAAGCTTGTAATGCCACACCATAAACACACTATGCTGCCCACTGTCTGTAGAGCTGAGAAACTGTTTGTTTCCCAGTATTTTTTACAAACAGTCTCTAAGTCATTAGTGAACTTGGCCAATCTCTATTTTCCACTGGCCTATAAACTAGAAGAGAAAATAAAATATGCTGAGTTGATGCTAAAATACCATGACATACTTCACTGATTTAGTAGGGAATAAACAAAGGGCAGATCTTGCCTTTTATAGATGCAAGCTTCTCTGTGCCAAAGTCGTATAATCTGCCTTTGCCAAAGTTTAATTACACACAGTGTTTGTGGGCCTTTGGAATCACAACCTCAGTTAACTCCCATCAAAAAAAATAATCTGTGTGTAAGTACCTCACCAGGAGATTTTTTTCATCATGGGCAGGCTGTCCTAAGGAAATCAACTGTAGAATGACATATTACCTCTGAATATCATTGCTCTGCCTCTTTCCAAGAGGCAGTGTATGTATATGGACATTTCTGATCCACCATAGCAAATACCTTGTTCCATCAGTGCCAAGGACAGGAAGATAAACTTTGATGCGCAGGACTTGCATGATAATTTAGAAAAGATCAATGAAGTTCCAGATCTCAAAACTGCCTGATTGCTACAGCAGTCAGGAGTGGGAAGAGAGGGATCACCTGGAGTTACCCTCAGGACACTACAAATGCAAAGGCTTACTCTTGTCAGCTTTAGTACCAAGCATCCTAATGCCAGGTACTCAGGTAAAATTCACATTCCAGGATGGTTGGTATATGTCAGAATGCCATAAACTCAGTTTATTATTGCAGCAGTTCCTTGGAATAATTAAAAACAGGTGAAAAAAAAAAAAAGATTCGATTCCCTTTTGGCCAAAGTTATGCAACAAAGAACAGATTAGTCCTGCTGTCCATAGCCACTAAGAATTAAGGGGTTTTTGTTCCATTTGCCAAACACTTCTCCTCCCTCTTATCAACACTTTACTTCAGATGCAGATAAACAGAGGCTGTGTTTTTAAATTCAAGCTTCTCAAGCACAACGCAAGCATTGACAAAATCTTCAGCTGACAGAGTTTTCCAGGTCAGGCAGAGAATTTTTGGGCAATCTGAGTAGCTCCTTTTTCCAAATGCGCCCTTCCCAGCTCCCCATATATTCATTTGGTGGCTACCACCAGCTACTTCAGAGGACTGAGGTTTGGCTCTCCAAGAGGCAAGTGGCAACAGTAAGCAGGGTCTGGCAGACAGCAAGATGATGTAAATCTTGAAGTGTTTCTTACTGGCCCCTGGAACGAGCTAAAGAATGGAGCTTTAACCAAATTCCACTAGTCTAGAGCTATTTTAAAACTGCCTTGGCAGCTCACCTGGCAACAGCCTTACACATGTGCCTTATTATGGCAAAACATGTTATCCCACTGTGCACTGGTTGTACCCACAAAATTATGGTGTTGACTATCACTGCTGGGTTTCTGCTGCTGAGACAAGAACACAACTGGAATGTGAGCTATGGAGGAGGTATTAATGAAAGCCAGTCCGTGGGTGTATGCTGTTTGAGCTACCAAAAGAGGATTATATGGTATATAGAATTCCAAGATGCTCCTGCTTCTGGAAGAATTAGTTCTCCAAACTATGGTTTTAAGATATACAGGCCCTGTTACTTAGAATTAAAATCCTGGCTGCATTGCTACTAGAGCTGAACAATAGTTTATAACACACATTTAACTTTCCACATCAGTCATGTGATTTCACCAACCTTGTGCTTACTGTTTATAGGAATCATACCCACTAAGAAGGTGTCTCCTGCCTTTGCTCACACCAATTCCAGTGGAGTTTAAGATATTGGATTCCCACACATGATAGAAGCCAAATTTAACAGGAAATTGTACAGCAGGGGAGGGTGGTGCATGCTGGATGATTACATAGCCCCAAACTCTGTCTGGCCCATGGACACAGGCAAGGAAAAAGATGGTTTTGCCGTTTATTTTGACATTTCTTGTAAGATAACCCTGTGTTGTTGAGCTCATGGTTTATATTTACGGGCCTGTTCCTGAGATCAGACATCCCTACTTACCCAGGACTAGCCACTGACCTCTGACACTGGAAACTCAGTTTTAAGTCCCTGCTCTACTGGAATCAGCCAGGAATTTGAAACAGTGTCTTCCATATCTGACCCAACTGATCAAAATGCAGCACTGTTCACTGTAATATTTAATTGTAATTGCAGTGTCAAAGTTGTTGCTAACCACAAAGAAAGAGTCCCAACCTGGAAAATGAGAGGGAGCAGGGAAACTGGAGGAAGATAACTGTTATTACACAGTGTCAGAGCAAACCAGCTGCTTGGGAGACAACTCTCAAGTTGTTAGTGCATTTCTGAAGGCACTGACCAGTGCATGAGGACCACAAGTTTGCATGACTGTGTTTTCTCTGTTGTTGAAACTGCTTCTGCCTGTCAAAGCAGGAGTTACCAAATTTGGGCAGTGGCCTTGCACCTTTCCTCTGAACCACAGGAATGACATGGGGGCTTGAGCAGGGCTCATCTGTGGGTTTTCCAAAATCTGGGTTGCATTTTCCTTTCGTCTTTCAAGAACAGGTACTAAGGGATTGATCCAGTGGGTCAGATCTCCAGGGTTGCATAAACCAGCATGACCTGTGTTAAGTTGATTCTAGTGAAGCCATTTCAGTTTACAGTGGTTGAATGTCTCACCAAAAATCTGCCACCAAAATGGTCATTGTTCCATTTTAGCACATTTGCACTCCTGTGCTCCACCAGATGACTAGTATTGGTGTGAGGAGACAGGGAAAGGAAGAAAAACCATCTGACTATTTGCATTCAAAACTAGACATTAGTAACTTACTTATGTTCCCAAACCATCCACTCCTGCAGAGGCAGGGAATTCTTGTTTCGGATTCTTACCCTTGTGGTTCAGAACATACAATCTGAAAATCAAAAAGCAGGGAACCAGGAGATGACATGGTTTGTTGCATGCTGGTATTGGGCTACTTCCATTCTCTAGTCCTGGCAGAAGCACATGTATCTCACCAGAGGAAAACATTTCCAAGTTGGAGATAAGGGAGCGCACATGAAGCACTTGACACCAGTGAGTGCCAGACAAAGTGTGTTCTTGAGCTCTGTGTGATAAGTGTATCTCCAACAGCAACAACTGCTGTAATTTACTCAACACATTGCCATACCAATTAACTGCACACACACTGCCTAAAGGATCCAGGGAATTTGACAAGGGTTTGGATAACTTGGCATTATTTTTATCGCCGTCCTCCCGCTGTTGTGTCTTCCCTCTACAAAGATATGCTTAATAGTATTGTCTGGTAAGCAGCAAGCTTCAGTTTGGTACTGTTGCGTTCAGGCTTAAGTTTTTAAATCTTGGCAAGTAGAAATAGGGACACTCCTGAGTAATAATAATGCAGCACTGACCTGGTAGACATCTAGTGTGCTATAGAAGTGCTTCCAGGATAGTTGCCTAGATAAGATGGCACTGGGTTGGGATGTCCTTTTTTAATCCTGTTTATCTGCAATTATCTGTAGTGATGAAGACATTTATACAAATTAGAGGTTGCTTTGACTCTTTCAGAAAATATAGACAAACATTAAACCAAGAGGCAAGTCAACTGTCCAGCAACAGTCCACTAGAATTCCTCTTCTGCAGGAGAATTGTTTGGTGTCATTCCAAGTTAGATGCATATTCACATCCCTGCAAAGCTTTCTAGGAACTAGAGTAGTGCAAGATCAAAGCACCTCTCACCCTATAGTGCATCTAATCTTGCCAAATATCTCTGTGAGGTTTATGTGCAATTATCTAATTTTTCAGATGGGGCAGAGGCTAAAAGACATGACTGTGGTCACATAGGAAGCCTCTGGGAGGGTGAGGTATGGGACTGGTTAAATCCCCTCCTGGGGGAGACACCAGCTCCAGTGGCACTGGAGGTTTGCCTTTATCACTGCAGCAGACTCTGAAAGCAGACAAGGAGAGCCCATGCTGACAGTGAATGCTGGGAAGGAATGAAGGGAATTGTATGTGAGGGTTTACAGCTCTGATCCGTTTGTTTATGGGGCTGGGATGTTAGTAGAGAAAAGCATGTCTCCTTGGAAAATCTACAAAGAATGCAGCCCCTCTCCCTGCCATAGCAGGTTCTGAAAGCCCTGGGGATGAAAATCTTGGGTCAAGCTGCAGGATATTTAATAATTAAAAATAATATGAGGCTTTTTCAATGCCTTTGAGTCTAACGCACTTTGCACACTAGAACTGCTGTGCTCGACGTGGCACTTCTGCCCGGCTGCCACTGGAAGAGCTCCAGTTAGGGCAGCAATGTCACACCACTGGGGCTGAGGGGGGGAAATGTGGAGAGAATGAAGACCGCAATTATTCAGTGTAGAATTTCGCCAGAATACAAAGAGCTACACCCGGCTTCTTACAAAGAAAAGAAACTCATTACATCTTTAGTTATGAAAGATGGAAAGGTTAAAAAACCCTAACACCATGAGCTTTTCATATGCTTCAAGGCAAGGACTGGGAATTCTCTCAGAATGCAGTAGCTGTTATCAAGACTCATTGGAATTATCATTGTAGTTTCAGAAGTGCTACCCTTTGACACCTCTAGGCCAGGGTACAGCAGCTCCCTCAGTCAGGAGCACCACCCCGTTGTTCCTTGCAAAGGCAGAGGATTAGCCAAGTCCCACACTCTGCCTGTCTCCTCCTCCCCTCCAAAGCCTGTAGGCATGTCAGAGTCTTTTGGCAGAGCTACAGGGAGCCAGAGCCCACATCCTGGAGTGTCTGTGTCAGACTGGGCAGGGCCAGACCAGGCTGCTCACAGCTCTCACCAGCTCCACCTTCAGCCTGGGAAGTGTTTGGAATTGAGGACTTGTGCACTCGTGCACCATGGTACTGCAAATTTCCCAGCTCTGCTGGCATTTCTGTGTAAAGAAGCCTAACCTGGTTTCATCTACCCAAGTCTAGCAAAATAATAAGGCAATCTTGCAAGTGTCTGTCTCACTGGACTGGCAGGATAAAACCCACAGATGGCCACAAAACTGAACATTGCTATGAGATGACAGGATAACGTGCATCACCTTTTCTATGGTGGAATAACAACTCCTGTGTCTACACTCAGCCTTTCCCTATGCCTGGAGAGACCACTCTGTAGTTTTTGTTTAGCTTGAAGAAAACCAAACTAACCAAATGCTAAACCTCAGCCCTTCAGTGCTTTTGTAGCCCTGTGTATATTTTTCTCTGGTCTCTGAGGGTGCAGAATGTGGCACCCAAGTGTCAGACTGTATCATCTGCTCCTACAAGGAGGAGGCTTTTTGAACTGCTCTGGTGTAGAAGGCAGACAGTCATTAGCTTTTTCAACTTCATGGTTCTCCTGAGGGTCAAAACTCTTCAAGTGTAACACTGACGCACCAGTGCCACTCTGTAGTTGTAACTCAGCCAAAGGAACTCATTTTGCAGAAGATCAGCAGAGCAGATGTGAATAACATTACATTGCTGTTCTCCTTCCTTGTGAATCACAGATGATAGCACAGAACCCATCCCAAAAAGAAGAAGGAAGGGCTCAAGTGTGCTTGTCCATGTTTCAAGTGTGCTAAACATGTTTCATCGTGTTCAGCTCATGGTGAGATCACCAAAGCATTCCTTTGTCCTTTCTGTGAAACACATGGAATGGGCTGCTGGCTGAGGGAGGACACTGAGGAGACACCAGGCCTGACTGAGTTGGGCAGTTCCAGGGGACTGAGGAGGGTTTGCATCCTAATGGGGTCACAGTCACGCACAGGGACTCCTTTCCCACCACTGCACCCTGAAGCAAGTGAATTGAGACACAACTTCACAGTCAAAGTCTCTCCATTCTTTCAGGGAAATACTGTACCTTCTGTCCACTTCCAAAAGCCAACTGGGATCCCCGAGAACTACAGCAATCAGTATATAGCAACCAGGCAATGTGGCTGGTGGGAATATTGGCAAAGAGGCACTTGTTTCTAAAGCTGAACATGACTTTTAAAAAGAGACATCTCATAAAATTACTGAGGGAAATTACCTGGTCTATTAAGCACAAAAAGTCTCTGAGGATTTTTTTGGTCTCCACCTTTGTTTTCCATTAGATTTTAGAAGCAGATGAAAAGATTTATATGCACTTGCTACTTACTTTTCTCTGCCCTTTCTTCAGCACTTACTTTTTTCAGCATGAAAAGCTTTCAGACTGCTGTGGTTAAATTCTGAATTTTCTCCTCTCTTTATTGAGCCTTTTAGACCCACAATATGATGCTGTTTCCCAGCATACACCCTAATTTCCTCAGGGATGTGGTGATCCCAATGAGTTGCTAAAAATGTTTCCTCAAAACCGTCCAACATGATGTACTGCTGCTCCAGTCCTTCCTGCATGACAAGATGCTCCTGTTGAATGACTCTCTTTACACACCAAATTTACTTGAGAACGAAGTTTAAACACTCAAATCAATGATGGAAAAATCTACAACACTTCAGACAAATTTAGCTGCACAAACTGCAGAGTATCTCGAGGCTCAGATAACTCAGAGATTATGAGGCACTACAGTCATTTGGAGCAGCCCCTGGAAATGTTATGTATGAAATCAAATCTGATACAGTCAAGTACAAAGCTGAAAACTGAGAGGACAAACCTATGAGCTGGGTGGGAGGGAAGGGCACAGAGACCCACTTCAGTTGTTCTGAAAGTGTGATTTTCTGTTTCTTTTTCAAAATGGTCAGCATCTCTTTAAAGCTGTTTGACAAGGCTGAAGATGGAAAGCAGAGCACATTTAGCAGCAGTCTGGGAGTGCTACCAGGATGCAAAAGCCTCCTCTACAACCAGGCAGAGATTTTGAAGAAAAGTGGCCAAATATAGTCCTGCTTCAGCATTCCAAAATGCTGACACCAAAATGCCTTTGCAGATACACGTGCCTGAGGAGCAGCAAGTGTTTATCTCCACACACAAGAACTGGATTGGATTTCTCACAGAAACGTAGCACAGAGGTGCTCAAATCAGTCCTAAATGAGAGATTGGACACTGGAAGCAGTTACATGAAAAAAAATATAATACTTCTGAGGAAGTGCTTCCCTTCTCTTTACAGCTAATGCTGCAGGTACCACAGCTGGGAAATTTCTCCCATTTTATTTCTTTTTCCTGTTCAGAGAAGTTGATTCTGAGCCAAACATAGCAAGAATGAGAAAAACTGTAACAGTTTTGTTTGAATTTTGGGGAGGAGAAAAGGGAAGGACCTCTCTAAGGCTTTGCTTCTCAGGTCTCACCCCACTGTGCAATACTGTTCTGATTAGAATTGATTTGTTAAACAGGTCAAATAGAGCTGTCTACAACAATCTGAGAACTAAATGAAGGGAAAATATTTTGTTGACCATTCCTGCAATGCAGTTTGGTGTTTTATGCCAAAACAAGTGGTTTTCCTCCCTAATCCTATTTCCTTTAGAAGAAGGATGCTTCTCTAATTTAAAACAAACAAAAAAAAAATCCCAACTGCACAAAGCTTTTCCCAGGTTTTTAGTTAAAAGCAGTTTAGAAGTGATGCCAAATTAACTCTTTGCCCACGTTAACCCTAAAATACCGCTCTCTACTGGGAAAAATTAATGCCATTATCTCTGTTCACTAAGAGAAGATTGCCAAGAGCCATAAAACTCAATAACTCTGAGCTCTGCTGCAGCCCAGACCCTGCCTTGGACACTCTGCAGGTTTCATGCCAGAGAGGTGCTAACAAACCAAACAGCTTTGAGAGGAGACCAGAAGCCTGGAGCAACATTAACAAAGCTAATTTTGTTTGAGAGAATTAGTTTGACCATGAGGAGCCGCTGAGGCAAAAATCCTCCAGATGGTCCATCGCAGGATGATGAAGTTTTCCTTCCTTCTTCCCTTCAGTCTCTCAGCTACTCTCAAGCAAATCCAAAGTAAGTGGTTCCAAGCAGCTGGATACCAGGAACACCAGTTAAGATTGATAGAGCTTTTCTCTTATGTTCAGTCCACAGACAGTGGACAAATGGAAAAAGTGACGCTTCACCCACAATCACTTCCTGAAACAATCACTTCCTCATCAACTCTCCTCTCTCTCTGGTGGGCAAAGAGAGAGAGTGAACAGAGGAATCTGAGCAGGAAATGCTTTCCAGTCCAAGACTGCAGTGCAAAGGCAGCAGAAGTGGGTCACTCATCCAAGCACACGGGAACTGTTGGCACCAGCAGCTGTGGCTGAGTGAGGAGGAGCTTGGGGAAAGCTCCAAGCTCTCAGTCAAATCATCACCAGAGCAAGTGGAGAGAGGCTGAGATTGCAGGGCACAATGTATTTGAGTTCCTACAGGGACAGCACTTCTCTGCTGTCAGTAAGTCGACTCCTGTCCGTTGTGGCATTTTGTCCAGTAGGCGGGAGATTTCTTTAAATCCTAGGATCCCTGGGGAAATCCAATTGAAGAACAAAGCCATGGAATTGTCCTTTATGGTCAGGTACACAGTCTAGGTACTGTTCTGTCCCTCAAAAGAAAGGAGTTACACCAAGCACATACAGAGAATACACAGCACTGCATTTGCAGTCCTGTTTTGCATGAAGCTTCAGCTGTATCTGTGCTCCAGAGGGGAGTTTGCCCGACACATTCTGGAGGCAAGGAGGAGCAAAAAAATCCTGATACTGACTATTTAGCTCAGGCCTATATATTGAGAAATGTGCCAAGCTCCCAGCAAAGTCATCTGGCTCTCTCAGCTCTTCCCCTCCATGGCTTCTGGATGCAGCTGTTAATCCAGTGCATCCAGTTAGCACAGAGGGCTGTGCTAACCCATCCAAACGAGAGGCCTCCTGCAAACATCTCTAAGGTCTCTGCTTGCAGCAGGCATAATTTTCCAGATCTTATTAAATATTATTCTGGGCACTGGTCTATACCCTTGAGGAGTTCCTTATGGAGCAGATTATAAGGGCAGGCAGCGACCCAATAACCTTCATTTTCCTGGGATGATGCAAGAGCCGATTCATGCTCAGGAAGTGCAGCGAGCTGAGCATAACGTGGAATGAGCTGCTGAAATTCCCAAGTCAGCATTTTGTTTCCATGCCATGGAGGGTAGGATTTCAAAGTGTAGAACGGTCCTTTAAGTTCTCTCTTTTATGAGGTCAGGCTTAATGCTTCCCTTTATATATGAAGAGAGGGTGATCTTTGCCAGAGTCCGCACTGGGTTTGCTCTTGTTTTGATTTTCTGCTTTGGTTGAGAGCTCAAAATGCATTTTTAACAGCAGTCCAGGCTCTGCTGGGAAGTGCCCCCTGCAAGAAACAGGGGGCTGCAGAAGCATCAAAGCAATTCAGCAGCAGCAGATACTCTGTCACTCAAATGCCCTTCCTTTCCACTCAGACTATGTTTGATTTGGGGCAGTGAATAACACAAATGAAGGAACATTTGTGAGAATAAAGCTCTGAATTGTTAGCCAGGCTGTAAGAGAAGTGTAAAGATTTCAACCCTGAGTGGTGAAGGGCAGGTTATAAACACCCAGGATTGCTGAGAGGAATCCTGTAAGATTTCCATCCTCGTTTGTTTTAATCAATTACAGTTGTCCGGACAAGAAAAAAATCCACTCAGCACAGGCTACAGGGATCTCCAGGAAAGCATTAGAGAGTATATTAAAATTGGCAGAATGGCTGAAAGCGCCAGAAAACCTTCTCTATTGTAGCACTTGCCATAGCAGAGGAACTGACTGGATGCAGTAACACACTTGCACGTGGTTGGCCTGACTGCATGGACTGCAGTACTCTGGGCAATTGTTTACTTTAAACCCTTCAGCCTGATTAACCTGTAACCTTAGCACAGGGTTCCCACCACAGATTTCAGTAAGGGACAGAGACAGAAATGCCCTGAGGTCAAACATTTCCTAGGGCTGTTTAAGCCCTGTTTCTAACTCTTGATGTCAAAAGCAGATTGATTTCTACTCTTAAAGGCCGGTACAGAATTTCCTTCCTATCTAATCTAATTCAGGACCAATACATATCAATTTTTCTTATGCCAGCAGTATTGTGAAATTAAGTAGCACCCTAGCTCCCAAACCTGGACTTACCTTCTCGCTGGTTTTAGGCAGAGGAGCTGGATCTGCTCAAACTGATAAACAAAACACTTCTCCCTGTGGCTCCCAGGACAGACTCTCCCTTCATTTTGATTTCAGAATTTCTGCCTTTGAAATGCTGTGCTTTGACAGCTTGAGATTTCTGATCGTGGAAGTTTCTGCAGGGGAAAAAAAAGTCATCAGAGCATTCAAAACTGGTGCCTTGGATTGGCCCTGCAGGAACTGGCTTCTTCACAGAGCTCCCTGGGGCTCCGTGGGAGCTGCACAGCTGCCAAGTAGGTTTTGTGTAAAGAGATGCATTTTTCTTTGAAAATCTGAATGAAACAACAGGAACTCACTGCTGGTGGAAGGGGCTGGACATGGGACTGGACAAATACTGCTAATACAGGAGAATTTCCCATGTGTGGTAACGTGCGGAAACAAAGCAGGATTTCTCCTTAGGGCTGCAACATTAAAAGAGTCTGTTCTTAGTCCAGAAAGAAACAAAATCAGATGAATTTGATCCCAAGTAGTGAACAAAAAAATACCAGGCATTTTCTAGATGTCTGTGTTATTACAGGGACCAGCCAGGGATGAGCTATTTGTCTTTGGGCTATACAGCTGTTAAAGTTCTAAGAAATGAAGTCATGGCTTTCAACTTGCCCCAGTTATTGCATGGATTTCTGTTTGAACTCTAAGATGGCTTGGACTCTCAGAAATGCACAGATGTCTCAAAAGCCACCACCTACTTCTCTGCAAGATCAAAAGGGACCAAAACAACATTTGAGTTCACCTGATTTTAAACATCATTGTGTAATTCACCATCAGCAGTGTCACTGCAGGTCTGACTTACCCTTTCAACACTGATTTTTACTGGCAGGAAGCAACTACAGCAAATACCTGAGACAAACCTCAAATGGTCTGCTTGCTGTCTCAATTTATGTATTTTTGGAGTTTTGCTGAACCATTGTATGAATTTGAAAGTAACACAGCATTTACCTGTTACAAGAAAATCCAAGAACCCCTCCACCCCCCTTATCCTGTTTCCCTTTTGCAACACAGTAGAGATGCAACAACATTTTCCATTATTCTATAAAAGGGTGGCTGTTACCTCCTGTTTTGTCCCCCTGCCCTTGCTCACAGTGATTATTTTTTGTCTCCAGCACAGGATTTTGACTTGCCTGGGCTGTGGTGTTTGGGCAGCCCCATTTCCATTTCCAGTCCACATTCACTCATCTCCATCAGCTGACATTATGAATCTACATGGGGATCAAACAGCACAAACTCTGCTGCAAGCAAATACTTTTGAAAAATGACTAATTGGAAGGTTCTTGTTTAATGGGTGTTATTCTTAAGATAGGGCAGAAGATCTGAATGGGCTCTGACCTCTTCTGAGATGGGTGCACTGGCAGCCTGGTTTGTGTTACAAAACATTTATTTCAGGGTATACTCAGCATATTTAGTTTTTCCAGTTCTAGGAGAGAAACAGGACACCCTTTGAAGAGAAATTTTTGCATCTAGCCTATTTTCAAATAAGGACAAGCTAAAATAGGAGTGATCTGGTCATGTAATAATGAGCCACTCCCATGATTTAGAAGAGATCTGGGATGAATCCTGAACAGTCAAACTAACTAGAAAATTTTCCCTGTGGCTTGAAATGCTGAGCTACAGGATCTAGAAGCATCACAGGCATGTCATAGAAGTGGTTTGGCTTGAGAATTACCCTAAGTAGCCTTATTATCACCACCAAATGATAGAGCATTGCAACTGGAATGCAAACCAAACAATGGAATGACCGATGGAGCTGTTTTTCTGAGGTCATCTGTTTGAACTCAATATTTTTCCCCCACAGTTTTCACATGTGAAATCCCAGTAACACAAAGTCCCAGATCAGAAGAGATCAGCAATATATATGAGACATCAGCAAAATAAGCGATGTGTCTTACTAAAGTTCTCACTCACTTTCATTTTTCTAAGGCAAAGAGAAACACACTCAAGATTACACTCACACACAAACGTTTAGCTAAAATCACTACTGATTGCATAAAGCAAGAGTTCAGTCTGAAAAAACAATTATGTGTTAAAACATGATCATCACACTGGACCTTCAGAAGCTGCACTAGCCTTTTAGATACACAGTGTCATTTCAACTCATTTATCGTTAAAAAATGCAAACAAAAGATGATTATTTAGAAGAGGGTAAAGGCTTATGCTTGTATGGCTGTAGGCAAAGAGTAAGTAACTGCAGCCAGACAAGAATCATTAGTGTGGATGACCCTAATGGCCGGGTCTCCTGTAACTGCAGCGGATTAAAGGCACCTCTGAGTAAACTTCCGAACAGGTTCTGTGGCTAAAAGTGTCACACTAAAGGCTCCGGAGCCCCAGGATTTTTGTGTTTTCCAGGAAGCTTTGGTAAAGCAGGAGGCTGATTTAAATCAGCTGCAGAGCTTTTGTCCAAAGGATTAAAGCTCTCACTTTGTAGAAAAAGTCAGAGCAAAAGGCTACAGTAAGTCCCTACTTACTGTAAGAGAACTGAGGCTGGTGCCTTAACAGAAGCAGTTACAATATAAGGCAGAGCAAAGGCACTGAGCAGAGCTTCTTGCAGACTAAATTCAACTCTGGAAGACAGGATGTTTGTCTAAAACCTTGGCAGTGAAAGATGGTTGTTCTTGGCACCAGTCACAATCACTGTGCTATACAGTTACCCATGAAGAATGCATGTGATTGCTCTGGAACTGAGTGCAGACACATTAATGCAAAAAATAATGTAGACCAGTTATGAACTAGATGGGAATATAAACATTAACCCTTTCCTGGACACGGCTATTACTCATCTCTCTAGTTCCATCGAGATTGCAGCAACTGGACTGGCCACTGCATTCAGGGCAACCTGCTCTGTGGGTTTGAACAAATCATCTCCCTGCAACATAATTTTGCCGTCTGTAAAATAGGAGGGACTCACCTGTACTGCTTCAGGAAGGACAAATAAGAAATGGTCTCTAAGAGCAGATTATTCTTATTAATGCTTGAAATCCACCCTGGTGATTGTGGAATGGGTATGATGGGGGAAGTGGTTCTAATGGGATGCAGTGAAGCACCTGGTCCATGCACTGTCTGATGTCTGAAACGCTCTCCTTTGGAAATCTCTTAAGCATGGGCTTAATCCCATTTAGGCCAAGTTGAGGTAACTGTTGCAGAGAGAGTATAGGGATTTGGGTTTTCTAATACTGCAGGTACTTACAGAACTGGCACATAAATACCTCCTCTATTTTGGAAGCAAGGCTGATAAACTTATCTGGCATTACATCCTTCGTACATGGAATGTACTTACAGACAAACTGGGAAATGTACAACACAGTACAAACACATCTATAATATACCCACTGACCTAGAGTCTGGCCATGCTTTTCAAGGCTTACTCAGGTCAACAGTTCAGTGACTTATGTTCAATTAAATATCTTAATCAATTACTTGCAATATACAATGCAATTTGAATGCAAAGATCATCAACTACAGTGCTGGAAGAAACCTCTGTATTAAGCTTTTCAATTGCACCTCACAAAACACAAACAGCCACAAGGAGCACTGATTCTGAACCATATTGAGAGAAGATGGAGTATAGTACAGGCAATTATTCTCTAACAAAAGGGTTCTACTGACACCCTCACAGTGGACATTTTAGGATGCTATGAAGTCTGCAGCCCCTGTTATTCATTTTTTAATTAAATACATGTACTTCAAGAAAACAACCACTAGGGAAATAAAATTGTGTTTGTTAGATAAGCTTTACATCATCCAAATAAGGCAATATGTGATAAATCTCACATATTAGTACTTCTCCTGCCACACCCAACACAACTGACCTGTGTACGTAGCAGAACTTTAAATAGAACCTGGGAATTCTGACTTTCTTGGGGTTAAAACTTGAACAGGAAGGGAAGACATCGAAGCCCCCAAAACTCCAGCACATAAACTTCGTAACTGCCTTGAACAGAAGGTTCTTCCACTGTAATGAAGTGCAATGATTAGTGAAAAAACAGGAGTCTTCACTGATTTCTTAATTTTTAATTTTTTTTTTTTAAGTGACAAAATGGCACTTATTTGCAGCTCAGTACATGACAGCAGTTTGACCTGTAACTCACGTGACCAAACAGTTTCTGCATTTGGCATCATAAACTTTGTGCCACAGAAACGTGTTGTTCCATCAACAGGCCAACCACAATATGTTTAATGTCAATAATGTGAATATGGAAAAGCAGATTTTGGGAATCATGACAGTTATGGGCAGATAACTCTCTCCTTGTTAATCATGATGCAATTCCATAAGGACAAAACTTTTATAGTATAAGGCACCCCCCAAAAAAAACCCTCAACCCCACACCACGACCCCCAAAGAAAAATAAAAACCAAAAAAACCAGAGGTTTAAAAATATGTAGGGAAGATAAGTGCCATGCTGCTGGAGTGAACATCTTATCAGTTTGGACTGAGGAAAAGCAAAAATGTGCTCATGATCTAAACATATTTAGGTTGAGGAGGTTTCTATAGTATATATTCCTTCCTTCATTCATTATTCCTCCTAATTCATTAGGAATTAAGTCATGAAGAGGCAGAAAATCCAAGGAAAAGGGAGAGATGAAACAAGAGTCTAGAATTCAATTTTTGTTTCAAAACTTTTCTAACCTTGAGGCTTTTGATGTATAAAAGTTTAGAGAAATGATAAAATGTTCAGGCTATTTTCTGAATAGCTGTGGAAATGACATTGGACTATTTGTACACAATCAGCTTTGAGGCATTTTGTTTTTAATTTGCATACAATTCTTAAAGTGAATTTCACATGAAGAAGGGTGAGATACAACAGAGCTCATTTACCATTTCACAAGTTAACAGAACAAAGTAAACACCTGTCCTTCTTATTAATTAGCATCGACCCCTTACTCCAACTTTTCACTTCCTGCTGCAAGTCCCCATGCCAAAGAAATGCATGGACCAGTCCCAAACTCCACAGACATTCACACATGGACTTCAGTGACACTGCAAATTATACCAGCAAGAAAAAAATCGAAATAGAAAGCCTTTAGGTGACCTTATATTCTCTTCATGGTTCACAAACGAAGACCCAAAATTCTGAGTACAAAAATACTTCAGTTGTCCAGCTCAGCTATTCATCTGACTGTGGTTCCTCCGTGGAGCCCCAGCCAAGGAGAAAATACTTTCTGTCAAATAAGAGGGGGCATTAAATCAGAAACAGAGAAGTCTCAGAAGAACTGTGCTAAAACGGACTTCCCAAACAATTGTCTCTGGAACACAATTCGAACGTGCTCTTTCCTTCCACATACTGATAAAGTTTTCTAGCTATATAGTTTCCATTCATAGTTGCATTCAACCAGGTTTTTGGCTTGTATCAAACTGGCAAATACCATCCTGACCAAAAGATATTACAACAGTATTATAGCTACAATAAAACAGTGGCATGGTGCTAAAGACAGCATCATCTTTCTTCATGCTTCAAGGAGATCAAATAAGGGGTTAAACACAGGGTGAAAGGAAAGCAGTAACAAATCTGTCTCGCAGACCTTTCCAAAAAAGAGATGGGAATGTGAGGCCATCCAGGTAAAAAAGGAGAAAGACATAAACTGCAAGGAAGTTGAACCTACCAACAGCAGCAGAAAATCCCCATCACTAGAGCTGTCTTTATTTAGGTCTTACAGCAATAAATACCAGTTTAGCCTTCTGCCTAAAACTTTACAGGAAGCCTTTTTCTTGGTGTAGGAGTTGAGATTCTGTGACACTGTTCACAGTGAGATGAATGAAAACCAACCCAATTGATTGTGCTGAAGTGGAAAATCACAGGACTGGGAATTGCACATCGTCTCTGATAGTTCAGGGTTTGATGTGCACACAACCCACACATCACAGCACATCTGGCACTGCCAGGGATTCCAGTTGGGAAACGCCAATTTTTTTTCCTCTCACGATTGTGGATTCTCCAGCAGCTCTACTGAGTCTGAAATACATCAGTATCAAAGAAGAGACTCTAACAATAAAAAACTTTGTACACTTGAATATTTATTAACTCTCTAGTAGTGTTTTGCTATATATTTAACACTAGTGTGACAAAATTCCTGGTAATTCTATCTCATGCAGGTAACTTAAATGAGGAGTTAGCACTACCTAAACTGATAAATCTACCACTACAGGGTTACTTGGAGTCTACAGGACAAGTGTTTTCTGCAACAATGACAACTAGGCAGGTGTGTCTCTAACAAACAGGCTCAGCTGAACGTTCCTGGTAGGGATCTAAAGGACAGCACAGTCTTCAGAAGGACTGGAGTGGCAACATCCTTTGACCCAAACAGACTTGCCATTATTGTTTGGAAGGGCTCAAGTGGAGTTGGAGACATGTTGGCAATAATTGTTGGTGTTTCTGTAGTCAGTCAAATAGTTTAGCTTTTCTAGTTGAAGTTGCTGTGATTTGTGTTCTCTCTTTGACAGAGTAAGATGGGTTACTCTACCCAAATTGCTATTGTTTAGGTCACAACAGAGATGCTGAGAGTATACTGTACCTTTCTGCAGCTGAAGACAAAGATTGCTGATAGATTGCTGCTCTTCCTTCTCTGCAATTCCTTGGTGAATACATTTTCATCAATAGTAACTATGAAAACAAACTCCCTAGAGTCCAAATTTTTAAAAAATATATTACAGGAAAAGTCTACTTGTCATTCACTTATTCTTTTCTCCTACAATTCCCACAGGTTTCAAAACATAATCATTATAAATGTAATTATTAGAAGAACAAAAAGAGTTGTGATAGTCTTCTGTTGTACTGGGCATTTCCCTTTTTTAACTGACATACATTCTAACAGAAATACCACAGTACGAACCAGAGAATTTCAATTAAAAAACCAAAATGCAAACCATTCAGTCCAATGTTAGAGCATGTGTGTGTGTGTATAATACTGTAAAAGTAGTCACACATCAGAGGTATATAATTGAAAACAGCATTTTCTTTCATGAACCTGCTATTATTGAGGCAGTGACAAGGTTTCCATTTCTTTGTTTTCTGAGCTCTTTAAAGAATGGCTATTGCCACATTTTGTATACCTAAATACTGTACAAGCAGAAGCTTGTTGGTTTCAGGTGAGGAGTAACACTACTAGTGCAAACAGGTGAAGAGACAATTCCTCCAGTTTTGGGGTGAACCAGCTGTATAACACTGACAGAGGACAGGCATCTTCTTCAAAGCCACACCCAAGCGTGTTGCTCCACTCAGCCACACATCCTTCTCCACCTTGGTCTTCTTTTTACGGGGGTGGCTGGGGGAGAACCCCCAGCTCACGTGGTATTTATCATAGGAAAGATTTCTTGACTGTTTTCCCACTAATAGAATGGATGTTTTCCAAGTCAAGGAGCGACAGACACCTCAAGCATCAGGCAAGTGACAATAATACTGACTTAGTATCTTTAGTAAAAAGCTAAACATTCTCTCCTGAGATATAAGTCAAGGAAGGAACAGAAATGATGAACCTAACACTGTACCATTATTTGATCATCATGCACCTCAGCTAAGCAGATGGGAAAGAACAAGTGTTTATTGACCTCTGCTCATCCAAAGCTATGACAGGCAGTTATTTAGCTAAGTGCTTGGCATACCAGTATACTGGCAGAGCAGTTCTCAATGTGCTGTCCCCCCTTTAGCTTATTTCTTTAAAAAAAACCCCAAAAAACAAAAAACAAACAACCGCACAAAAAAAAAGGGAAAAAAAAGACAAAACAAAAAGGAAGAAAATCTCAGCAGGTTAACCCTCATCTTCCCTCAGCTCTGTGGGCAGAAATTTGTATTGCTGTTGGCGGATCTGGGCCAGTTTTTTCCTTGCTTCTTCCAGCTCTCTCTCCTTCTTCAGCATTTCTTCTTGGGCTGCAATGATCTACAAAACAGAGGCAGGAATTATGACAGCAAGGAATACTGTCTGTAAAATCAGATTCTATGACATCAGTCACAGGAAGCCCATGAGCATCCTCCAGGGAAGCACCAAATATTAATGACTTCATCAGGAATTGCTCAAGTTTTTCCAGGTCCCAGGACCGTGCCATCAAGAACAGTTTTGTATTCCCATGTGTTTCTTAAAGAGGACTTAAAAAAAAGGGAAAGAGAATCTACCACCACAGTTTTCTCATGGATCCATGATGGATTTTATAGCTCTGTGCTCTCCCAACATTCATCAGGGAGAGGGTTTAGCACATGTAGAAGAAGCACCATGACTTAATGTTTGAATGGCAGTAAAACTGAACACTCATCACTGTGGGTATCCACAGTATTTTTTTGCATCTCAGAATGCCAAAGGAAAAATGACTGCAGTACAGATATGCAGAAATAATACAAGTCCAATATCTTTTAAGCAGCAACTGAAGGATGTGGTGTACCCCAGGAAATCTAGAAGTTGGCACAACCTCCAAGCCTTGGAATCTATTTTTAAATACTGTTATTATTCCCAATAATTATTATGCTCACAGTAAGCAAAGTCATTGTTTTTTTATCTCCCACTATTTCTTTGCTTATATACACGCAAAACTATTGTTCCATTAAAACATTTAAAGTACCTAAGAGAAGTCTGAAAAGAGGAATTTACTTGATCAGAAAAAGAAGTGAAATATATTGGGCAACTGTAGCTGCTATTACAGTGAATGCTCCATGGAGAAGTGGAGACACCACCCAGCAAATCACTGCTGTTATGTCAGTGCTCACCTCACAGCGAGGCATCAAGTACTTTATCAGAGATTTCTAAACAGGTCTGTGCAGCCTACAGTGCAGCAGGTGGACACTGCAACACTCTGCTCACTTCTGTGCTAGTTTTCCTCTGCTTTATTTTCTGCACCAACCTGAGCAATGCCACCCACAAACTTGGTTTTGACCACGACGTCATCATCCTCTGCTTTCCCAAATGCTGCTTTTTGGGCTGCCCTCACAAGATTGTCTGATGCACGTTTGACAGCATTGCCTGCAGCCTTTGAACAAGACAAAGGAAACTTAGTAGTAGTGAAAATGCATAACTAACATGGATTCATCTGAGCATCAGAATTAAAACATCTTTGCTTGACTGCACTGAAAAGATGTGTTTTGTTTTTCCCAGTGAAAAGTAAATTAATCTTGGAAAATCAATGTGTCAGAAAGGAACACAATTCCTTTATTTAAGAAGCTGGAAGTTGGAGAAGTCACAAATGAGATTCTTTTTTCCCCCTACAGCTTGAAATAAAACAGTGGATGAAATCACAAGTTACGTTATGCACAACACTGATCAGAATTCTTTTTTTTTGATAAAGAACAGAAACTCAAAACTAACTTATAAATACATATTATAAGACAATTATAAAGTTTTTAAATTAATGGACCCTCCTCAGGGCAAGTCAGCAACTTACACAGCCACGGTTATCTTACATTTCAACTTATAACTTGAAGATTTCCAGATTTCTAAAGAGAAACAGTCAACCATTTGTAATACATCTCCACGTGCTGGAGACACAGCACCAGGAGGGAAACACAGCCCAGCTTTGAACCTTCCCCAGCCTTGTCCCACATTTCCAGCTTCATCTCCCTTTCAGCTCTTCCCCACTGCAGTGACCCATGGACAAATCAGTTGAAATTTGCTCTGGAGCTCACCCAAACCGAATGGAAACGTTTCCAGTTGTTTCATCAGGTTTTGGAGGGCTCTGGAACGATGCATTCCACATTTGCATTCATGGGAAAGGCACTTCCAGTCGGGGGGAGGAAGGAGAAAACTGATACACTCCGAGTCCTGACCCCGACCTGTTGATCAAAGCCACGTGAAAACATCTGTGCTGAGGGCAAGGCCAGCTCAAAAGGCTCAGTGGATTTGGCAAGTCCACCAGCAAAAATACTCAGTGAACATTAACTCAAGGGTTTTGCTGTGATGAAGGGCACGGTTTCCAAGTGCAAACTGCTTTTGCCTTCATTATTCATTTTGGGACTAAGATGCAGCTTGGTAAAATGGCAAAGTTCAACTCCAGTCCACGCTTGGGCTTGTTTCCTTTCCCCATTCCTTTCCACTTTCTCACATTCAATGTCTATTTAATAATACAAATTTATCAATACAATGAGTGAGAACCCTGAGTTTCCTGTCAGAGCTGAGGAAACAATCCAGTCTTTAATACTTAATTTTCTTCCTGTTTCTATTGTTTGTTCTGCATTTAAAACTCCTTCAGACCCATCCTGACATTTGGATATTAAAGTGCAGGTTGCTTTACAGAAAGAACTATCCTCTAGTTACTGACACCTCCCCCACAGCCCTTCGACAATGGCAGTCTATATAAATCCACTAGAAAGCACTAAAACCATCTGATCCCTAGTGATAACATTAACATGCCACTGTTTTCTATGGATTTTTCACACATTCATACATTTATTTTGTCCTCCTAAATATTTAAGCCATTGTTCTACTTTAAAAAAAATGATGACATCAGTTCCTCTTGCTTGGACAGATACTTAACAACATTGCACCTAAACCAGGGCTTGGCACAGGGCAGTCACCATGTACATCTGTCAACAACTTTTAAAATGAAGAATAAAGCAGGCAGTGAAATGAGCTGTAGCTACTGCTGAATAACAGCAAATGCACAGTCACTTCATTCAGGATTAATAAAACATCCCAGAATCCTGCAAGGAGGGAAAACAGAACCAAAATCCGAAAGTTCACGAAACTATTCCTAAAATTAGGGGTTTGCTCCTGCAGTACTAAACCAGTGTTCACACAGCACCACTCTGGGTTTTCAGTAACTGAGAACACAAGTACCTGCAGCCTCCTCATGGCCTCAGAGTCATGATCAGCCTTCACTTTGCAAGCCACAAGCAACTGTGCTGTAGAAGCTGCCACTTGTTTGGCAGAGGAGATGAGCTTCTCCTCACTGGCGTGGCCTTGCACCGAGGCATTGGCTGCTTCACAGAGGTTGCTGGTTGCAGCTGCCACCATTCGGGCCTACAAGACAGCAAAAACCAAGTCACTGGGTGTTCTCTTTGTTCCTCCAGAGAAGGTGCCAGTTTTCTCAAGAGAAGCAGTTACTCACAGCGGAAATAAGTCCCTGAGACCACTGTCCATCATCAGCTGCGTTGGCAGGGATTGCTCCAACCTGAAAAGACAGTTCAGAGGTGGCTTACAAGGAAACAGAAAACACAATTGCTTTGTCTCAGATTTAGGCAAGCAGTATCCCATGGAAAAAGGAAACACCTGTACCTGTTACTGTGCCCAGCACATGGAGGAGCAGAAAATCCAACTGGAAGTTACTTGGCAGAGTAAGTGCGTTTTGGCAGAGTGTGTTTCCAGCACACATCTGCCTGCTCATGCAGTGTCCAACTTGCTGTACTGCTTCAACTGACCCATTCTTGGAACATGCAGAAGTAATTACCAGGGTAACTAGTAATTCCTACAATAACCAATAATTCCCAGAGTACTGAAGGCTGAAGCCACAGCTTTGGCCCAAGCAACAGCTGAAGCAGTAGTTCCTAATGTCCTGGGCTTTGAAATAACTTATTTCTGTCTGCATAACACATTTGAATTTAATAATTCTCGAATATCTTCTGACTCTGGCACTATGGGAAAGTACAAATTAGAAAGCTTCCCAAGGAAGATCCTTAATTGCCTCTGTGCCACTTGGGGACAGGAGCCCACTTTTCTGCATGGCTTATCCAATGAAGTGCTCCTGGACCAGCAGTGCCAGCAACAATCAGGAGACAGTTATCTTCCCACGTTAGAGGAAAGCAATGAAACTAAATTCTACAGCTGATTATCAGCCCTCACCCCCAGCTGCCTGGGTCAGGGTGTTTTTGGGACAGAAACTGGAAGATGTGACATGGAAACATGGTCCAGAAACTTGTTTTTTGAAAGAAATGGAAGCAGGCATTCCTGCATAAGGAAAATCCCAGGGAATGAAATTGAATCCTTGTGTGTAGCATCAACATAAACAGAAGATGTGCTCTCTTATGGTGAGACCTTTGTATAACTAAAAAATCAGTTATACAAAAGAAAACACTAAGTCCCAAATTATTTAGGTTAGATCACAAGACCTTCATGAAGTGAAAAACACCCCCCAAACAGCAAACCCCCCACAACTGAAACATCTGAGGAGCCAAACATTGGATTACACTTGTGAGGTTTAAAGAAACATAACTGTGGGATTTTTTTAAACAGAACCAGGTCTGGGCCACATATTGTGATGAGCAGTGAAAAGATTTACATTTTCATCAGTCGTTCTCAAGCTTCTTTCCTACTGTTTTAATGGAGAACAATTAGGAGACCAGATTCCATTTCAATGCTTTCCCCCACCACTGTTGTTACTTGTCCTGTTTACCCACCTTTCCCTGGGCCACCAGTTCCCTCTGGGCTGCTGAGGCTGACTTCACCAGGGCACTGGTAGCAGCTGCAATGGATTTAGCTGCTTCCAGGATCTGTTCTTCAAAATCCAGAGTCTCATCTGCTTGCTATAACCAAGAAAAAACACTGTTACACATTCACCCAATTATATTCTCAAGACTGAGGAGATACACAAAGTAAGACAAGATGATTTTGGAACACATCAGTGAGTTCTGTGAAGGATTTTCATGTGGACTAAAGCTGTAAGTAAATTTAAGTATTAGGTTGGCGTTGTGGCTGCTCACACTGAAATAAAGTATCACATGAGATAGTTAAAGAATTGCCACCCACATTCTAATACATTATTTACAGTAAGGCTGCTCTGAACTACATTCAGAAAAGTGCAGGTCTGAAAAGAAATTCTTGCTTTTCCCCTCAAGGTTATGTCTGTAGTGCCATAATTCTGGGTTCCAGCATTGCTAAACCAGCCAAAGCATCTCCCAAATACTTCAAGACTTTCAGCACTGAGAGAGAACAGGGCTACACGTGCATTGCCTCATTCCCCTGCACTAGGAAATGTAAAGTAGATACCAAGCAAGAGCACAGACTAAACAGCTTCTGGTAAGAGCTGTCATGTCCCAGAAGGCAGCTCTGAGAAGCAGTCCAGCTTAGTGATCCTGGAGATAGGCAGTTCCAAAGGTCTGCCTGGAACACTTCAGTCATCCAAACATGTCTTTCAACAAGCACGTGCAAACAGAGGAATCAGCTGTTCCCAGTGAGGTTTCTGACTATTTAAAATGCAAATCTATTGTTCCATAAAAACGACTTCCCTGACTTCCTCATCATTTAAGTAAATACTGAAAACATTTATCCATTTAAGCATATTTTTCTGGCTTCTGAACAGTTAACAAAATAGATTGAGCTAAGTGGTTATTGTTATTTTAAACAGAACCAGGCCTGGGCCATGTACTCCGATTGATTTTTATCCAAAATAATCCAAGAGAATGTGTTTTGTTTGTGACCCAATCACCAGCCTGCCAGAACCTACTGCAGGATCACAGTAGGGCTAGTGGCTACAAAATCAGAACAGGCCACCTCGTGAGTTAAGCCTTTGGAAATCCCGGTTTATTCTAACTTGGGCAACCACAGTGTTCTTGTGTCCAATAATTAACTTCAGAAACACCTGCCAAGTGGGCTGTGAGACAGAAAATTGAGCACTTCATTTGCAAAGCTAAGGACATCCATCTACATTTCAGTCAGGTTTAGTTCTCCTCTTACTGCAGTCTGATGAAATACTAGTTAATTATAAAATAATAAAAGAAAATGAGTAATTATAAATCATTACAAAATGGTCCATCCAGCAGCACTCGGTGCTACAGCACTTCACAAACTGTCACGTGACTAAAAGTCCAGCAGATGAACCACAGAATCCACAGACACCAGAAAAACTGAGTGATCTCAAAATAAAATCTGATGTGTAGATAAAGTTGTTGGCACTTTTCTCGCCCTTTAGGAAAAGCCACTTAATCCATGGAAAAGTATTTATCTTGCCTTGCTATTGGGCTATTCCCACCAACTGAAGCACATCTCTGCACTACTAAAGGAAATTGCTCTGCAAAGTGAGCAAGTCATGGTCCACAGGCAGTTCTGGCAATGTAACATCTTAATTATTGTTATCCAATATTAATCCTAAGGGGTTCATCACACTGGTCCTGCCTTGATGCAAAGGCCTCAAGTCTTATTTATAAAACTCTTATTTCACTCATGACATAACCAAAGTGACTCAATGGAATCCAAGAGAGTCACTATCAGAATTATACTCCTTATTAAAATAGATGCATTACTGATTTTGATTTGACTAAAGAGTTAAACTAAAATATCAGCAGAAGTACCACTGAATGACAGCAAATTTAACAGACTGTCACTGCACTTTTCTTTTTGTCCAAGGCTCCCTGTTACGAAGAGTTTTTATATTTTCTTTTCCAACATAAAATATATTATGTGTATTATTCTTTATGTCAGCATTGTCAGGAATTCAAACTGAAGCAAGACAGCATTTCAGTATCAGCTTATTTATTATAAAGGAGGTGTCAATCTTTGTTGCAGTTTAATAAAACACTCATGGCCATGCTCTGATCTGTTGGACAGCTGTGTGTGCCCAGATGGAATTCACTTTGTGAAAAACCAGCCACCAAAAAGATGCTGAAGGAACAGTTTGAACTCAGTTCAGGGTAGTGAGAGGACTAAATATTGCACACAAGTGCAAAGGAAAAGTTACTACTTTTCAAAGAGAATGCTGAGAAATCCAAGCTTGCATTACTGAGAATGCAACTGTACAATGGCTGGATTAACGTCCACCCTGGAGCAGCAGGTGAAGCTCAGCAGGAAAACAGACACCTAAACCTTAGTATCTCATCAGGTAACAGAGTTTTCCCCTGTGAACCAAATTAATTTCCTTCCAACTATATTGAAATTTGGGAATTTGGAAGAACAAACCATAGGCCAAGTTTCTCCAGCTTCCAAATCTTGCATTCCCTGACGTCTCACAATTTTTTATTTTTTTTTTTAAATAAAAGAAAGGAAAAAACAGTTGATCCCTTCTGTGGAAAATTTATTTCAGAAGCAGCCTTACATAGCACTCAAACTGTTGAACTTCTGCTGGCTTTTCATCTTTGCTAACAAATCCTTCTTGCCTGGTCCTTCCCTGTGGTTTTCCCTGCAGCATTCCCAGCTGTGACATCCAAGGGCTGGATACTCATGTTTGAAATGGGGAGAAGGCTCAGTCAGCACCGTGGGCACTCCCTGGACTCTCCCAAGGCGTTCCTTAACAATAAGGGCAGGGAGCAGCCCTAGACTGAGCACACAGCAAAACACCCTAAATGAGAAGTAATTATTCCCATTCCCATTATTAAAGAGTGTGTCCTGAGCTGTCCTAAGTTCACACTCCTAAGCAGCAGCCTCACAACATGTGTCAGTTCACAGCCTTCATGAATAAAGAGCAGTGATGTGATACATGGCACAAAACATCACCTTGTAAGATTTTAGAGAGGGCTTCTTGGGTTTCTTTAGAAAACCAGACCTCTGACACAAGTGATCAGCCTCTCCTTCCTCAGGTAGCCCCCTGAAGTTCAGCATCTCATCTTCCTCAAGCTTAAATTAATATGCTATTATTGACTATGGGCAGGAAAATGAAGTCACCACAACCGACAAACCAAAATTATTAAGCTAGCTACAGAGTCTGTAACATGAGATATCCTGAAAGTGTTGATTATGCCATTAAAAACAAAACAAACAAGAAGAGATTTGTTTTTTGTGATATGTTTTAACCATTTTTCTACAGCATCTCCATTATTAGGGGTAGCACAAATAAAATCAGGGTTGATAGGAAAACAAATGAGCTCCCAATCTCACTGCTAAACAGTAGCAAAAATTACAAAAGACGAACCATTTTATTTTCAAGCAGCTCTCATCTTCTATTTCATGGAGAGAAGACCAATATGAGTAAGTTACTGCACTGAGCCATGGAAAACACAATAACCAGTGAAAGTCACTTCTTGGCACAGCTGCTGCCCACTACCACTAAAAGCCCTACACAACTTCAAAGTCCCTCCAAGAGAAACTCTGCTGCTAAAGGAGCATTCCATGTACATATTTTAAATCAGATTAGATTAGGAGTCTGCAGGAAGTCTTCTAAACCTGCTTGTGAGTGATTGTACTCCTCCTTATTGCCTTCTACTCTGTTACAACCCCCGGAGACAGGGCAGGACACTGTAGGAATATGTTTGATATATAGTTGGATTAAATAACAACCTAATATATCAAACATATCACACAGAGTCCTGCAGAAAAAGGCATCCAGGTTTGATTCATCTTGGGGGAAAAAACCAAAAAAAAAGGACAAAGTGCTGAAAGGTACCAGCAGGAAACTCCTGTGGACTTCTAAAGACACCTGTGTTGGAGGGCACAGACCTGCACAGAAGCATGAAGAGCACCAACACAACAGGGTAGGACAGCAATGCTCTCTGCTGTTGAACCTCATCTACCCTACCTTTTGCTTTAGAAGTATTTTTCCCCAGTATTAGCATGTGGTTTTTATTAGATAAAATATTTTCCTTCTTCAGAAAATTACTGCTTTTGGGAGTTATTAATTTACACCAGTAGCATATTTGCATAACAGGAGGAATATGTGTCTGCACTGCAAGACACCTGACCCTCCAAAATGGAAACAGAAAAAAACTAGAGTCCATACTTAGGAAAAACGTATTTAAAGGAAACCTGACAGCCAAATCCTGCTTGATAAATAATAAAGATCTCTTTGCTTCACAGATCATTTCCCACCTTAAACACTGCAAGGAGAACTGAACAGGTTTGGTGTTACAGGGAGTAGTAACAACACCTGCTTGGGAGAGTCCTCCAAGTTCTTCCAAGATTTAAGCTCAGCAGAAAGACAGGTATTAACAGGGCCCAGTGAACATTTTGGGAGCACATTCACCTGCAGCCAAATGACCAGGAGTCAAAGAAAACAGAATAAGCATCACACAGTAAAACATGGGCAGCACTTGGCAGGATTGGGTGGGTCTTACTAGAAATCATTCTCTGGGATGAGATCATTCACAGTAGTGGAAAATGGAGATGTCTCACGCTACTGGTGTCAGCCTAAGACATAAAGGGGGGTATGATAGGTTCAAAAATATGAAGAGGAAATAAGGAAAGAAGAAATAAAAAAACTGAATAGTGGAACAAATGAGAAAAAACTCTACCTTCAACTACTGATTATTTTTTTTAGAGGTAAAAGACAAACTGGAACACACAAAGATGAAAGTTTCAAGCCTAAATCAAATGACTCCAATTCCCTGCCCCAGTAAAAAAAAACTTTATCAAAAAAATAGAGGATCACCCACTACCTAGTAATGATGATGATGATGGATTTCCTGCAGGCAGATGTTCTAAAATTAACAACTAAGGACTTTTCTGCAAGTTCATTGAGGATAATTACTAATAACCAAAGCAGGATATTGGTCTGGCTGGACCAGAGGTCTGTTCCATTGTAGAAGTTTACTATTATTCCTGCATTTCATAGACTGAGCATAAGAGAAAGCAGTTGTATCAACCCCTTCCCTGCTCCGAGTTCCTACTACAACCCAGAGTACGCTGTCAAAGGTGAGCATCAGAAAGACAGCCTGTTCAACACAAGTGCTAAGGAAAATCCGACTCTGGGAGGATACAAGCTACAAGTCTTCAGCAGAAAAAGTGGGTTTTGAGGCACTCTGTGATATTCCTAATACCTTTTGATGTGTATTACAACATGAAAGAGATTAAACATCTGAAAAAGATGCAAAGGTGGCTGAAATCCCAAATCAAACAAACAGCTGGATACGAATTTTAGTTTCAGAACATGACAAATAAACAGACCAATAAATCACAGGCAGACTGGATACTCCAGCTGACATGTTAAATGAGGAGCAGGTGTGAGCTCTGTATTCAGTGGGGAATTACAATGCCCCTGGAGTGGCTGAGATGTTGGAAGGGAGCTGCTCCCGTTACCAGGCAACACACACATGCCATTGTGCAGTGATTGTATAGAAAAGGTGATGGAGGACTCTCCCATCCTCAGACTCGGCCTGTGTCCTCTGCTCTGCAGAATCTCATTAGGAAGGACCATTTTTCTTTGTAAACAAAATGGATGTACTTGTTAAAAAATGGACAAAGAGTATTTCTTTTTCGTGAGCTAATTTATTCCCATCACTGGATGGGGGGTGGGAAGTCCTCAAAGGCTGAAGCTTCCAAGAACTATTTCATCTGATGCTCCTGAATAACAAAATACCACCCTGCACCAAAACATCCAACACTGAATGTTCTTAAGGCCCTGCTTTTTAGAAAGACCTCTCATTAGCTTTACTCTGAAAATGGTTTTGCACCTACAAAGCAGCATGAACAGGAAAACAGATACATAGTCCTCTCCTGAAGTCAATTCCACAGCCAAAGCATGATTTTTTCATTTTAAAGAGATGCAACATGGCAATTTCTTCTAAAACCTGCCTGTTATTCAACACCAGGCAAAAGGCAGCAATTCTCCTGGATCCAGTCTTGTGAGCTCTGCACACAGCCATTAGGAACAGCAGTTCCACACAGTCCCTCTGTACTGCACATGAAAATAGTTGGCTTCATTTTATAATATATTCAGAGACACATTTGAAATGACCTGGTAACATGCAACACTACTTGCTGTCATAACGAGCTGTAATTTAATTTCCCTCAGGAAAATTAAATACAAATGGTCATAACCACAGATCTGATTTGACATGGAAGCAGCTACTCTTAGCATGGCATAAAATCCTACGTTTTTAGTCTTAGAAAATCCAGCAGGCCTTTTGCATTCTGTTGAATCCCTTCTGTGTTGCTGCTGCTTTCTCCAGCTCTACTACACAAATTCAGATAAGAACAAAGGGTCTTCAAAGGAAAGCAAGGGAGAACAACTGTCCACATCAGTAAAATGTGTTTGGAAACAGAAATGTAAACAATCAACAGTAATTTCTGCCATAACTTTCACAAGCATTTCTAACATTTGGCTTTTCTTCCTTTTCTTGCTCATGGCTGGTGCTTGACTGACTCCCTGAAAAGCATCTTTTTTGCCCTGTGCCTACAGGGTAAGAGCCCTCCAGGGCAGTGCCTGGTGCCACTGAGACTCAGGCAAGGTTTGATTGTTTATACCCTTACTGTGGACAGTAACAGAGCACACACCAGTACATGGGCTCTGTGCATCCTCTGCTTTATTAACCTCAAAGAAACACTCACCTTGGGCTTGGCTCTTGGTTTCAGCTGCTCTAACTTCTTTGCTGCAGCCTCAATGGATGCTGCAGCCCCCAATAGCTCTGTCTCTGCAATGACTGTGGGGTCTTCTGGATCCACCCACTCTGTCCCTGAAATTAATGGAGATGAGGACAATAACTTCAGTGTCACTGGGAGCACTTACAATCAATTGTCAGGTGTCAAACACAGAATGAACATCAAAGAAAGCTGATTTTAATACCACAGTGGCCTAAAAATACTGCAGTTTATGCCACACAGCATGTAAAGCAGAGGGGGGAAAAGTATTTAGCACAATTATTCTGTCATGAAAGTAACTTCTTGAAGAATTGTTTAAGCAAAGAAACTTCAGAAAGGTAGACTGCCCATACTGGAAACAAAACTCATGCGTATCAGGGCTCTTCCTGAGATGGTTCCTAACTTGGTCAAGTCCTCAGGTGCTCACAAGTCTGACAGATGGTGGAGAGAACAGGATACAGATAACACAAACCAGCTCACTGTGCACAGTCTCTGTTTGGGAGTGGGTAGAGATGAATGAGGCCCTGGCTGAGGGAAGCACACTGTGGGCAGTGTGTCTGAGAGCAGTGTAGAGAAGCCAAAGCAGTTTCTGCAATATATCCAAAGGGCAATTTTGGTGGATTTTTTTGTCGTTGCTATTGAATTTTTGGCATTTCTCTTGGCTCAAAGAAATTTTATAGGCCCACAAAAGGAATATTTGGCTGGAGGTGATCTCAGATTTTTGGAAGTCATCAGAGCACTGTAATTTTTGATTTCCTAACATCACTCTCTGAATTACAAGACTCAGAAAGCACCCACATTCTGAATGGAGGGAAACAATGAAACAGCCAAAAGAGTTCATAACTTCTAAGGGCATGGTCTGAAGACCATTTCTCAGCTCAAATAGTGCACAGGATGAAGACATTCTATATTAAGCCCCAATATTGGGAGATAAAGAAGGGGGGAAAAAAGAAGTGATACAGGCAGCATGTATGAACACAGTCAAAAACAAACTTGTAAAATGTGGCAGTTCCTCTCACAAACAGGCCTTTCACAAAGGTGAAAATATTTACATGTTGAATTTGTTAGGAGACAATTTTATTGTGTATCTGTAAATGAAAATTGGGAATGGTTAAAAACCATTACTTTCCACAAAAAATCTTCCAGCGTAAATTGAAAAAATGCTCTACAGGCAGTAAGTGGGGAAAAAAAAGATATAAAACCTGATCTTTTTATTTTAATGAATATGAATTAAAATGCAAAAATTGCTGGAAATTAATGAATGTTTCCAAAGAGGAGGACAATATGAAGATTTCTTAAAAGTGCTTAGGGAACAGAAATATTCTGATATTGGCTTGGTTTGTTAGAGGAAGGAAGGCAAGAAGGTAATAACACATTCCCATGTCTGAAAAGTGCTTAGTTAGGGTTCATTTCCAAGGAACGTGTACTGATTATAGCAGGGAATAACTGAGGAAAACCTGCACTGTATATTACATAGAATATCAAAAAACTAGTATAGTGTTCTCTGAATTAGCTTAGGAAAGAATGATTGAGCAAATATGGATTTACTAGAAGCCTTTACGGGGGGTAGAATTTAAAAGAAAAAAAAAGAAGTTTTAAAATAAAAATATCTAATATAAAATATAACTATTTTTTAAAATAAAACAGTGTTTTATTTAAAATATTCTATTAGCTATGAGATTAGAATGCTCATACACTATTCTGATGGCTGTGAGATTTCTTTAGACTACAGTTCCCAGGAGGTCTGCAGTGGATGTGCTTCAACAGCAGTGATCTAATACTTAATACCACACCCTTAAATGTATTTATCTCATTTAAAATGCATGTTAGAACTTTTATTATAAGAGTTCACATGCATTACTGGATAAAAATTTTACTAAGACAGTCAGTAACTTAGAAAAATACCATATATTATAAGAACAGTGAACTTGGAACAGTGTTATAAGAACTGTGGAATTCATTGCTTATTTCAGTGCTGGATTTATATTTGTCCACAAGTTGTTCAATTGTAAGAGTTCAGGAAACCATCCAGACCACACTTTTCTTAAGTCTCCTTGTTTCATTAACATACTTTGCCAGGGCAGGACCCAGACACAGGACTGGAAAGCACCACAGACCTAAGAGTGACAGTGTTGCTAAAGGCTGGGTAGATCAAAAATCAAAGTGTGTAAGGTGAAGTTGGAAAGCAATTACCACTGCAAAGCAAAGGACTTTTTCTGACTGAACAAATGGAGTGTAAGGAAAAGAACCAGCCATCCAACTGCAATTCAGCCTCCAGCTCAAGAGGAGTGATAATGTAGTTTGTTTACTGCAGCCGTGCTCTGCTCAATGGCTCCACTTCCAAGGCCCTATGGCTGAGCCATGACCTCTGACGTGGCATATGAAGTGGAAAAGGGTCAAACAGACTTTTCACCAACACCGAACAAGTGAATGCTAGCAGAGAAATTCAAAGAATGGAAGAAGGTGGTACCAGGACTCCTAGAGCATACTGGAAGGGGGTTTGGTGGGTTTGGGGTTTGTTTCAAATACAAAAATGACAGGTCATCCTCTCTGGAGCAAAGAGCACACCACAGTGGGAGCCAGGCCTCCCAACTCACCCTTCATGGCTTCTGCTGACTGGATGAGCTCTGTCACAGCACCAGCAACGCGCTTGGAGAAAGAGGCCAACTGGTGCTTCAGTTCTGGAGTTGGTTTCTGAAGGATCTAGAGAAACAGATAAAATGTAATAGTGCATATTAGTGAGGATTCCAGAGAATGCTGGAGGATTCCCAAGGCACACTAGTGAAGGATTTATTTTATACAGAAGTCATCTGAGAGAAAACATGAGCCCAGTGAGAGAACTACAAGTGTCAGTGGAGCTCTAGAAGCAAAGGCTGCAATGTAGATGCCCATCAGGCAAGTGGCACTGCCTGGCACTGCTGCAGGAACTGACAGTATTGTCTGGAAGTTCTCAGTCCTAAACCTAGGGCAGAATTATCCAAAACAGAGGCACACGAGTGAGTATGTGGGAGGAATGTGCAGCTTTAGCACTCCAAGCTCAGGTATTACAGTCACAACACTTATGGGTCAGGCTCAGCCTTTCTAGACTGCTGGAGAGGAGCTGATTTTCTACTATTAACAGACTGGTTGGTCACCATTTCTAAGAGACAGAATTACAGAGTTCTGGAAGCTAGCTGCCTGTTCTGGAAAAAATCAGAGACTGTGAACACAATGGAAATACCAATTCTGGGCAAGACCCTCAAATAGGAGGGAAAGACAGACATTTCGGAACTTAATTTGTATCAAGCATTAAACTGGGCTTCTTCAAATGAAAACGAGTCAGACACTCAGTGAAGTTGAATTCTTCCCCTGAACAGGAACATTTTCATTTTTAATTACCATATTTTTTGGTAACGAAAAATATTAAGGTCTGGAAATTCATGTATATTCAGAAACTCCTTCTGAGAGAAGAGTGACAGACACACAGAGAGCTTCAAGAGCAAAACAAGAGGCTGAGTCTTGAAAGTCACATTCAGGTGTGCATTTTCTTAATGTTTTCAAAAACTCCCCCACAAAGTCTCTCCAGGTGCACATGAAAACAGACTGTATCCTTTTGCCAGCATTTCCCATTTTGCACTCAGATGCCAAACTCCTTTACTTTGACAGAATAAACTCAACTAAATTGTTTTCCTAACTTTGCTTGGTGAGAACTCTGCCACATGAGGAATTCTGTCTCTCTGAAACTGCCATGCCAATGTATGTGTGCACTGGTCTCCTCTTCCTAGGGATGATCCTTAGCCAGATAATTTCCATAGTAATCAGAAGTACACGAATCCTCAGTGGATAAACAATCTGCAATGCTAACAAAACATGACATAGTTATAACCAAAGTTTATACACTGCATAAACCCTTATTATGGCAGAAACTGAGAACTGAGCATTTCAAGGGTTATCTTCCCACATACACAAATGCAGTCAGGACTATAATAAAAAATGACATTGTTCCACTAGGACTACCTATGGGAGTGCTGACAATGTTGGAATTGAAAAAACTAAGCAAATTTGAAGACTAGGTGGTTTATGAACTGTGATTTTAAAGCCAATTTAGAACTCTCAGCAGATTCTCATCCTCTGCAGGGTTTTGTACAACTACAAAAGCTCCAGCATGATCAGTGCTGACCAAGACGGAGCTATGAATATGCAGGACAGGTCAGTCTTCAGCCTTGTTAATACAACTTACAAGATGTTTTACAAAGATGTACCAGCCCTACAGCTTGAATTAGTGTGTTCCCTCACTCAGCCCCTAGCCAGGGGGAATATTCTATGGAGCAAACAAGTCAGTTTTGTGCCATTTTCCTGATGCAACCTCTGCCCAAGTGAATACAGTGGCTTAAAAAATTTTAGGCATTGCATCTGACAACTCTTGCACCTAAAAATTATCATTTCCAAAGAAAGATGGCTGCTGAATTGTTCTTCTTGGCACCCCGCTGTATTGAGACTCCTCACCTGACTACTGAGGGAATAACTGAACTTACCAACAACTGTATCACAAAGTGCCAGAGGGACTAAATTAGAGGTTGCTAATCTCCCATGGTCTGTGTTCATGGAGAGTATAAATTAAATGAGATTGTAGATATAGGGGGTTCTAAACTACCAGCATTTTCTAAGGCAGCAAACACTTGCGGGGGGAAAGCAAGGAGACAGAACTCTCTCAATGCTTTAGGGCCCTGAAAGGCATTTTATTGGAGGAACAGGCCTTTCTTACCTTAAGCCTCTTCACTTAAGCAGGGAGAGGAAGAAATAAAACAAGCAAAAGTTGACTCCAGTCTTCAGTCTGTTCTGGCCCAGAGTCTGAAACAGGTACTATGACAGAGTTCTACAGATCAAATCTGAAAAATTCCCCTCAGTTCTTCTAAACTAAAAATGGATCAGACATCTAATGCTGAATTACTGCCATACAGCTCTGGGAATTACATAACTAATTCCAATTTTATTGAACTGTTTTCCCTGATAGAGGCAAGCATAACTGTGGCTGTACTGCTGTGTTAAATTTACTTCAACCAGTTGATGTAAATAATTAATTAGACATGCCATGTTCTCAGCAACAAAACTGCCTTGGATTTGCTAATCTGCAGTTAATGGCTGCAAATTTCAATGTCACAGAATTTCATATGTCAGCTGAAAGCCACCTAAAAGAAATCACTTTTTAGGTCTTCTCCTGAAACTTCAGTATCTCACAACTGTTGGTTCAAACATGTTATTACTTCCTACAAATGTAATAGCAGGAGAAGAGCAAAATACTATGGGATAATTGATATATTATGTGATAATTCTGTATGGTCAAGAAAAGCCAACTGACAGCAGGATTCATGAGCTTGGATTTGAGTGCAGGGGTTTTATGCAGAGCTCTGGGGGTGTCATGTCTGATATGCTGGAGAGCTCTTTGTGAGGCAGTGCTGGCTGGGGATTTTGAGATGGCATTGAGCAGCTGTGACTGCAAAAGGCCTGGAACAGCGTCTTCATATATCTTACATAACCCCTTTGGCCTGGGGAACAGGGCTGGGGCTAACATGTTTATTGTGGGCTTAAAAGAATGCTGAAATGTCTTAATTTACTTGTCAGGGACCTTTTTTAGGTCCAGATCTGATCCAGTTCCATTCAAGTACTCCAGTCTTCCTCCTGTCTCTCAGTTTGAGCTGCAGTACTTCCTTCAGCTTGCTTTTCCTGAACAGCAAAACTGATCATAATCTTATGACAAACTGACAAAAACGTGTCACTAGCATCACTGTAGAAAGAGGGCAGAGATTGCTCTCCTTGGAAGTGAGCCAGTAGATGCCTGCAGAAGACTCCTTACCAGGAGTACATGTTCCAGGAGTTCCAGGTATCCCAGGGTACATTCTGTTCCAAAGCACAGGGCTCTCTCTCGAACTTCTTCGCTCACATCTGGGTGATACGATGCTTGCTGAGGAGGCAAAACAACATCAGTACCCAAAACTGCTCCCACTAGAGAAGAGATAAGGCAAAGAGAAGGGAAGAGATTTTTTATAGTGTGCAAATGCCATTTGAGCTGGAGGGTCACCCGTTTCCATTGTAAATTTGTAAGCAAACTGTGCTCGAGGAGCAGCAGAGCTCCACTTCTGAAATAGCACTGGGAACACTTTTCATCAGCACATTCTCCTGTCTGGGTGAGCATCTGCAGTCTTTCTTAGTGTCCTTCCTCAGGCATTATCAGCAGTAGTACTACTTCTTGCTGCCAGTTAAGAACAAAGAGGGAGACTCTTGAAGAACCACCTGAAAATGGAGTTTTCTTCTCTATTGTGATTTCTTCTAATGCAAATACTGAAAAGCATCTTGGGGCTCATTGGGCTCTTGGATTGTGTATATACACTGTTCTACACTGCAGAGGTTTTATTATTGTTGCTCTTCTTTTTTACAAATATCAACAAAAATAAAAATTGTAAGCACAGTTTTGCCACCCATAAAAGGCCATTTACATGTTACAGGTTAGAAATACGCTAAACCCAGTTTTTTATTGTAAGCCTGGACAGCCCACCATCAAGGCAC
>JAWWLV010000018.1:17461478-17483667 GCA_035041135.1 Platyrinchus mystaceus | reverse complement strand
CATTTACATGTTACAGGTTAGAAATACGCTAAACCCAGTTTTTTATTGTAAGCCTGGACAGCCCACCATCAAGGCACAGAGGCAGAAATGGCCACCTGGTAGACAGCAAAGCACTGGGCTGGCCCCAGATGACTTTGAGCCAGTCACAGGTCAACCAGCAGCCCCGTGCAAGGGTCAAATGTGGGTGTCCCACTTTCCCTTCTCCATCCCACAAGATAAAAAGAAACATCTGCAAATAGCAGATGAAAAGTGCTATGGAAGTTCCAGGATATTGTTACTCTACATGAGAGGGACAAAAACCAAACCAACCAACCCACCCACCCACCTAAAGAATCTCACTGCCTGGTACCACTCTGTAAATAAAAGCTTATTAATGGTTTTGGGTTGACAAAGCAATTTAACAAAGCAACAGCAGTGCTGGAGCATCTGTCTAAATACAGAGAGAAGCAGCAGCAGAGTCAGATCTTTGACTTTGTAAGGACTTCCACTAATTATAGTGTCTGACAACTGACATAAGCCTCACTAACTCAATTTATTTTTAATAAAAAGTGAAAACTGTAGCCTCTTGGAGCCTTGTATTTTCTAACATAAGCTTCTAGGGAATTCTTTTATTGAACAGAAGGACCAACTGTTGACAGGTGACACTTCCTAAAAATCAAAAAATTTAGCGTTTCCTCCCACAAAGCAGCTCCTTCCACTCCTGCAGCCTCTTATCTTCCCTTAGGCCAGGGATTATCTCACTGCTTGCTTATTTTAGGCCCTTCCTGCAACCCACAACGTCCCAAGCTGCGCTGGCAGCAGCCGGGCCCGGCGCTGCTCTCTGGGCTCCCTCTGCAGGGAAATTCAGGATCAGCAGAGCAGGAAAAGGGCTCTGCGAGCCTCCTTCATCTCCTCATCCTGACAGCAAATAACATAAAGGGTGAGAAGATGGAAGGAGACAGCACAGGATTCTCCTCATCGTCAGCCCACTTCAAATGAGCTCCAGAAGCCCAAAAAATTCAGAACATTCTTTTTCAATTTTTCAGATAGGGCAAAGGATCTCCCAGTGTTTCTTATGAATATATTGTAAAGCATCCTATAATGTCTCCACTTAATATTACTGTAACACAGGCAATTAGAGCAAGCATGTGTAGGACAGAAATGTCAAGTTCCTTCTATGTTTTGCATGCATAACCAAGACTGATATCAGAATATTTTTGGAGCATTTTTAAGGTTTCATGAGTCTTAAAATAAGCCATATACTTCAGAGCAGCCTAAAGAGGTGACAGAAATCATTTCAGGAAGTTATTTTTGTGACCCAGAAAGACCCTGACAGACATCTCACTACTGCAGTTGGGACTTGGAACAGAAGTGCTTTCTCTTCCAGACTCAGGCAGAAAGTCTGAACAAACATCTCAAGACGAACCAGAACACAGATTTGTTTCCTCATTCTGAGGCTTCTTTCCACTACAAGCCCTCATTTTCACTTCATGTACTTTCAGAACACGAGGGCAGCAAACACTGCTTGACTCTGGGAGCACATCTTGTAGCCCTGGTGGATAACTGCTGATGGAGGAAGGTTTCTGAGGGCTGCTGAGGTCCCTCCAAAGCCACTTCAGCTCATCAGTGTCTCCTCACAGGCCCTGTGCTCCAGCCCTGCTGAGCTCACTCCAGTGCCATCAGTGCCTTTACTCTTTCAGGGAGCCCAAGTCCAGACTCAGCCTAACTTGTGCTGAGAAAAGGTGAATAATTGCTTCCCTCAGCCTCCTGGCTATGGAATGATCTAAGTGATTACTCACTGTAATCGTGTGCTATGGTTTTGATGGACCTTTCATATCTGTTTCCTTTCCAACAGCAATCATTACAAATACTGATATTATGCACAGGTTACTTACTACATAGTCATTATTTTATACAAATAGGTAATAAAGAAAGTAATTGTTGTTATCTTAAGGTCTGCTCTAACCTTCAGTAAATGTAATTACAGTGTTTCCACTGACTTTAGTGAGGGTTGCCTCAGTTCATTACATCCCCCAAGCAACCTCATTGTCTTGTGAAATAGCATCTACTTATAAATACAGAATTAGTAATGAGCACTGTAAATTCATGTATAGCAGAACAAGCACAAGCATCTATATAGCTGCTAATAATTTCAATCCCTTATACTACTTGCCTTAGGCAACTTGCAATGAAATAGAATTTACATTTAAATTCCTGACACCAGGGAAGTCAGAGCTACGTTCTGTACAGTTCTACCACAAGTCACACACACACTTTTGTCTTAACCCAAAGGACATAAAAATCTGAGGGTTTATCAAGTTCTTATTCTACAGATTAGCTTAAAAACACTAGAAATCCTCCAGTATTTGTTAAATATCACAAAACCCAAGTGGCACTGCATCACACAGCTTTTACAGCACAGTGGGCTGACTGCTGGTTCCTACCCCTAAAACTCAAGCAATGTGGCTTATCATGGAAATGCCAATTTGTAGAATTAATGGCATAAGGCTTCTAAGTCTCTGAGCAGAATTTTCTAAATCAGGACCTAAACCAAGATTTTCTAAATCAAGTCTGGATTAGACTGTATATTTAAAAGCTTTTTAAATGACATGACTGTTTTTCCTACATTTTAGATAATGCATAAAATTAGTATTCCTGGAGACTTTTATTCCTGTTTGCCCAATAAATGCTCTTGATCTTAAGAAAGCTAAACAAGACAAAACTAGATCTGCTGCCTTGGCACTGTATCATTACAGATAAGTAAAATGATTCCCAGCCGTTTTCCTCTCTTTGTTAAAGCAATTCCCTGGGAGATCACAAATGCTTTTTCAGCATCCCAGAGCTCCACTGTTCACTCTGCAGGAAGTTCCATCCTGTTGGACACTTGGAAAGCATGACCCACCCAGAAGTCATTTACATTAACTGGGAGCAAACATAAATATAAAATATGAATGTTCACAAATCTGGGCTGTGTGTGCCTGCCGGGTGTTTGCAATGTTACTAGAAAGAGAGGATTCTGTTCCTGAGAATTTCCTGCCTGTTTGGAGAGATGGAAAACTAAAATGTGCCTGCACTGGCCACTTCAAAATGCCAGAGGATGTGTATTGATGTGCATCTGAATTGATGCCTGAATTGATCTGTCACAGTATTGCACAATTATAAACTATTCTGAGCTTCCCTTACCAGTTTCAATTAACTGGATTGTCCCTAACACTAATTAGTCTATGGTAGTTCTCATGTAAGTAATACAGTTTAATTTTCCCATGCAAATTGGAGCTGCTTTGTTGTGCTGACCTTCTGAGGTTATGGAGAAGACAGAATCAAAATTTGGGAGACTAAAAGTGGTCAAGAACTGTGAGATGCTAAAAAACCCATTAGAAAACTAAGTCAATATAAAAAGCTTTTTCAATGGTTTTGTAAAAATCCAGTTTTAACTTATATTGGAACTTGCACTTTTGCATGAGGATCATTTTGAAAGCAAAATTAACCCTTCTGTTCGGGTAGTATTGGGCTAAAGATTAACCTGGAACTGGCACAGGCAGTTAGGATTTGACCAAATACTGAAAAAAACCCCCACACAGAGAGCACCATTATTTCACTGTCACCTTCCACACATGGAAATGCAGAATTAAATAACTAGGATTTACAGGTAAAGGCACTTTACTACTACAGTTATTACAAGACCAAAAGGAATGATATTTTTATAATCCTATTTTTTCATTATTTATGCCTAGGTCTTTTCTGTCATCAGAACAAAGCCAAATGGCTTCAACAGCTTCAATAGTTCCCCTCAGGTTTCGCTGGGCAGTTTTTCAAAGTTGTCTGGCTCAAGCAAGTGTTGGAAACAGGGCAACACTATTTTTAGTGCAAATGCAAAACATTTTGAAAAAGCACAGAAGAAATTGAGCTAACAGACAGGTTTGGTTAGGGGGAAAAGGAATATTGAAATGATATTTGTGACCACAAGATTATTTGTATATTCTGCCATTTGCACAGATTATTTGTCTTCTGACTGGAAACGAGGAAATTTCAGCTCAAATAAAATTTATCACTTTCACAAAAAGAAAACGGTCAATATTAATGCTGCTTTTTGTGTGTGCATAGCACACAAAATCCTTTTGAGAGACACACTGCCTGAAGATTCTCTTCACCGTTAACCTCCTCACGTGAAAAGCAGAGCGTTAGCACAAAGAAACTGAACACAAAAATACAATGTTCTCTGGATTTAGAGGCAGACACACATACAAAAAGCTCAGTGTTAGGCAAGGAAGTGCATCTTTACCTTACAAGCTGTTAGCATGTCAGCGACTGCTTTGCGGCTCAGATTCGCTGTAGCAATCACATCCTCCTGCCTACATGAGTTCCCGGCTGCAACAGCTTTGGCAGTTGCCATGGTGATTCCCTTCGTCATCCGGATGGACACTTCAGGTGATGATGTCTTTTCTGGAACCTCGCTCGACTGAAACACCTAAAAGTGAAAGCAGGAGGGAAGTCTGAGACCACTCCAGTCACAGCAGAGCGGCCACGAGGAGGAGGCAGCCAACGGAAGCAGCCCTTGAACAGCAGGAAATTAGAAACATATTTGGAGTACTTGGATATCATTCTTGCTTGTCATAAGCCTGGATCAGATAAGCTTGCTCACCTCCAGACACCAGAGGGAAACAATAAGCTGAGGGAAGGATATAATAAAAGGTGTTAACCCCTTCATCTCATCTGCCATGTAACCACCCAGCTCACAGTTGTTCCAGACAGCTGTTCAGAGTATTACAGGATGATAAGAATTACTATTCCTTTATTTATACTCTTTTTTCATCCTGTCTGCTGTTTCGGCTCGTCTGCTCACCTGAGGAGATCCTTCCCCTGCAAAGGCTGGGACCTCCCAAGCCCTCGTTGGCAGCACAGAGCAGAACAGACCGAGAGCATCCCTAAAACATTCAAATGTGTCTTAAAACAGCAGAGGCGGAGCATTGCCTCTTCGACTATATTTAGTTCCTCCTTAGAAACCTAAAGATATAATTTTGCAGGGTGAATTGTGTGAAAATAGTTCCAATTATCTGGCAGTGCACAGTACTCATGAATATTGGAACACAGGAACTGCGGTAACACGTACGTAAGAAGAGCTGGGTAACCTCACTTTGATCTTGTATTTTCTGCTCCCAAGCTTTAGTCTCTATTTACTTGCCATTCTTATGAAGTGCAGGAACAATCTGGAGGGCACAATTAACCAGGAGAGGTTTCTTGGCTCCACACAGTGCAACCTAAGCAGGCTAGTGCTTTCAGAAGACAAATGTCTGGACAAAAACGAGCCAGGTCTATCCTGTGCTCCCAGTTCATCAGTTTTTCACTTTCTCTCTCCAGCATGCAATGTTAAACAATGAATTCTAGCTGAATATGAGAAGGATATTTGACATTGCCCAGATTCAGTCCCTGGAATTCTAAGTCAAACCTGATGCATTTTCTTGAACACACACTTGACCCATCCCCTGCTCCTCTTGACCTTCCCCTTTACTCCACCCTTCCCCCATGAAAGAGGTGGCAACACCAGCACAGATCCATTCCTTAGCAATGCTGGCAAAATCAAAAGGAGGAACACTTCAAACAAATAACAACCAAACTGAGAAAGCAGAAGTGATAATGCACAATCCTTCAATGCCAGATATGGACAGGCTTTAGCTCAGTTATGGGCAGGGATGTAAAACCAGGCCTTCATGAGGATACACAACAACAACATGCACTGGATGTGGTACAGAACATTCCTGCTCAGGTACCAAGTCAGTTTTACCACTGCCATGTGAATTCCCAATGACTATATAAAGGTATTTAAAAGAAAGTAATTTAAAATAAATTTCTCCATTATAACAGCATTGCTCACATAACGAAAACTCATTGTTTTATGGAGGGCATTTGACAAAGTTATGCCAGTGCCATTACAGTTAAGAATTGCTAATCCACAGACTACACATCAAAGAATTTTCTGCTGAAGATTGTGTCTATAGAGCTTTTTAATAAAAATGACTGTAAGTAAAAGAAGGAAAAAAAAATCAGGCTCCTTCACAAATATGCAGGTATTATTTATGGCACTGACTACTGTGCTAGCAAAAAAAAAAAACCTGAAAGCTGCAGCTGGAGGCTGTATTTTTATATCTTAAAGAGGAAGGAAAACAATTGTCATGGTCTAACATCTTATTTGGGAGAGAATTCCATGCTATCATTAATTCCTGCTCACCCAGAATATCAGATAGCAGGCTGTGTATCTCTGGTAGTATCACTTCATAATAAAGGAAAAATAGAAACAAGATTAAACTGCAGATGCAGCAGGGCAGTGATGCTGAGGAGACTCTCCCAAGTCCAGGATCAAAAAGCAAAAGGAACAGCATCAGAGTCAGAAAAGAATATCTGTAGGGCAAGCTTAAAGTCTAGAGAAGAAGGAAGCTGTTGCTTCCAGTTTTGTACTTGACAGGAGCATCTTCAGTCTCAAAGTGGGTACTGGTTATGTGTGAAAGTGGGGAGGCTGAAGTGGATTGTAATTGTACTTTCAGAGATGATTTGCAGTAGGTAGAGAGACCCAAATTGCACCCAGTGCAGTGCAAGGCAGTAAAGCACAGCTTGAGGAGGAGCTGTGGGCAGGCCTGGTTTAGTGCAAGGATATATTCCCAAAAACCACTTCAAAGGACTGTTCTGTTCTCACCGTGAGCTCCTGCTTGATGTACTCAATAGTGGCCTCAAGAGCTCTCGTCCCTCGAGTGGCTTCATCTTCCACTGCTTTAACAGTCTTCAAAAGGGATGTGACATTTGTTACCATCACCTGAAGAAGAGAGAAGGCAGGACAAAAATACTTGAATCCTTCCTCCCATTTTTCAGAGACAGCAGGGTGTGAAGCAAGGCAAATTAAAGTAGGCAGCATTGGTACTTCTAATAGGACCTAAGAGACTTCTTGAACTGTACTTGTTTTACAGGACTCTTTACCAGCTCTTGTGCTGGCCACATTCTGAAAGCTCCTCATAAGCTGCAGAAATGTTGCACAATTAACTGCACAGAGATCCTATCTCAAATGTGAGTGTTCTGGCAAAAAACCTACCAGAAAATAGAAAAATCACAGCTTACAATAGAGTTTGTTAGTGTCTTTTCCTCCTGCACATCTTACACTGCAAGTTGAAGGGGAAATGAATTGAGGGATGGTATTGCTTTCTGAAATGTGTCCAGTACATTCTCTACAGTCAGATAAAATCCCAGGTGAGCAAGGAGTCCAACACCAGCCTTAAGCCCAAATGGAGATACAGGATCAGTGTTACTGTTCCTGTTACAAACTCGAGGGTTCTGATGCAGAATAACCTAATCGTGACTGCAGTAGTTCCATCCTTCCTCCACCCCAGTATGCAGAGATACAAACAGCAGCTACAGTGAAAAAAAGGAGAGACAGAAAAGCCAACTTCTTGACAATGATGACTTGTCAAAGACACCTCTTCACAGTGGGAAGAGCCAAAAAGCCATTTTTCTTGCCTAGTTGAGTTATTTTTCAAGCAGTGCCCCAACAGTACACTGTAAGCATGTCCTCTGAAAGGCAGAGAGGCACAGATCTCACAGGCAGGCAAGAGATATGACACTGCTTGCTTCCAGCCAGGCAATGAGCTCCCACAACACTGTCACAACATGAAAGGGGAAATAACACCGCTGAGATCTCCACACCTGGAAATACTTTGTAGACACAAATCCACACGATCCCTGTGAGGCAAATGCAATAACACACCTCAGGTGCAGGGAAAATAAAGGTATCACAGTTATGGCATAATCTCTGCAAGTTTTGAGCTTTGATACCTGTGTGCTTCCTGGAAAGATCTAGGAAAGAGGAGCTGGAACTGCACAACATCCTAACACAGGAAGTTGTTTTTCCTCTCTCCCTCCTTCCCTCACCAGGCTGCAAGGTGAGCAGGAAAGCCCCTGCTTATCCTGAACATTCATTATTTAGAATGTAGTATCTAGATATCATTTTATAATGGATAAATTTTAGTCTATATCATTATGAAAGGAGAACCTGCCCTCAGATATGGGCCCGTAAAAGAGAGAAATTTCTCTTCAGAAAGATTACAGTTCTGTCACCCAAACCACAGAAGTCATCTGACAGCCTAGAAAAACTGGAGCTTCATCAAAACTCAATAGCATCTTGTTTTATTTTATCGTCCCATGATGATGATGAAACAAAGAAAGAGATGAGTTTTCAGGCAATCAGAAATTGCCTGGTCCAAGCTCCACATGTCTATCAAATGTGGCTGCACAGACACTTCCAAACATAATGTAAGGAGGAGGTTTTACCTTGGCAGCACCTTTGAGCTGGTACATGGAGGGATCATCTGCTGGTTTGCTGGCAGCTCCTTTGGTAGCACCAATGAGATCAGAGAGGGCCTTTGCAACATCTTTGATAGCATTGATGAGGACAACCTGCAGGAATGAGAAACAGCTGCCAGGCTCAGGCACAAAAGGGGGAGTCTGCATGAGGGTGTGATTTTTAAAACACAGCAAAAAAATACCTACTAAATAGTACCACCCTCCCACTACCCCAGTAAAACACATAATATTCTGGAAGAGGAGAGGCTGTGCTGAGTGTTTCCTACACCAGTCAGAGTCTATAAAATTGACTATTTCCTGTTGCAGGGAGAAGTTGAAATGCTGATTCCAGATAGGATTTCCCTCTGCTCTGCTCTAGTGCAGCCTCACCTCAAGGACCTGTGCAGTTCCGTGTGCCACAACATAACAAAGACACTGAGCTGTTAGAGAAGCTGTTAGGTGAAGGGTCTGGAGGGGAAGTTGAACTCTCTAAGAGGTTATATGGAATTAAATGTGAAAAGTAAGGAAAAGTCAAATCTGGAGATATTGTCTCCTCCACCTGAGCTCAAAGACAAGACTCCCAGGCAAAGACTTGTTAAATATTTCAAGGTATTACTGGAGTAATTCTCTCTTCCCAGTCCTTCTCCTTTGCTCTTTCCACTAGCAGAAAAATCAGATGTTTTAGGTATTTTGATGGAATTCAACAGAGTTAATTCTAAGGAAAATGTGGAAAGATGCACGAAAAATAGGAAAGCTCAGGAAAAAAAAAAAAAGCTTATTCCTAGGAACAATCACCACTCAATAACTGCATTTCTGCAGCATTATAATTAACAATAAATCAGCCTCATCTTTTGTGTTTGTAGTTCACTATAACTTACATAACAAGAGAGGTCTTTGCTTTTTCTGAGTTTATTAACTCAGAGCTTGGAAGCTCTTTGACCACATTAAAAAGAAAAAAATCTGAGAGATAGGACATAATTTTGAGATTCTCTCGTGTCCGGCTACCAATGTCATGGGGCAACTTGCAGCATAAGCCATTTGAAACTATCATACCAGATACAATAAATGTTACTGCTATGAAAAAAATTGTGAGAGGGTATCATGTGCTCCAGTTAGGACGCACAATGCACCTACAATTTCAAGCTGGCAACAGAAAACCGCTCCAAATAATTACTTGTGCACAACAGCTTTCATTTTAAGTACTGTATTCTCAGCTTTTACAAATAGAGAAAAGCAATGTGTGATCAATGCTCTGCAGATGTTGCTGATTTATGCAAAATCTCCTGTTTAAGAAAAAAAAAAAGGCAAGGAAAAGTGCTTCCAGCAGAATATTTCTAGAGAGGAACATGTCAGAAGTTTAGTTCATCACACAGGTCAAGCTAAACAGAACACACATCTGTTTCAGAGCATTATCCAAACGAGCAGGAGATTTCAAACTATTTTAGTCCCACCACAGGCACATCTGCAGTATGTTGCCAACCTCCATTTCACTGAGATCTAAACACACAGCTGAAGAAATATCAGAGATCATCCACACTGAAAAGTTACCAAGTTAATTGAAAAACCAATGAGATATAGAGAGAGAAGGGCAGGAGCCTGTCAGCCCACATGAACAACACAATGCACAGTCCAGCTGTAAGCCGTAAAGTAGCCTTAGGGACATGCAAGCTCTTTAGAACAAAAATGGGATAAGCCAGGAGTCCAAGCACAAGTTAGTAAAAACAAGCCAAATCCTTTGCCAAAAGCACCCCAGCTGGAACACAGCAGTGAAATAAAAGCAGAAGTGTTATACAAAGGCACAACTCAATGCTTTAACCTTTTGATTGTGTTCTAAAAAACCAGTGGCATCTGAGCAAACCCAGAAGAGTCCCACGGGAGATGAACCCTGTTATGATGCTCAAAAGCAGAAGTCCCACACAGTTCTCCCCATTGAAAACTGTCTCTGTTCTCCTTCAGAGTATAAGAAATATCTTAAAACATCTCACCTGTGTTTCAGGATCATCAGATCCCAAGCTTGCTGCTCCCAATTTTACTACCTCAGCAAGTTGAGTGATGGTGTTGGCTGATGACTGAGCTGCCTGGGCCAGTTTGTCCTGACTTGAGGCAGCACCAGAAACCAACAATTTTGTGTCTTCAACTAAAGCTTTGGCTGTTTTCAGGATATTTTCCCTGTAGCAAAAAAAAAAAAAAAAAAGAGGAAGCAGGGAAGGAAGTGGAAAAGGAGAAGAGGAAAAAAATGTGTTTTCCAATGTTATGGTGACTAACAGCTACATAAAGGAGCTGATCTAAGCCATCATGCCAGTGTCTGCTCATAATATCCCACAGGTCAGGGTGGAAGTTTAAAAAGAAAAAAAAAAGGTGACTATTAAAACAATAGCAGAACATTTTGGGCAGATGAAGGGCAGTTTATTAAAATGACCCCATTGTGAAAAGAAATTAGATAGGGCAGTAGCAGCAGAGAGCATTGCATTTGAACACCAAAAGAAAATCTGGCCATGCTGTGATAAAAGTACCAGCTGTTGAATGTCCATGCTAATCAGTATATTGTAAAGAAACTAAAATAAGAATTGTTTGCAAGGAAGGTAATAGCAAGAATGGCAACAGACACAGGGATGGTGTCCTAGTCAGGGTTCCCTCCCCACTTCCCCTATATACATGTTTTGACCTGTCAGGACAACAAATCCAAAGCAACATCTGGATGAAACAAGAAATCATTTTGATTACGCACTTCACAAATAAGTCAAATGAACTGAAACTAGGACCATATTCATGTAAAATGTCAGCCTGGAGATGAATGTGAGCCTAGAAATGACACCTGTATGAAAACCCCTGACTTTTCAGTCTGCAGAACAGCAGCAGCTCAGACACCTCTGCATCTTTCCTCTTCCTTCAGCAATGAGGGAGAAGGGAAATACATTCTGGCCATGCAATAGTTGTGTGGGCCAACTAGGCTGTGCAGCAGTAAGGCAGTGCCTTGGCTGTGAAGCCTGGGCTTTACTGTTAAAGAAGCAACAGTCAGATGCTGTAAATCTGTTAATGTGATGGCAAATGCTGTGGGATTATTTTGTCCCAGGTGCTGCTTGAGAGGGATACTGGGCGTATCTCTGCCAAAGTGGAAAATGCGTGGCATGGCTGTGCTGTTTCCAGCCCTGCTGTCACAGCAGCACTAACGATAAGCATGATTTAGCAAGACAAACAGCCAGACAGTCAAGAACAACTGTTGGAAAAAGTATATAAAAGATTCCTCTTCAATGTCACGGACAGCTCATTTCCACTACTGGAATAACAATGCATGGTAGTCCATGCAATGAGACAGCTTGAATGAAAAAAACCAACAAAAAGGCCAAAGTAGTGTTATAGTTGCAGTCTTCTGTGGGAAGCTCTGTCACCAGATGTTCCTCAGCTTTTTAAAATTCTTTCATCACAGAAAGCACCAAACTCAAGTTTGCTGTACTCTACTGATACCTCCATTTTCCTGTTTCTCCTCTCACTCATCTAATTTCATTCATGTGAATCTAGACAGGTAAAAATTTATCCCCGTGTGCCAGTCTCTCCTGCCAGTCCCACTGTTCCCTGTGCACGGGCTCCTCCATCCCCTTCACTTCCACTGACCTGTGATCTGCAAAGGACTCGTTGTTCTCAGCATTGAGGGTCCCAGCAGTGGCAAACATGATGGTGGTGTCCAGATCTGCAATGATCCCTGACACAGCACTGGCAGCAGTGATACAGGCTTGGGTGCCTTTGTTCCCTGCCTGGAGGGCAGATAGAACCAAGGAGACCTAGAAACAACATAAAGCAACAAGGCAGTCAGCAAAAGAAAGTCGGTGCTGTGAATCATTACGACTCTCTTTATCAGCTTTACCTTTACTCACAAGACACTGCCTACCCCTTCCTAAATTTGGGGCACATCACAGTGGCAAACTGGCATGGCTGAGAGCACACCGACACAGGCTGGGCCAACGGTGTTTGGTGAAATCTGAAAGCAACTGACACTCACTCTCAATGTTCATGGCCAACAAAAAGGTTCAGCCCATCCAAGCTACCCATGCCATCTGTTTGAAGGGACAAGGAGCCCCAACAGTTTGAAGATGGAGTTCAAGGCAGCTACCTTGGCCCAGTCTTAAAAGGGGAAGATGTTGCTACATGAAATCACGTGTCATGGACCAACCTCATCTCAGTTACTGTGGCCAGGGAGTGCCTCAGAAGGCTTAAGTGCCATCTCATGTCTTAGGATTTAGTTTTGGACCAATCTCCCTCTCATATGAGGCAAGGCATGAGCAAGTGCTAATCATGTGCTAATCATGTGAACTGCACTGAGCGCTTGAGAGAACTCAGGGTAATTCAGACACTGTTGGGCTAGAACGTGAAGTTAAAAGAAACAACTTCCCAAATCCCACTTGACTGGTTTACTCCCATGGCAGCTCAGAACACAAGCACAGTGGGGCAGCACAGAAGGCTGTCCTACCTTTTCTGTGACAGCACGAGCACATTCTATCAGCTCCCTCTTGGTGTAACTGTCTGTAGGGCAAATCTGCAGAGCTCCAGCTTTCTGCACAAGAAAGATACAGCCATGGCCAAGCTCCTGCACACGAGTCCTGATCTGGAACCCGATCTAGATGGTAAAGGAGGTACAGGGAGAAAGGAATCAAGGGCAAAGCAAATAAACAGATGTCACGCTGGTACACTGTGTCAATAGAAACAGAAACACAGTCGCTCTGGTGAATCTTTGTTACCAACATTTGCCCACCATTACACACTCTGCAGAGATCAGAAACAGAGGACAGATGTAATTCCAGCTATGCATGAAGCACAACCCCACAGAAGGCTCACTGATGAAACAGAAGCACTAGAGAACCAGAGCCCAGGGAAAGAGCAGGGATAAGGTGTGTACGTGAGTCAGTGTGAGCCGTACTTATACAGTGTGTGAGCTGTATTCAAGGGATGTGCGATGGGTAAACCCCACACATTTTACTACAATCTACACTGATTAAACTGGATCAAAAAGTGTGTGACTCTGTTTGGTTTTGAAGCTCACAGAGTCTAAGAACCAGCCATCTACATGCAGAGTACTGAAACATGGACAATCCTGCTGTTGCTGCTTCTGATTCATTAATAATCCTACATCATAAGATGTGTGGTCCCTGTTTAGAAACATGATAGTTTCAGTACCTGCATGTACTTAGGCATACAGGTGTGATTGGGGATTAATAAATGAGCAGGGATCACAGCCATTAGTATCACAAACAGAATTATTTCAACCTCAGGCAGGAAGTAACGTGCAGAAGTGGCAATTCAATGTAATATCAAGTCAAGTGCAAGCCATTGCTTTTCATGTAGCTATTGAGCATGAAACACTCAGAGTATCAGCAGGATATGTAAGTACAAAGTTAAAAACTCTTTGAAGGTCTTTTATCTAAATAATCTGATACATCTGGAGAAGGTGAGATACACTCTTATCCCATCTCAACAAAGTCTGTGCTCCATAACCAACGGCACAGAGTGAGAAGAAAAGAGGGGCAAAAGGGTTCCTGTAGTTGGGCTCAGAGAATATGCAGCAACTGCCATAACAGCTTAATGAACTGAGGTGAACAGTCTGTTTTCCTCATTCAGCACGAGGCACATGAGACACTTGTCACACACCGCATTCTGACTCTGAGGTACAGAACACGTCCTGCCAGCAATTTGTGCTCCTACCAATTGCCTGACTCTCACTTTCAGGACAGGAAGTTATACTTGAAATCACTTAGAGGCAAGATAAAAAAGCATATGTAAATTTGTAACTTGTCAAAACATGTGAGACTGAAGGAAAGCTGTATAGTAACAAATCAAGAGCTTTCTTTGTATTTGCAAGTTGCCTGTAAGCAAAAGCCCCAAGTAATTCAGGAGGTTCTGTCACAGCCTGTGGAATTGCCCACTGTTATCCCAAGCTGTTTCTTTCTGCAGCCGGACAGAGGTTTAGCCAGAGGGTTTCTGTTCTTTAAGTGGGTAATTCTTACAACAAGGCTTGTTGCCTTTGCTGTATTCTCTACAGTAAAAGAACACCCATGAGAACACCACCACGTGCAGAGGATGAAGAGGTCCAAGAAGTGCAGACCTCCTCTGGTTCTGCCGTAGCCGCAGCCATCCGGCCCTGCAGAGCCAGATGCCCATAGTCATTGGTCATTTGCGATGCCAGTCCTCCCAACTCCTCCGGGTTAGTAACCGACTTAGTCATCTGGAGAGAGAACACAGGCGAGAGAGAAACGACAGGCATGAGAAAAACCGGTTAATGCACTCCGGATTAGAGGCACACGCATCGTCTGCCCACGCTGGTAATGTGGGGAAAACCCTGGCCACGGAAGGGACCTGTCCTCCAGCAAGAATTCCAGACAAAACCCAAGCAAACATGCTTTATTAGAGTCATGGTAACCAGGCACTCGCTGAACACACGGGTCAGCAAAGAGCAGCAGTTAGAGCCAATCATTCACTCTTTGACACAGAGGGGCTGGGTACACAGTTATTTGGACCGGGAAGAGGAGCGGGTTTTGTGTGTCACAGCCACCTTATTTTGTCAAAGGTGAGCTAACCTCCGTCAGTCTCAGCTCTCATGGCACAGGAGCATGGAAATGGAAAAAATCTGAGGAGCGATGCAAAACACCTCTCAGGTGTGGGAACGGGATAAAGAAGAAACAGGCAGGACTACACAGAATGTCTCAGTACAATGTCAGGATGTATATCAGTATAAATACTATTTATCAGTGTAAATACTTTATATCAGTATAAATATTTTATATCAGTATAAATACCCTCCCAGGTGGGGGTCAGTCTCTGCTCCCAGGCAACCAGCAGTAGGGCAAGAGGACAGTCTTAAGCTGTGCCAGTGGAGGTTTAGGTTGGACATTAGGAAGAAGTTCTTGACAGAAGGGGTGATTAAACATTGGAATGGGCTGCCCAAGGAGGTGGAGTCACCATCCCTGGAGGTGTTTAAGGAAAGACTGGATGTGGCACTGAGTTCCCTGGTCTAGGTGACAAGGTGCTGTTGGGTCAAGGTTGGACTCAATAATCTCAGAGGTCTTTTCCAACATGTCTGATTCTGTGAAATAACTGAATCTCTCTTTAGAAAAAGCCTACCATATAACAGAGATATTTCTTCTGTCTCAATTAATCTTAGTAAAAGCCATGGAGTTCCATCCTTGGGACAAAACTAGTTTTAGACAAATTCATATTGTCACAGATAGAGGAATCATCAACCTGTCTTGATTGCAAGAGCAATGGACTTCATGACAAATCCTGCCTGTAACATAAACATTCCTGTCAACTCTCTTGAAAACAAATGATCAACCACAGTACTGTGCAAAAGGCAAACACATGAAGCATTACTGTGAAACATGAGTCAAGAGTAGTCTCTATCCAACAGGTGTCCCTTTTTCCTTTTGTTCAAACCAGTGAATCACAGAAAGGCAAGGAAAGGACAGTGTGAGATGTTGATCTGCATTCTCTCATTGAGTATTACAGGGCCCTGAAAACACTGGTGTTATTTCCCAGGCTAAATCAAACAGTAAGTGTGAAAGGGTAACCTGAATTCATTGATCAACAAAAGGTTGTATTTCAGCCCAGTTAAACAGGCTGATGAAAAAGCATACAGGTGAAAAGTTTTCCTTTTATTTCTCCTCAAAAGTGAGCCAAATAACAAGGTTTTGTGCAGAAGAGCCACAATACAATCCAGCATTCCTCCCACAGAGGACCCCCTGCAGTCACACCACTAAGATGCAAGAGTTAAATTGACAAAATATCTCTTTTTTGCTCTATTTCCCCTTGAAGAGATAAGTTTATTGAAAATTTGATGATCAGGAGTGTCACAACACTGCAAATAATTCCATATTCCTTATTCACACAGAGTTTGCACCCTGTTGTAAGCCAATTTCTTACCATTTCCTGTGCTGTTACAGCAATGGCTTTGGAATATTTCACCACAGTTGTCTGATAATCTACAAAGGTTCCCTTGGGATCTGGAGGTGTACCTTCATCCAGCTGCAAGAAATAAGGGAAAACCACAGCACTAAAAAATCACAACCAACAGCTTTAACATGCAATAGTAAAATTGTATTATATATCCCATTTTATAATCCCCTCTCTCTCAAGATACACAAGTGACCAGGATGCACAGAGAAGCTCAGCAAATACTTTAGCCCAGGTTATGAGCATGGAAGCCATGGAGAACGTACAGTGTAGAGTTTTTGAGCATGAGGTCCACTTCTCCCCCAAAGTCAAACCACCTGCACTTCTCAGCTAATTATAGAAGGGAAGGTGCAACAGTTACAAGGCAAAATGTTCGAGCCAGAGGATAATGTAAGATTTCTTTATGTGCTGAAGCCTTCAATCCTTAAGTCATGATAGGAAAAAACAATTATTTGTACATTTTGCAACTATACATCTTCAGCAGAATGCATTACAAAGCATAGCATGGCATTTAAAGCTTTGACATCATCTTCTCTGAAAGTAACTTGCTTCAAGGTCGGCCTGCTGTTCATTTAAGAGACTGATATGAAAGCCAAGGAAAAAAGGAAGCAAAAATAAGAGGCCACTTGACCTAAGATGGCAGTATGTTGCTGAACAAAAGTATTTTGTAGCAATTCTACTGACAGGTACTGTGTAGGTTGTAAACACAAGCCCCGTGGCCCACATCAGTTTTATTTCACGATCTGCAAAATCAAATAATCTTTAGGTTTCCTGTGACAGCGTGTCATGGCTGAACACTGCCAAAATGAATCAGCTCCTCCAGAGCCTTGCAATGTGGATCAGCTGTCAAGCACGGAGTGAGAAAGGGGTCAGAATTTCTACGCTCACCTTGCTCATTGCCTCTGCAATCGAGTCCACCATACCCCCAACCATGCCAACTTCACTTGCAGCTTCATTTAGGGTGACCATGATGTCATCCACAGCCTCCTTCATCAGCTGTGCAGCCTCAGTGATGGCATCGTGAGTGTGAGAGGCCTGAAGGGACAGAGTGAGAAAACAGACAGTCAGAAACTGTTCTCTGTGCAAAACAACGTGTGAATCAGAAATGTAAGAAATGAAAACAACAGCACTGAAAACAACACTTCAGGGCAAAAATGACAAGTAAAACACTGCAGCAAAGCAGCCAGAACAACATTTGTTAACTCCTACAAGAAGCCACGGCGCACAACACTTTAAGCCTCTTATATAAGGCCCTGCAGTCTCTTCAAATATCCTTTAAGGACTGTGTTTCTTTGTAAGAGCCAATCACACCTGAGTTATAAACTGTCATGTGCTGCTGCTCCTTCCATCTCTGGTATGTTTGGTGATGGTCCCCATCCTATCAGGACATGGACCAGGCAGGCCCTGGTTTTTAACCATTTGCTTTCTGTATTAGGGCCTAGGAAGCTGCTGTCATACCCTGACTTAGTGTCTCCTGAGGGGATGTGTGAGGCAGACTGCAACCCTGGCTTGGAGAAATGTTCCCGCTCTCTGACAGCGGACATCAGGAGAGCCATCAGTGGCATTTCCACTGCAAACATATCCCTTGACTGTACATTAGGTAGGTGCTGGGTTTCCTGCCACACCTGCCTTCCTCTGTCGCCCTTAATTCCACACAACCACCTTACCTTGGGGTTTCCTCCCCCTTCTTTGGCAGCATACAGCATCTGTAAGGCAGATTCTGCTAGTGTCTTGCTCTGGTCCAACACAGTCATCTGTTGCTGATGATTTAGTGTCTTGGATGCCACACCAACTGCAGCTAAAACCAGGGGTTCAAAGTAACTTGCCAGCTGTGTTACCTAAGAAAGCCAGAACAACCACAGGAAGATATTAACCACATTTCTCAGGTGTAACTAACTGAGGGGAACCCCCTTCCCTGGTTACCAGGGGACACAGGTTGGCTCAAGGAGCACACCCTGTCTGCACTGTACAGTGCTGGGTTTGTATCCTGTGCCCAGTGATTCTGTCTCCCCATGTCTTCCAGCTCCTTTGTAAAGCCATGTGTCTCCTTCCTTGGAAGCACATAGTACCTTGAGGTCATGTAAAACTGTGTTCAAGACTTTCACAGGAGCCACATGACACTCAGGAGCATCCCTGAAAAGTGCCTTCTCCATGCAAGGGAGGAATCCCTCAGTCTTTCTTGTGGATGACAGGTGGGACTGTACTGGACTTGGATTGCTCTGTTCACCTCCGGGAGTGCTCCTATTCACAGCCTTCACTCCCTCACCTCCCAAACCATCTCCATCAGGTTCCAGCACATCCCTGGAGAGTTCTCAGCTGTGTGAGGCACCAGAGTGGGCATAGGGCCAACATCACCTCCAGACATGGTTCAACACTCCTGCTGCAGGAATGCTTCCCTAAGACAGCCACAGGGCCCAACCCTGAAGTGCCCCTTGGGCTAGAAAGGACATCATCAGTTCAGAGCTCATCTGCAATGCAGTGGCTGAGACAGGCCAAGAGGAACAGGCATGGGACAAGACCCCACACCAAACACTTTGTGTTTTCCCTCAGGAATTTACTTGGGCTCAATACAGTGTTTGCAGGATCTAAAGACATGGTTCTGCTTAGCAGCTTCCATTGCTATATGTTAGTCCTCAGAAATATGTGGAGGTTGTCTCTCTGTTTTCCTCAGTTTCTGGTTTGATTTACACTTATTTTTTGTATGCAAACACCTGCTTTGGGCTGCACATGTATTATAGAGAAATAAGCATATTTTACATGTGAATGAATATTTTTACAGTCAACCTGTCATCTGACACATCTCCTACAAAGCCACAACAGAAATCCATGAGTCTTTCCTTCTACAGTTTTTACTGGATACAAAAACCCTGTAATGTGTTGGGACAAACTATTCCACCATACATGGACAAATAGCCCACTGTGGCATCATCTGGTAGACCCAAAGCCTCAAAAATTCAGGAGTGGATATGTCTGTGGGGGCTATAAGCAACTTCCTAGGAAAGTGGAAGGCTGGCACAGGGAAGACAAATGGCAGTACTTCATGTCTTCATGTGCTGGAAAACACATTGAAAGGTTTACTCCATCTAAATGACCATGTGGACAGTCAAAAGGCATACAATTTTAAGACTTCTTTTCTATCTTGCTTCTCAGATGATTAAAGGAAAAAAAAAGGAGAAAAAAAATAAAAAACTGAATCATAGGAATCATTTCACAAACATAAGGCCTTTTCCCTGTGTGAAAGTAAACAGCATTCAGCAGGAAAACCTGGCTCAAAGAAAGTGCTGCCAACTTAGGTCAACATTCACCTCACAAGCAGGAAGAGGAATGTGACTCCCTGACTACCTACATCTTAGCAATCCCAATTTGTTGCACACCTCAAAGGTGTGCAAACCAAGAATCAAAACTGCCAGTAGTTATGACATTATGAAATATTCGATGGTTTTCCAAAGTTAAACGGTCAGGTTTAACTCTCTGGAGGAGCTCTCACGCCAACAGAGTGATTCCTTTCCAGTATTAAATACACTGATACAGAAAACTTGCATTTATTTTTCTCTCAGGAGTATATCATGATTTCTTAGATAGACATCTGATAAGCATGAGTTTGACCATACTTACTCTCCATACAACAGAGGGGCACATTTACACAAAGCCCCTCATCAAAAAAACTCAATGAAAATATCTTTCCTCTGGCCCCAAATGTAAACAGGGTTATTTGGTCTCGGCTCTGAGTGTTTGAAAATTCCAGATCTTTCCTCCTTACACATGCTTTCTGCTGCTCTCCCATGGGCAGAGAAACTGCTATGACATGAGGGTATTCCCTAACATCCAGCTCTCAGAGATTTCCAGTGCCTCTGTGAGAGAACAGTACCTTGTGCCCCAGCTGAGCTGCCTCTCCCCGGGCTGCCGTGGCTATGGGATCGATGAGGTGGCCGATTTCCTGCACCACTGATGTCAGCTGCTCCTGTAGGGCCTAACAGAAAGAGAAAGGGTCAGTGACTCCTACAGCTGTTCCCTTCTCAAGCTGCACAACACTATGACAACCACCCTCGATCAGCCAACCCTGTTCCATGACCCGCTCTGGTAGGAAGCAGAAATCCACACTGCCAGCTTTCCTTATGTACTTGCTCCTTTCTTCTTTGCCCTCTTTCAACCCTCTTCTCCTTTACCCTCTTTCAGATAGGCCTGCTCCTCTTTAAGTTTATATGACAAGTGTGGGGAAGGTGGTTCCTTCCCAGATTTGGGGGTAGGTGTCCTTTCTCACTGTAATGTGACCAACATCCTCCCAGCCCCCCAAACTGTTCTTGCCCTGACAAATTGCTGTTCCAACCGGTAAAAACCAGCAAAGCTCTGCTGTAGACTTGGAGGCTCATAGGAGAAATCCACTGACTAAGGAAGGCCAGAGGAAAAATGTGCTGTCTCTGAGGGACAGAGATGAGCACTGACCTCCTGAGTACTGTCTGTGGGACAGGAGCAAACAAAAAACATATTAATGGCCTGGTTGAGACATAAATACTGGCTTTTAATTCAGAGGCACTTGATGTCTTGGCAGCCACCAGGATTTAGCTCATTCTCGAAAGGCAAGAGAAAATAAATACCATTTTGCCCTTAGTAATATTCCAGTACTACTTTATAAATAAATGCCATTTTTGGTAATGTTTATTTCAGTTCCACGTGGTGTCCAAGATAACTTCACCACTTCAATAAAAAAGAATTCCAACATATTTCCTGCAATAGCCTCTGTTGCTCAGCTTAATTTGGTCCCACATGCTTCTCGTCCACAGCATTACATCCCCAAGAAACCACTTGAATAAACACGTAATTTCAAGAAGCAACAGTATGAAAAGACCAAGCTGAGAATCACAACGTGAGCTGCTGCAGGAGGAGGGGGGAAAGGAGGGCAGGGAAGGGGGCTGGGGGAGAGAAGGAAGCTTTCTTTATGTGAATATATCAATACCAACCTCAAATTTTGCTTTTTTCAGGACAAAATAGGCATTAAGAAAGAGGACATCAACAATTACATCACTTGACTTCTAGTAACAGATTAGTTTCAGGAACATCCTGGCTTCCAAATGGCACAGAAACTCTCAGTCTGTCACGTCAGCATAGGAAATCAGAGTAACCCGTGGATGGCAGTAAAAAATAACTACTTTCACCTCTCTTTTTGCCTGGTGATTCCAGTATCTTTCCAGAATCTATACTCTTGGGGCAGTGTGCAAGATTTTGCCTACAAAGGCTCCAGTAAGAACACTCTCCCCTCAATGGTAGTAGATTGTGCTGAGCGCTGAGCTCCAAATCTTCCAGTGCAAAGAAAAGCAGCAGGGTGAGGGAGGCTGCCCAACATTGCTGTGTCTGTGCCTGTGCTCTGCCCCTCACCTCCACAGAGATGTCATCCCTGGTGGCCAGGCTCTGGCTGACGGCAGCCAGGGACGCCTGCTCGATGTCCCTGATGCATCTGTTGATCCCATCGATGGAGAAATCACATTCTCGCTGCCCTGGGGCCTTGTCCCTGCAAGACAGAGGCACTGAACTGAGCCTGGGGGATGGAGGCAGCTCCTTCATGGATCACACTGTATTACCTGACAGTACATAAAACATGTGGCAGGAGAGCAGTGAGGACCAAAGTCAGCTTTGTTCCGCCTACAGCATTTTGGTATCTGTGCAGAGTACAGTGTCACACACACAGACCCCACTCCTTTCAGAAAAAAGGGGTTGCCTCAGAAGAAAAGTTGAAATTCAATCCCCTCAGGACGGTCAGACAGGCCCAATAATAAAGTGTTATTGTTATATAAAGTGTTATTACTAAATGAAAATGCTACAGACACCAGGAAAAAACATTCACATTTTGGTACAGTGAGATCAACTGTCTCAGATAACAATTCAGGTATTTTTGACCAAAGAATAGTTTCTGAGTACTTTGCCCTGACATGCAGTTTGCTATTTCAGTACAATC
>JAWWLV010000018.1:17450521-17461378 GCA_035041135.1 Platyrinchus mystaceus | reverse complement strand
CAATTCAGGTATTTTTGACCAAAGAATAGTTTCTGAGTACTTTGCCCTGACATGCAGTTTGCTATTTCAGTACAATCATTATCAAAGATCAACAAAACTGTGAACACCGCTTGCTTCACTGTTTTCATGCCGTTTTGATTTAATCAATATAAAGAGGTTAAATATAGAGCTATGCTTTAAAATTTTCCTTAAAAAAGGGACAAAGAGGTTCAGTCAAAAAATAAAGAATATTCACTTCTTGCTACAGCACTGTTGCAACTATACAGAGAACACTCTAGCAAAGAATAGACAGCAAAGGTAGTTTATACACTATCTGACCTTAAAAAAAGAAAAAGCTGTTTCCCATGTATTACACATTCGTACATGATCTGCATGGAGGTAATATTAGCTACAATTTTCATTTTGTACAGCATTCTCTATCACATCTACCTTAGGAGAGCAGAACACAAACCCAGAACAGCCCCATGCTGCAGGGTGCTGCAGTCATCAATTCTGACCAAACACTCAGCGTAACTGGGGAGATATTGTGCATCACAAAGTCACTTCCATCCATGAAAAATAACACCCTGCTAATGGCCATATGGTATTTTCCTTGCTGAGCAGCTGCTCAGCTATTGCCACCACGTTGTTCCTCCACAAGTCATACCTGATGGAGGTGATGAGGCTCTTGATGGAGTCTGAGACCGTGTGGGAATGCCCGGCCAGCACAGACCATGTAGGAGGGTCTTTTGGGTTGATGGCCAGAGAACGGGCAGTTTTGATCAGTAAAGAGGAGCTCTCCAACATCGTCTTAGCAGAAACCAGAATGGGCTCCTGTGCTCGTGACCCCTGTGGTCAGAAAGGGACAAGAACAGAGACAACATTTAAATGATTATTTGAGCTTGTCCACACTTCCTGCTCCTAGAAGTCTGTTTAAATAACAGCATGAAAATGGCATTATAATTTCCTCTATGGTACTATTCACAGAGAGTCAACTCAGAAATAGAAATAAAGAAATCACAGTCCAGCAGCTTTCTCTAAAACATACTTAAGAAACATGTCTGAGGTTTAGAAAGGCACCTTCCAGCTGAGAAACAGAAGAAAACAATGACACCTGTGTAATCATGGAGTACAGACATACCATTGGAAATATACTTTATTTGTCACAAAGCTTGTAGTCTTTCACAGGTGTGTTCTTTTCCCAGGAATTAGTTGGTTGGACTACTAACTCTGGGTGCTGGTTGATGGCTAACTGGGTCATCATCTCTGCATCCATTTTATTGCCAGTACTTGTGGTAGACTCAGGCCCCACAGACCTGAAGGACACACCTACATTTCAGTTATAGCCCCAAAGCTTTAGACTGCAAGTTACTGCATCATCTGATATTGCCATTGGGAACAGAGCCTGACAAAAGCAGGGAGCAGCACTTGGAGAGTCAGTAACAATACCTGATCTCAAGCTATTATGAAGCTTGAAGGATTTATTTTTTTTATCTCTTTTCCTCACAGGAAAAAAAACTTGAAATCAACAAATCTTTTATTAGCCTCTTCAAATTCTACTCTGCTGTAGTTCTGGGGTTTGAGGATGGAGAACTTGTGAGTGAAAGAAAAAAGAACCCAGTGATGTCCCTTCAATCCTTTTTGGAACCAATGTGGTTTCATTTGTTAAAGCTGCTATTGAGGGGAAAAGGATAATTGATTACTACAATTTACTACTTTATCACATGGAAGAATCCAGCTACCAAGGCATGCAAGTCACCTGTGCTGTACTGCTTTGCTAACAAGAGACTTGCTCATCCTATTGGTGGAAAATTCAAGGTCAGACATTAAAGAAAGACAGCAGAATGCCCTGTGAACACCCAGGAGCACAAGGACACATTTTGAGGTCAGTCTTTACACTCACTCTCTCCCAACACGGGATTAATTGAACATTTTCAGCTACTGGAGGGTTGAAGTGCAGCATCCTACCTTACCTCAGTGCTGATCTGTGCTGGTATGCTGACAAATTCTGGATTGGAGGCGAATGCTGTCAGGTTTTCCACAGCCTCTATCAAAGGGGCAGTGGCAATTCTGCACTTGTTACGGTTCTCTTCAGAGAAATCTCCATCCAGTGCCTGCAAAGGAAACCATGACTGAGTTCTGTCTGAATGGGCTTCTCAGCAGAACTGAAGGAGGTTGGTTTAATTCTTCCCAGTGTTAAACTTCTGTGTATTTATGATATTTGAAAGCTCCTCCACAAACAGGGCTGATGCAAAGAATGTGATCTTTTAGGTGTGTGCTTCTTTTCTTAGCTGGTTATTGACCCTAAACTTTAAAATGCTGCTTTGCTTCATGAGACTGAATAAAGGTCTTTCTATCATTGCGCTCCCATGACTCTCTCAAGCTGTGTCTCAGCACCTCATGCTCCAAAGGGTGTAAGGGCTAAATTTCCACCTTTTTGTGGTTTGTGAAGGTGGTTGTTTCCTACAGACCTATATTTTAAATTTTTCCGTGTTCTTTTTTATTTTTTTGAGCAAACCATTAATTTATTGCTCTCATTTCCACACAAGTCACCCAATCTCTTTCACAACCTCATAGCAAACATTTCAGCTAATGAAATCAGATTAGATCTGTTAATGGCTTCCAGAAGGGTTTAGAATCTCAAGTCCTCTATGGCTTCACAAGTATTATTTCTGCTTCCATGAAGAAAAACTACCTCCTGCCAAACTGCTGGCAGGTATCCGGAAAATAAAAGATTACTATTAACAGGAGACTATTAGCAACATAAATTACTTCTTTTTTTTCCTCTTATATTTATGGTAACCTCCAGATATTAAGCAACTTAACACCATTAAAATCCTTCACATTCAGTTGTTTGTAGACTATTCTTATGGTGCAAGCTCATTAAATGCATCAATGCTGAGGGGTTTCATACTGGATAGGCCAGCTGCCTCTCCTAATATTAGTATTAATATTGCCCAATTTTTCCATCTTGACTTCAGCAGTTTAGCACTGACCGTGTTTTCCAGTTCAGGTCTTCAAAACTAATTAGTGATTTTTTAAACCACGCATATCCAAGAAGGTAAGAAGGTATTTCTCTCTGTTCTCATTCTGCCTCAACAGGAGTTTAAAAAACTCCCAAAACCACAAAGGAAGAAGGAAGTACAACGAAGCAGCATTTGTACCTTGATGGTTTTGACCAGGTTGGCAGTGCTGTTTGCAACCTCCTTGGCAGACTGCACGAAGTGTCTCTTGGCAACAGGGTTGGCAGTTTTGGAGGAGGCAATGCGGCAGGCATTGCACAGGGCAGAGGTGTGTTTGGCCACGATTGTGGCAGCTGATAACACCTGGAAAAACAGATGGCACAAAACAGGCAGAATGTCAAAGGGGTGTCACACTTGCCATGCTCCAGCTCTGCAACAGTTTCAAACCAAAACCCCTTTGCTCGGACAAAGTAAGCAAAGTCAGGTATCCTAACAATGATGGTCTTGCTGCCATCCTCTGGAATCACCTGTGATGGGCTGCTTGCTGGATCCACCAAATTCTGGCAAGCCATCTGGATTGCTTGATTGGCTCTAGCGAATTGGATTGGGTCAACAAGACCCTGCTGACCAGCCTGACTGTTTGGATCCGAGATACCAACCAGATAAGCAGCCTAGAAATGGAGAAAAGAAAACAATCCTAAGAAATTATGCTAAATCTGTCTTGGATCTTTGATAAGCTTAATATGTGTCATAGCACATGGTGGTCAGGGGTTATTCAGAAATCATACTGTGAAGTACAATTGCCATTTCTTTTTAGCAATAAATCCACTGAAACCAAGAAAACTTACTCTTACCCTTGACAAATTCATTTAGGCAAAACAAAACAGTCCACTGTTTAGACAGCTGGTATCCCTGGAAACACTTTCACTGGCATAGCCAATCACAACTATGGGCAAATGATTTATAGTATTAGCCAGTATTAGAGGTGGTGAGGGTTTTTGTCAAGACTGTACCTGCAAATTTCTTGTATCCATTACAGATACAATTACCTGTCACCACAATATGGCAGTAAGGCAATGCAGGGTTAGATGTGGAGGAGAGCAAGTCCACTCTGAGACATTTTAGGGGAAATCAAGAAGAGGTTTTCAGATGCAGAGCATGATCCCCCCCAGCCAAACTCTTCACTGAGGAGGTTGTACCAGCTCTCTACAGTTCAGTTATCAGATCAGTGAAATCACAGCAACCAGACACTAATTTGTTGCAGCAGCTGAAGAATTTTAGTTATTCCAAAAGCATCTAAACAGCTGAAACAGGTTCCCTCTTAGCCCTAATGTCTGAAATTAGCAGCGCCCCTTCAGAAGTTTTACAAACTCGATTCATTAATTTTACCTGCAGCTGTTATGATGTAGCAGTTTTACTTGTTTATGATGTAGCAGTTCTGAGCTGGAGCTGCAAACATGAATTCCATGTGCTGCAGCTTTGCTTTGTCTGCAGCAGTTTCCTTCTCCATGTCATTTCCCTTCCTTATAGAACGTGCATGTTACTGCACCTTGCTTCTTCTGCAGAGTGCAGCAGTATGTGCACAGTTTCTGTGGATCTACACAAGCACGCCAGGCAGCACAAGGTCATCATTTATTGACCACAAGGAAGTGAACCTCAAATTTACAAACCTGCAACATGAGCTTGCTAAAAAACGAGAACCTACTTGCTTTACAGACCTCAGTAGCTTACCTGAGCTGCTGCCTCTGTGAGGCCACAAAGAGCCTTGGATGCAACTCCAACACATTCTCCGAAGACTAAAAGATCCCCAGTTTTTGCATTCTGGGAAATGCCTGCCATTGATTCTCCAAGAACCTTGGAAATGAAAAACAAAGATGATTCTCCAAGGACTTCAGAAATTAAAAGACAAAGTTATCTTCCAGATATGCCTCCCTACCACTCAAAGGCAAGTGAGCCAATTCTGGCCCATAAACCTCTTGGACTTGGCTTCCTGAATTTTGAGCTAGTTAATGACTTCCCTGAACTGAGCACATTCCTCTGTGTGGTGCAAGGGCTCAGACATGCAGACCAGCACTGCCCTGACAGTGCTGAACATGAGCACTATTACAGCTCAAATGACTAGAAGGACACAAAATTAAGCCTCATGCTTAATTTGTTGACATTTTCTGTCATCCCCCAGTCATCCCAGCCAGCCTGGCATTCAGGTGCATTTCACAGACTGCAGAACACAACAGCCAGTCCTGCAGATGCTGTCAACACATCCAGCATCATCTCTGTCCCTAAATTCAGCAACTCAGTGTAAATGAAACTGTACCTGGACTGCTGGCACCATCTGACTGTCAGAATACACATTTATTCCCACAGTGTGTCCCACTGAATTCAGTTCACTTTGTTTTAAAATTCCAAATGAGGTGTGACTGCAGAGCCTTAGATGGAAGATGACATGCACACCTATCAGGCACTTCCTTTTTTCTTTTAGATAAGGAAGGATCTGAGACAATTTCAGCACATCTAATTAAAAGGACACCAAAAGCAGGCTTCAAAGAAAGATGTAAAGCACAGTAAAATTAAAAATAACTTGGGCTGCTTGGGCTGCTCAGATACTTCTCTAAGCTGTTGTGCACAGAATGATACAATGGTATTTCATTGCCAAGCCTTCCATTCATGCTTTGGGCCATTCTCACATAGCTGCAGTCAAAATAGATCACCAAAGTATGATGTGCTGTCTAAGGCACAGGAGATGAAGGGAGAGAGGAGAAACTTGAACAGCACTGCACAACAGTCACTTAATTAAAAATGTCTTACCGAGGTGACAGGCCTTCTGAACCAAAAACTGAAATTACCCCTCAGAGACCTATCTCAGGCCGAGGTTTATCAAGGAATGCAGCACACATTTAGGCTATAAGCACTGACTGCATCTCCAACATATTTGATATGCATGTGGAAACTTCTGAAAATTCCAACAGGCTTTACAATCGGCACAGAAGTGGGGAAAAAAGAAATTACCTTTGAGTTTTCCATGACGCCCTCAATGCAATCAAAATAGGAGAGATCACTCACAGGCTCATTGGGGTTGTCCAGCATCCCCTTAACTGTCTGAAATAACAAAAACACCTCTGATTATTGACAGAGCCTGAAATACTGAGCTGGGAAGAACACATTTGCGCACCATGGATATGCTAGTACTACAGGCTCCTGTGGTTTGCACCTCCTGTTTGTGATGAGTGACTTATGGTCAGCCAGAGGTGCTCAACTGACACAAGGCAATCTGCTTTTCTGTCAGTTATCACCAGCATGCTCTATTTTAAATTTCATAAATGGAATTAAAATATTGGTAGCAAAAATAGCTACCATTTGTTGAGCACTGTCTAGAAACACAAAGGGCTACCAAACTAGGTGCACATCTCCCAAAATAGCTCCTCCTTCTGTCAGAAAACTCCATTGACTAGTTGGGTTTAATTCCTTTTTCTGAGGTGACTCTTAGTCCTGGAAATAACAATGTGACATCAGTCACATACTCACTGAGAAGAATGAAAGCAATTAGGTAACAAAACTTGTAAAAAGCTGAAAAAATACAGGAGACTAATTCTTTCATTCATAAAAATATCTGCAGTAGGCCTTTTCTCAAGTTTGGAGGAACACTGTTTTTCTACCAAATATCAGGCAGAAAAGACTTTTAATTTTGCCAGTAAAAGTAAAATCAGTCAAGTACAGAAAGATCCTAACAGCTGTATCTGACATTTGCTTTCCACATAAAGGAAATCAAGGCATGATTTTAAACACTTGGACTTTTCTTGTAACACATTAAGATACCCCTGCAGTATTTTTAATAGCTCAGCTATTGCTTTCTAAAAGTCATATAGCAATTAAAATAGAGAAAAATGTGATGTGAAAAAGTCATATCCAGAAAACCATTTCCAGTGGCCTCTCCTCTCTCAGGTCTCACAGACATTGCAGCAACTCTTCATTGTTGTGGTCTATTAAATAACAATTAGAAAAAGCAAACAAGGTTTCTGCAGCACTTAGACCTCTATGGAGACAGAGGCCCTGAGAACATAAAGAAACAGAACAGCATAAACTTCCCACTGACACACATTTGTGTTACTCTTTTCAGCTCAAATTTGGGGCAAGTTTAAAGAGTAAGGTCCTCTTTAAGCACAGTTTTCCAGAGTCTCCAGGGAAGACTACAGAGCATTCCAACAATATCAGATCCAAGCTGAGACAGACCCTTTCTAGAGAAACAATGATTTTCAGTACTTAAGAAGCCTTGGGAAGGCTAGGAATAGTAGGCAATGAACTGGGGAAAAGAAGGGAAGAGGTAAGAGTCCAATCATTGTAAAGAGAAATCCCAAGTTAAGACTTCTAAAATTGTATAGGTCCCTCAAGTCACTTTGATGTGAGTCTCCAGACTCACAGTCAGATTTCAGGACTGTGTGATTTTGCCTGCATTTCCCCTTTTCCAGAAATTAATCTAATTCCATACATACAGGAGTTTTCACAAACTGTCCCTCTCTGTCTACTGTTTCCTGAAGATGCTACAGATCTTCCTTCTGCCCTTTGCAGGCCCTGCTCCCAATCCATGCCAGCACATGCAGTTCTGTGCTATTGGCACAGAACCCTCTGCAAGGGCTTTTTGAGGCTTTTCTGCCCTACGTTTCTCCTCTAAGCTCTCAGTTTGCTGTGGCCCATTAGCTGGAAATCCTCATCTGTCACATCCCTGCTGTTTTGCAGATCTCTCCCCATTAGTCTTTCAGGAAGTCCTAAGAAACTTCCCTCTGCTTGCTCCTTTATGTTATGGCCCAATTTCTTGTTTCCTATTTCTATATTTTGGACTTGCTGCCTTTCCCTCTGACCGAGGAGAGAACACTTCCAAGCTTAACAAGCTGAGAATTCAAAGTACAAAGCAGCTCCTAGGGGAGCTCTACCAACATTTTGGGATGATAACCACGGACTCAGATATTAAGAGAGTTCACAATACCCTGGAATGCATTGCAATGACTTTTGCATCCTTTTGACACTAAAGGCTAGAAGTAAAAAGCTTAATGGTGTTTTATGCTCTCCACACAGGCCAGTCATCCCTTGATGTTCTGACCTTGACAGCAAACATCAAACATTTAATTTAAATAAAAATATGTTATTTTTTACTACTGTAAACAGCTGTGTCTGGGATCAGCACAAAACCTTGGAATTAGGTCTTTCAGCTGGCCCACTATTTAGCCAGTGCAACATTTCATTCAGGAACAAGAACACCCCTTGCAAGAGCCTGTATTGACACACACCTTGCATCAGTTTGGCTGTGCCAAGGCAGAAACGAGGCATCACAAATCTACACTAAGAAATGTCAAGGTAAAAGATGGTAAGAAAACATCATCCTCAAGTGGGATGCCAGTCCCAACATTCTGTAAGAGGAAAAATTGAGACACTGCAGTTCCTTTCAGTGCTCTGCTGGTGGTGGCAATGTCCATCTTGTCATGATCCTTCCTTAAGGAAGTATAGGTATGAATAATAAGGACTGAACTGTGCCTTTGGAGGGCAGCAAAGAGGAGATGGGGACAGAGCAGCAAATTCCATTCTGGCCAAAACTACAAGATGCTCACATAGGTTCTACTCTTACCTCATATGCCATTAAACCCCTGCCACAGTCAGCAGTTGATCAGACAAAGAACACAAAGGAAACAAACCCTTGGGGTCCACTTTTATTCACAAGAACTTTTGAAATATAGTAATACCTCCAGTTCTCTGAGTGCATTATCACATTCCTTCTGGCCGGGAGCTTGCTGGGTGCACAGTGTGATGAGCTGGTTTATACTCTCAGTCACAGCTCTGAGGAGAGTAGAAGGAAAAAAAGGTGTATTTTAAAGTTAAACAATTCCTCTTAGTAAAACTTCTGTTTCATTAACTGCACACTGCATAAAGGTATAAAACTGGGGTCTTTTACCATATTTTTTCTTTTCACTGTTTGGGGCTTAAGGGTATGTTATAGAGCTCACCTGGAGACCTCTTCTTTAACAAGCTTCACAGGAACAAAAACATTCTTTTTCTCTCACCACACCTTTTTATCAGACCATTTAATTAGCTGGTAACTAACAGCTTAAAAGAATTTAAAAATCCATCAATACTAGGATTTTCCTAGTATGTAACTTCTCCTTTCTCAAGATCCCAAAGGGTGCAACACAGTGTTGTGGTTTTTCTCAGGTCTCCACATAGATCTGCTGAACGTTTTTAGCCTGTTGTGCAGCTACACAGAGCTTCAAAAATGAGCTATTTTTCATTTCAGTTCTGTTTCAGAAACGACACCAAATTTGACAGCATTTTTCTACAGAAACAGGAAGCTACAGATGCCTTTTGTATTGTTTCATTTTGTAGATAGTCTGGGTTTTGTCACAAGTGTCTTGTGTCTTGTCTGACACACTGTATTACACACACATAATCCTGCTATATATTTCTATGCTCTGTTAGCAAATTGGGGTTTTTTCTCTCTTTAACTAGTAACTGCCATTCTCCTTTGGGTTTATATTCACAGAGAACAAGGTGTACAAAAGCATTTATGTTTCTATGGGAGTTCACACCTCTTGAACACAGGCTGAGCCTGACACACAAAATATTAACTATTGGTCTTGCTTATGAATGCTCTGATAATAAGCCAAGTTCATTATAAATCTATTCATTTTGGACTCACAACCAACAACCCAGGAAAGCAGCTTCTAGAAGAAGAGAAATGAGTGAAATTGGAGGGCACGGAGAATATGCTTTCCTCTGGCCTTGAAAACTGAATGGCATTTGCATTATTTTCCCTTTCAGAAAACAGGTACTTGATAATATACTGATAACATGACTACCTAGATGGATGGTTACAAAAGGAAACAGGATGTGCTTATTACATATATTTGTTTAAATATTATATAATATATATATATTATATTTAAATTCCAGGGCAAAAGAATGGAAACTAACAGACAGACTTGTTTAACTGAGACTCCTACCCTTTTCAGTAGCTTTGGTGTCCTTGTGGAGGACCTGGTGTTCCCCTCCCAGACATCAGTGATTCCTGTGCATCACAAGAATGTCACTGGGTACAGACATATGAACAGATGGCAAAAATGGAAAGTTCTGTTCACTCCCAGAGAAACTTTGTGCAAAAAATATCTTGTCCACTGCTATTTTAATGTGAGACCATGCACGTTGACTCAGAGAAGATCAGCAAGTAAAGAGGGAGGATTGCCAGCTTTGTAGAGGATGCCACGTGGTCTCTTGAGTAGCATTGCTACACTGCAGGCACCTCTATCCAGGAACACATCCAATGTACAAGCATTACTTTTAAAGCCATTTGGAAGCAGCAGAACCAGAAAGGTGTCCCCTCATAAATACCAATCCCAGAGTGGAAGAGGATTGCTAAGACTCTAAAAGCCCCATCAGTTTTCATCAAACACATCACACAAACACTTGGACCCTGCAGGGAATTCAGCCACTGCTGCTGTCCTATGAGACTGTCAGGGCAAGCCAAGAAAAATTCCTTCATAAGGAGGACAAAGCTACTGAAAAAGTTTGAGTGTCTGTTACAGCTGGAGCAAAGGGGGAAGAAATAAAAACCAAACCCCCCAAAACACCAAGAAATTAATCACAGCACTGTAGGTGATGAGAGAAAAATGAAAAGCCATCTTATTATAAGGAATTCGAGCCTCTTTTTTTTCATTTTTCATGAGAAAAGAGAAAGTAAAACTATTTGACCCTGATGATATCATAGCAGGGAAAGAAAAAAGAGCCCTGGCAAACTTGTCACAAGCTGTCCCAGAGGACCTGAGAAGGGACATACAGTGTCTCCTTAGCATCCTAAACTGGGAACTGGTACAATATTGACTCCACAGGGTTATCTGATGTATGAAAAGCCTTATGCACACAGGCACACATGGACACA
>JAWWLV010000018.1:17431361-17448284 GCA_035041135.1 Platyrinchus mystaceus | reverse complement strand
TTGCCATCATTGAATTGCCTCAAACAAAACATTCTAACAATCAATGAGGTTCACAGCTAAAGGGACAGTCAGGTACCGAAATCCTGCTCAGTCTCAGATCACCAACTGGATTTGGATCCTAACTCACTTCATAGATCTGGAACCCAAATGATTAAGTTCTTATAGAGAATAACCACCAGTCATTGTCTGACCTCTCTACTCAGCTCGATCTACAAAATAGTATCTGCTCTCAAGACACTTCCTAAATGACTTCAAAGGACTGACACACTCAAGACCTTCTGACCTTTGGCAATCATTTCCTAAGTTTGCAAGGTCCTTCTACTAACTAGGACAAAACTGTCTGCACATTCTTTTTTCCTCAAGTCCTCCTATTTCTCCTGATATGGGAACCTTTTTTATTTGCTGACATTTGTTGTACTAAACCATTGTCAAATGACCAGTTAGTGTAATTCAGCACAACTATACCCAGTAAGATAAAGAAGCACCCAGACTACCAGCAACAATCTGGGCAACATGGGACAACACTCCTGACTGTCACTGAGTTCATCAGAATAGAACTCTGTCAGATTTTAAATCACTGAACACGAGTCCAAGTGCTTGCCGTCAGACCCATGGCCCTCTTCAAATGTTTGCTCCACTCTGCAGCAGGTCCACAGCACCACAGAGGGATATCAATACAACTTTTCCTCCCTCTACTTACAGCATTTCAAAAGTAGTAAAGAAAGGTGACAAATTTTGAACAGTGTTCACATAAATTATGTTCCAGAATAGAAGCAACCCTTTCCATAAGCTTTGAGAGGGTTCAGCACACCTTTGTACCTTCAGATAGTATAGCTCAAATTAGTTACCTGCCCCACCTAGACAGAGAAGTACAAAGTCATATTTCTGACTGGACACAGGAACAAATACCAATATCCTGGGGAAAATGCAAATGCTGAGTTCACTTCCCTCCAGATAACCATCAGGAATGGCTGCTTTCTAACAAACATCTCCTGTCATATCAGGATAGGCTCACACCAGCATGCTGTGCTGCTACGTGACCAATAAATACACTGCACTGCAAGTTGCTATGTCCAAGATAACCCTTGGTCTCAAGCAGCACGAATAGCACAGTCAAGAACTTACTTGTGCTTGGCCAGCCATTTCAATACCAGCATCAAGAAATTCATCAAAATCATCACTGAATTTTCCAGAGGCTGCAGCCAATTCCCCACTTTGGCCTCGTGTGGCATGGACAACTTCTCCTGCTGACTGATTGAGGTCTGCTGCCGCCTGGTTCAGTTCACTCTGAGCTTCTTGAAATGACTTGGAACTTGGAGGTAGCTGTAAGAGACCAAGTTGTGTATTTTAGTGTCTGTCACGTCTTCAAGACTGTAAAGTTCAACACAGTTTAAGAACACAAAATGCAACAGAGAAGGGAGCTTCATATGCAAGCTGGAACTGAACCCTGCAACTGCACTGCTGGTGATTCAGTTCTGGATGGGAACAGCTGTCAACCAGAAATCTATCCAACAATTGGAGTCCTGGTGTTTCTCTCAAGGGACAGACAAGTCTGTAAGATTTTCTAGGGACAGAGAGAACAATGGCTATGTTATAGTTCAACTATGAAATTCAAAGTGATGAACTCAGTGGCTGAAGTTGGAGAATTTATCCAAGTCATCATTCACTTCCATGAACAAGATTTTCACAATACCACACAAGTATTGGCAGCTCTTCAGAATTACTCTGAACCCTCTTTAGCAAAGCAGGTTTGGTAAAAAAACCCATGTTTTACCAAAAGGCATTGTACAAATATATCAAAATACAATTCCTCCTTCATTCACAGGATAGCAAGGTCACTGTTAAGAGCAAAAAAAACCAACCAACCAAACAAAAAACCGTTCAAATCACATAACCTTCTGGCAAATTACCAGAAACGTATTTCCATGTCAAAAGGCATCTCACCGAATCAACAAGGAGCTTCTTGCTGGACTCCCCGATACTCTTTAAGGCCACATCCACATCCTTTTGTCCAGGCAGACAGTTCACACAGTTATTCAAGGAGTGAGACACTGCTTTTGCCACCTACAACACACAAGCGAACACATTTACACTTCAGTGGTCACTGATAGGAGGCACAGACTCTATTCCATAGCCAGCAATTCCTACATTCCTACTCCCACAAGACCATTTTGGGGCTTGTGACTTCCTTGGTTTGCTGACCTGTAGTCCTACAGCACTTGTTATTTATGCTCACCCATTTGATAGGATAATGTTGGCAGGGCAGCTCCTCAACTGGCATCTGGGATAAAGGCAGATAAGGGAATGCCCCTGCAGTTGCCTATAGGGAACTGCTACTCAACAGAAATTCTTTGCATGCTACTTTGTAAAAAGTCCCAATTAAAACAGAAGCCTCTTCATAAGAAATTGTTTACAGTGCAGGCCAATTACAGCACTTTTCAAATCAGGAAAAAAAGAACCTGGCACTTCCTAATGCCTTCAAAAGGAGTGGTGCCACATATGTAGGAAACATGAACACACTTTTTGAATGTTACATGAATACAGATCCTTTATTTGATAATGATCAGTTTAATGGCTGTTTCATTTTTGCAGTCAAGCAGTTTACTCACATATGTTGTGAGTAAAAGCATTTAGCTGCATCTTTGTATATTTATATATATGTATATTATATAAAAGATGACTAAAATACCACACTTCAGACCATCTGCATTGTTTAACATACACATGATGTAACTGTCTGAGAGCTGAAAGGAACTGAGAGCTGACATTCCTTGCAGCCTGATTTTCTGTTGTTCTCTCCCTTATTTGCATTCACAGCCAATTCACTGGGTGACAAATCAGAGAGCTGCTCAAGTTGGAACGTACCTGGGCTAATCTCTGCTGACTGTCTGCATCCCCCGGGGCAGCCAGGGCCTGCTTGGCCTCCTGGATTAGCATAGCAGAGCCTTCCATGACATCCCTTGCTGAATCCAACATTGCATGTGCTGCCACAGGGTCAGTAGTAGATGCTGCAACCCCTCGTGCTGCCTGAGCCAAAGTCTTCAAAGCCTGAGCAGTTTCTCTGGCAGCAACTCCTACATTGACATTTCACCAAGGATTCTATTAGTACCCTTAAAGACAATCCTTGTACTTTATGACATGAATTTGCAGACATGAATTTGCAATGATCCCATTGCAAAATAACATTGCAAATGCAATTTGAAAGAAAATCTTCAAACGTGAACACATTTGAAATACACAGCAGCATTTGCTTAGAGAAATGCCTGCAGTGAAGCCATAAAACAAATATCAAAGACCAAAGACCATTTTCTGTGCACAGCTCCATCCCAGTGATTAAATCTTAGCAAAGCACTGAAAGAGAAGCAAACCTAAAACATGTAGGTGAGGAAAAACTCCCACTCCAAGCTATGGGGGACAGTGATTGTCTGCAAGAGTGGTGCACGTGAGTTCAAAGCCACAGCATCTCTGCCCCTTCTGAAAACCCAGCTTTGGATTTTTTTAGAGAATAAACACAACAGTAGTTTAAGTTCAAGCAATTACAAAAGAGATTATTTGCAATGGTACAACTTGATATAACCTAACATCACCATGAATACAAGCATATAAAAATAACTGAATGAAGTCACAGAAAAGGATGTAATGAAATTAGTTTCTGTGGTGTGTTAGGCCAACATTAAAGGACATCCATCAACTCTAGCACTAATAATGGTCTCATTCTTCTATTCTTGAAATTTTTGAAAAGGAACTCATTGCTTTGTAGTGTATCCTACAACTTGATGATAAGAGAGCTACTAAATTCAACTATTCATTATCAGCTGTACTGATATATCTGAACTTCTCTGCCAGATACCCAGTGCTAACTTCTACTTAACGGTGTGACAGAATCATGAGCCATCTTAGTGCAATTACATCTGCTTCAAATGGAAGTAACCAGAAGTTATGGAGCCCTGATGTAATTATGTCCAATGAAGTGGTAATTGCCACAATGCATTTAATCAGTAAGATTAGCAAAAAAAAAATAAAAATCTTACAGTAGCATTTGCATTAACAGCTTTCATTTTTTACAGATATGAGAAAAAAGAACATTTCAACATTGAAGAGCAAACTTTTGTCCCTCCTGCAGGAGTGTTTTCCTTATGAAGTGCTTTTGGTTTCTAAAAAGGACAGGTACAAAAGCAAACTGCCGTGTGCCCACATTCCCTGTTTGCTTTACCTCACACTATGCAAATGTGATCCATGAATCAGAGACGAGCTACGTTAGACATGGAAGCTGGGAACACCCAGTAAGAGCTGCAGTTCTGAGCACCACCAAGCTATCTCCCACTGCATTTGCATCCTTTTGCTTCCAAACATATCCAAAGGACCCTTGAAACCCTCTAAAAGGACAGAGCAACATTTCCAGTGGCTGACCTTTACACTGCAATACATTTGAGTTCTGCCCTCAGTTGAGTTGAGTTTCAGTGGCACATATTTACCAAAACAACAGATGTCCCATTCTGTGCTGATTAGAGACATGAAGCAGATTGCACCACTGTTCTTTTACAAAGCACATGAATCACACCAGCAATTCTTAGTAACTTGCCACAATTCACTACCAGCATTAAAAAAAATAATTGAACAATTCCTAGATTTAAGCAGCCCGTGACAAGAAAATCTTTTATCAAATATTTACTGGAAAGCAGAGGTTTCATAGAGATATTATGAATAAAACACTACCTGTGTAGTGCTCGTTGCCCTGAGCAGCACAGGTTAACAACTGGGCCATTGAAGATCCAACTGCTTTGGATGTGCTTCCCAAGTCCTGAGTGCATTTATCAAGCTGTGAAAAATTGCAAAGAACAAAATTCTTTGAGTTTAAGCTCAACACAATTGTTTTTTAAATAGTACTAAAAAATTCCTCATTCCACAAAAACCCCAACTTTTACCTCAGCTACTGAACACATACACAGTTTCTCTGAAACCCAGCTATCATGTTTTCCCTGTCCAGGATAAATTTCCATATTAAATAATATGAATAACAAAACTATTTTTTAATTAGCAATGGAAATAAATACCTTCATCTGAGGAGAAGGTTGGTTGTTTTTTTTCGCAAATAAACCATTTCACTTTATAAGCCTACCAGGACTGGCTGTCTTAGAACTACTGAGTTCTCATCTTTGTCACTATTGAAAAGAATTCTTTTTGACAACACTGAAACATTGCTGCTACTAAACTGTAATTTGTACAATAGAGAAGGAGGCCCTACAGTCCTACGAGTAATTCTACTACAGAGCACGCATCTAGCGTAACATGCAGTAATATGTCCTCTTTTTAAAGAGAATTGGTGCAAAATCCTATCAGCATCATCATTACCCAAAGCCTCACGACTTGTTTTCACCCTAATATTTAAATTTTTTAACAGCTAACTTTGTTTGTTTGATTTTAAATGAAGAATATCCTTCCTCAATTACAGTTTCTCCTGGGAGGGGTTTTAACTGTCCTTCCACAGCTGCCATCTTCGCATCCTGCAGTTCATTTTTGAGGGTCTGGACTGTATTCAAGGCAGAATCAATTTCCATTGGGCCACAAGCTTCATGAGCCTATTCACAGATCAGATCAATGGAACTGTTAGCAGCTGTAAGCAACTATCAGAAACAATAAATGCCTCAGATATAACCTCCCCCTCCCACATTTTTTCTCCCATTACTTTATATGCCTCTGTGGGCACTCTAAGTGTTACACATCATGGGTTGCAAACTCCTGCACAATGTTCTTCGTCTGGGAAGAGAAGAACACACTGGAAAGAGGCACTGAGAAAACAACTGCTGCAGTCTGGACTTCACCTTTGACCAAGATTCTAACTATGCATCATGTCTACTTCACCTTTGACCAAGATTCTAACTATGGATCATGTCTAAAGTCACCCTGAACCCCCTGATATGGCAGCCCACAGCCATCTGTATGAGCTAGAAATTTTAACATTAGCACAGGTATAGTCACCTACATGCTACAATCCTGCTTTTGGGCCTCAGGGTGCACACACACACACACACACACGAAAAGCAGACTTCCCACTGATTTTACTTTTTAAGCCCCTATATAGTTTAGAGATCTGTGTGTGAAACACAGAGAGCATCTGCTTCCCCAAGTTTTAGAGATGATGGCTGCAGTTCACAATTACAGCAGTGCCACAGCTGGGTTCTCTCTGGTTTGGCTGCTGCACGAGATCTGCTCCCTGTCCCTGCTCTGCCTCAAATATAACAGCAGCTCAGAGCTTTGATGTGCTGCTCTGCACTCCCTCCTCCCATTTTACTGGTATGGAAATGCTAGCACAAGCTTTTCAGTTTTCTTGTCACTTCTCCCTCCCTTTTATTATGATTCAGGAGCCACCTGGGAGCCTGAGCAAGCTGCACAAAAAGCAACAGTAAGGACAGTGCCTGAGCATGAGCCATTCCCCTGGGGGAGGCACAAAGCCATCCTGCTTTAGCTGATTAAAACCAGCATTTACCTACCTTCTGGGAGGCTGTTCGTAGCTCAGCTAAGCTGGTGGCAAGGTTCTTGGCACATTGACTGAGCTGCATTGCTGCTGCCTGATCAGTCACTGTGGGGACTGCAGCTTTAGCAGAGGCCACCATCTTACTTCCAGGCTGTTCAAAGAACAACAGTGAACACAGTTGGTTGGACCAGCTCCTTTTCCTTAAACAAGGTTTAAGATTCAATAAACAAACTGCTTCCTTCATCCACACTCTCATAAGGTTTCTAGATTTTTCTTTAGTGACCATGGACATCCCTTAAGCTGCAGCACCCTGTGATAATTCCACATTGCTGAGTCCCCTGCAGCTTTACTGGTATAGTGACTGCTCCATTGGTACCAATGTCTGCCTGAGGCCTTTGGGTACTCATGCAGACTGCTTAAAAATACTTAAATGTGCTCTTTTGCCATCCAGCATCCATGTGGCACAAGCAGGTCCAGGTGGCACAGATGGCAAATGTGTCTCTGTGTTTCTAAACATTAAACTCTGCCAAAATTCTATAAATCAAGAACTGTAATTTAAGCAATGACCCTTCAGAGGGATTACTGTTAATGCAATTAAAATACTTTGCTGATTCTTATCATCACCACTGTACACACATACAGCCAGAGGGGAGATGGATTGATCATTTGAATGGCCCAGAGCAAGTCATACAGCAAAATACTTAAACAGAGCAAGGGCATGGTTTGTGATACCTCTGCCTACATGAGACCATAAAAACCTGCCAACAGTAACCACATTTCAGGCAGGACTAACTGGTGCCAAGTAATCATCATCTCACCCAGAGAATTGTTTTTTTCTGTTTGTTTCTTGTAATGTCAACAATAAGCTCAATAGTTTTGTTATCGATGCTCAATATTCTGTCTTTCTAATCTATTTTTTAGAGCAGAGTCAAATTTTGCATTTTGTCCAACTCTTTCCCAGAAGGCAAGTGCTACAGCAATGAATGTTCCTTGTCCATAAACATCAGTTTTCTTGTTAGAAGTTAACAATTTACTGTTTATCACTGCATCTGCTGCGGTGATTGATTCACTTCACCTGGAGGAAATTCTGGCTGGAGTTTATTAAAGCAAGCTGGGCACTGAGGTCTTCTGCCTGAGCTTGACTTCCCCTCACACCCTGCACCAACTGAGGAATGTGGTCGGCAACATTCTAAAATAAACAAAGGGAAAAGATTTTAGTAAATAAAGAAGAACTCAAAATGCTCTGACACTAAAACAAGCACTGTCCCCACTCCCCTTAAAGACAACTGTAGCATTCACAGGTAAAATATTCTTGTGCCTTCACAGAATTCATTTAGGACTCCATGAAACCAAATAAATATATGATAGGATTTTCTTAGAGATGTTCTACTTAAGAAATCTTTGTTCATTCAAGCTACTTTTTAGGATCCTACAAGACAATCCAAGTACACCAAGTATTTTTAATTCCTTCCTTTGCATGTTCAAATACTGGTAGTGGAGGTGGCAGATTTTTTTAAAGAGAATGTCCTGCTTTCAGAAGAACATGGTCTTTTATCCATAAGCACACCTCAGCCTACTTTACCTTGACTTTCAACAACACAAACTTTATAGTATGGCAAGTGTGTTTTGCTAAAACTTTACTCCTGGACTGTCCACATTCATGGTCCTTGTCCATCCATTTCACAATAACACTCAATTCAGCAATGCAATACTGAATTACCACCACCACAAAAAGTAAAGGAGTAGATACTGGATCTTCTCTGCTAATAAATGAGCATTAGGACAAAATTAGATTGAACTGCAAACACTACAGTGAATCAGCTTACTTTCTTTTTTAATTCATACTGAAATAGCAGCTCCCAACACAATTTTGAGATGTACTTGAGCTACCTTATTTAACTCCAACATTTCTTAAAATTGCCACCATGACAAGAAGTAATTGCTGAATGTAAATGTAGCTTTTAACAGTATCTTCTTTAATGCTTTTGTTCTTGTTCCCCACATAACTGTTCCTCGATGCAGAATAAAATCCTTCTGCATTCTATTGTCTTTTTAAATTTTTTTATTTAAATGTGATTTATTTATTAGTCAAAGCCAGAAGCTGGTCTGCCAAATATGACTTAAACAGCTTCTCACCAGACTCTGAATTGTAGCTTTGAAACTACAGAAATGTGCTTGACTTCAGGCCTACCTTGAAATCTGTGGTCCTGACAGCTTTAACTTCAAGCTAGGAATCATGGTAACCCCACAGTAAAGTCTAAAGTTTATTTTTCATGGTGACATTTAAGGTGCCAGTTTTTTGGAGGTAGAATATCAGAATAGCAGGATCAGTTGTTAGTTATATAACCAATTATATAACCCATATGTTAAATAAGAACTTCACTCCATGATAATATAAATCACTGTTGCTCTTCCAACCCTTGCGGTGGAAAATTCAGGGGTTGCTTTTATTCCAGAACAGACCTCAGACCCATTTCACAGCATGCACCATTGAACTGCCTGTTCTGATGGTCACAGAGCTGCTGAAGATCCCACTTGTACACTGAGTGGCCAAGGCTGAGAATCACAGTCAGTGTACAAATCTCTGAGCAATCTCCACACAGTGTTTCTAGCAGAGCTCTGCATGCACGGTATTGGTGGCTGATTTGCAGCAAAACTTTTATTTAAAGTACCTACTGAAGGTGAATTGGCTGTTACTCAACAGATACCTGCCTGCCAACCCTTGTTGTAAGGTGTTTGCAGGGTATATATATATACATATAAGCCAAGTGCTACACAGCCCTCACAGCAGCTCAGCTTTTCAAAGCTCTGCACACAGTAAATATGGATAATACAACAAATACAGATGCACATGGGTAGTGCTGGGTTTTTTTTAAAGCTCTTTTTAAGCTTGCAACAGTATTACAGAGGGTGATCTTCAGTTCCCCTCAAGGCAGTGTTCAAGGGTTATTATTTGTCAGTGGGTTGTGCTGTGTTTACCTTACAGCTCTGCACAAGTTGCTGGTGGGCTGCTGTGTTCTTATTTGAAACAGCTGCATTCTGAGAGGCTGCAATAGTCTGAGTAGCTGCAGCTGCAGCTTGTTTAGCTGCAATCTTTGGAGAAAAAGAAACAGTTAAATCAGTGGTAAAAGCCTGAGTAATTCAGAAAATGAAATACACGTTACAGGTAGCTTTGAGAGTACCAACTTTGACAGATTAATACATTATATCCCTTAATTTGATTTGCCTTAAGGAAACTCAGGATTGCTCTTTTCTCAAGGTGAAAATATTTGAACACTGTTATCCATCTCTAACTTGCCAATAAAGAAAAAGGTAGAATTAGAAGGATTCTACACTCTCACTCTTCCATAGCTTAGGTGACAATCTGAGCAAAAGAAGTCAAATACAAACAGCAGAGATGGTCTAAACAATTGGCTCCTTACAAAGGCCAGAGGAAACAGGCAAAGTACATGCAGTGCTTCACTCTGCTACATCAATACCTCTGACCAAGGGCTCAAGGGAGCCAGTTCTTACTGAGATTGCTCTATGGCAAAAGAAAAGTTACTAAAGTGATGCAGAGATCCAAAATACTGGTATTTCCTGAGTCTAAAAGCACTGAGAAGACCTCCTTCAAATATCTAGAAGTGTTGTTATCAACATCTCCCTACTACAAAATTAAAAATTCAACAATTTGTCCAAGGTATTTCAACATACCAACACCAACTGGCCCACTAAATACAACCAAGCACAAAGCAGTTTCAGCTCAGCTGTTCTAATTTTCTGACTAATGCCTTCTGAGTGAAATCCTTACACACTTCACTACATGAGTGATACGAAGTGCTCCATTTTCTGAGGACTGTGGTATCATACTCCACCATGTTGAACTCCAAGCCTTGTACTGGGCCCTGAGTTTGAGGTGCTATCATCCCGTGCTTAGCACTTTTACTGAAATAGCCATTTCTACTTTCCTAAAATCATCTACAGATCTTAGTTATCAAACAGGAGCCAACTGAAAATTCAACAATATCTGGTTTCCAACCTCTAATCTGTTGACAATCTTCTTCTTGATGGCGTTCTGTGCAGCAGCATTGGTGGCCACCCGCAGTCCCTCTGCTGCTTCTCTCAGACGCTGCTGCTGATCCTCATTTTCAGGATTGGCTGCAGCTCCCTGAACAAGATTTCAGAGCAAAAACCACCAGTCTCACTAAAAGTTATTGGAGAAAACGGGGATGAATATCAAGGCTGTAGCTCCAGACAGTGTCTGCTACATCAGCCTTCATTTTCCTTGTGTTATCTTAACCAAAGTTAGAGGAACACTAAAATATTATAAGCCTTCTACATGGAAAATCTGTTGCCAGGGGAAGGTTGTTACTGTGTATGTTTGGTACTTGGAGGAAGGGAGTTGAACATTTGTTTCATGCCCCACTCTGAGTGCTTGGGAAAAAAGCCTTTGTAAACTGCTTCCCCTGTGATCTGTAATAAAGGACTTGGAGGAAAGTAGGTTTGGGAAAAAAAAACAACCAGTTTTTAAAATTCCCAATTCAATATGCCTTGCAATAACTGCAGTCTAAAAGTTAAGGTTTAACACAGTAGGTTTTCTCCATTTGAAGTCTGAGAAATTACTGGGAAGCCAAGGAAATGCTCTGCAGCCAGGCATATGGACTGGAGTCCCAGCAGAGCACTGGCCCTGCTGCTGTAAAAACCATTCCAGTGCAGGATCTGGGAAACAATTAAAAGGGAAATATATTTCTCCCTAGTGGATTTAAATAGGTTTCCAGCACAGATAGGAAAGAAAAGGTTAAATTAGCTGAAGGAAACTGTTCCTGAGACAGAGGAGAGTTGCTCTGTTAATGGTTTCTATAGAGACTGCTGTGGTTCTGCTGTTCCATTTGAAACTGGTACAAGACTTTGCATCCCAGTGGTTGTGGCTGGTGGTACTGCCCTGGATGGCCTGAGTCACGACCACCCTGCACACAGGAAAGCAAAGCAGTGCAAGAATGGGCTTTTAAAACCAAAAAAACTCCAGGTAACTAATAAATTGGTTTTTTTGGAACATACCTAGGAAAAGACATTAAATGCTGAACATTTACAGGATAAGACGAACCATCTCTCCTACAGCCAGATCCCACCTATAACATCCCTCATCCCACTCCTTTTTGTGCACAGCCCTACAAGGTGAAGTGACAGTGACTTTCCCTGGTACCTTTGCAGCTTCCACCATGCGGGCTGTAGAGTCTGCCAGGAGCTTTGCAGCAGCCAGAAGCTTCTTGGAGTTCTCCATATCTATTTCTGCCTCAGCATCCGACCTCATGGCGTTGACGAGGTCGGAGGTGGCCTGTGCCAGCACCCGGGCCTGCCGCACCATCTCACCTGGGGACAAAACTGTGGTTGGACCTCCTTCTCTCCACAGGGCAGTTTTGCCTTCAAAATTCGGCCTCATTTCACCAGACAAAACTGAAGTCACATTTGCTGAAGTTTTTTTTTTGTACTTGGAAGCGATACACACGTAGTTCATAACTTGGAAGTTTTATAAACAAGATCTTTGATCACAATATAAATGGTGGAAACCACTACAGTGGAGTTTAAGAAAAAAATTTTAATATTTGCATTCTAGATAGCATGATAAAACCTCCAAATTAATATTTTCCTGTAATTTTGAATATACAGTTCAAGGAAACTCCTGTTCCAGTGAAGACTAATAATTTTGCTTTCAAATCACAGCCAAGATTTCCCTCCTTCAACAAAAATTACCCATCTTTCATCCTGTTCTTCTTTTGGAGAATCATCTTCTGTCTAATATAAACTAAATTAAGAACCTTGGCAGAAGAGACTTTGCACCATTAAGACGGTTTTGGCCAAAAGTAAGATGTAAATTTATGATACTGGAGTCATGTTCTGGTCATGGTGAAGCACAGAGATGAAACAACAGTGCTTCTGAAGTGGATTCACTCCCTTTCTAGAACAAATTCATTTGGTCACTAGAACATACACTCAGACTCCTTCATCAATAGACTGGAACCAATGAAGCCATAGGCTTTCCTTAGGTTATCAAATCAAGCTGGATATATTTGGGTCTAAGGCCTCCTTCTTTTCCAATGCTCCTAAAAAATCATGGGAACAAAGACAATAACAGCTTTTTTCTCATGTGTAAAGGTGAATTGTGGGCATCAGAATTAAAAGACCAGACTCTTCTGGTCAGGCATAGAAAAATTACATTTTTCTAGCTGTTATCAACTGTTATCATTCCCAGCATGAAATTTTGCAATTAAAACTTTTAGCAATATTTGCTAACTCAGCTCCCAGTCCAAATAACCCTTTTTGAAAAAAAAAATCCCTTTAAATACTCTTTCCTACAGTACTAAGTCAGTAAATCAAACAGAAATAATATCCTTCTTGGGCAATAATACAGCAGTCACAGGCCAGAGTCTCTTTGCTGTTAAAATTGCAACCACAGTAGTGCAATGATAATTTGGAAACATAGACTGGAATCTGAATGCCTTCTACTAAAAACTAGGTATTGCAAAACAAGATATTTGACTGGTTTTGACTTGACTTGACAGAGAAGAAATGTTATTCAAGATCACCTCTTTCACTGCATCTTTCTATACAGGAGCTGAATCACGAGTGACAGCTAAACACAAAACCTGACATGGTTTCCTGTGCACATCTACAGTAATTAAATTCCTTAGGATACCTACAGAGCATTAGGAAACCTTTTCCACAGCCTTCCATTTGAAGATTAAGAGTGGTTTAGCAAACATTCGTGTGCATTTTTGAAAAATCTTAATTGCTCATGTTTCTCATAAGGGTCAAAATACACTGAGAATTTCACTAATTACTTCCTTGCATAATCCTCTGGAAGTGTCTGCATGGCTGTAATCACATTTCCTGAAAAAACAGAAACATCTAAAAGTTTTGCCTCTTAAATGTAACAACAAAGACAACTCTACAATAAAAGATTAGTTTGTTCATATTGACTATAGAAGGAATACAGTTATGACAAATGTTTTCTTTCCTGGTCCTGCATTGATACAACATGGAAGAAAGAAAATACCAAAACTATACTATTCACCATATCAGCTTTTAAAAACTGATCCCATTTTAAACTTTCTATGAACTGTCTTGATTTCCAATTGATACTGCCCCTCCATACTGCTGCTCCTTCACAACACTTAGAACTATTGAAATGTCACCATTCTAAGTAATTTAGTGGTTCTTTACCAAAAATTCACACTGGCTTGGTTAAACATTAGGGATCTCAAGTTTGGGTTGGTTCTAGAAGCTGCCCATTTTAGAAGCATCACAGAATAAAAAGCAGAAATAAATTTCAAAACCTCCAACAAAATCTATGCATAATAAAATCCATCACTGTGAAGTATTTGCCCAGGTGCCTGTCTTCATATCTGGAGCTGAGATATTGCTACACAACCCTGTGAAGTGGTAGAGAACAGACAAAATACCACAGCAATCCTTTAGCATGATATTGATTGTCTTCACAGACTGTTCACTCCATCCAGCACACAGCTATGGGCATTTTGCTGATTTAATATTATGGGTTGGATGAGCACCTCCCAGGCAACCAGCAGTAGGACAAGAGGGCTCATTCTCCAGCTGTGCCAGGGGAGGTTTAGTTTGGATATTAGGAAGAAATTCTTTACAGAGAGTGCTCAGCCATTGGAATGGGCTGCTCAGGGAGGGGATGGAGTCACTGTCCCTGGAGGTGTTTAAGGTGAGACTGGATGTGGCATCAGTGCCATGGGCTGGGAACTATGGCGAGGTTGGATCAAAGGTTGGACTTGATGACCTCGGAGGTCTTTTCCAACCCGTCTGATTCTGTGATTCTCTGACAGCACTAGTACACATCAGAGAAGGATTTTTACTTCCTTTCTTTGCAAGGTGCACATCCTTGAGCAGCTGCTGTTCCTCAGGGACACTTACCAGCATCCCCCATGGAGCTGAAGATGCTCTCTGTGACACACATGATGGTGTCTGTGGCCTGGTCGTAGCGCCCGATGGGCTCCCCCCTGCTCGCAAACTGCCGCACGTGCTGCAGGAGGTCGTTCAGGGCCTGGCTCACGATGCTGGCAGCTGCACTGACCTGCTTCAGCAGCTCAGTGTCGTCTGTGGCAGCCTGGCAGGCCCTCACACAGTTCTCCACGGAGCGGTCTACAAGCTTCCCAGCCTCAATCAGCTGTTCCTGGCACACCGGAGAGCTGATGGTGGGACTCACAACCTGCATGGGGAGAAGGCACAGAGCATTCAGGCTGGCTTGGTACTAACACAGGTTTTGGGAATCCACAGCAGCACCCGGTGGCATGATGCCTTGGCACCCTGGGAACACCACCAGCCTCACCTTGGCACAAGCCACGAGCTGGGAAGTAGAGAGTGCACACTGTGTGGCAGCAGCAATGACCCTGTTCTGCAGGACTGTGTCCTCAGAGACCTGTGCCACGTTCTTGGCCTTCAGCACCAACATGGCAGCAGCGTTTGCAACAGCTTTGGCCAAACTCATCAGGACATCCTGGTAAAACAAAGGGAAAACTTGTCTTATGAACAGCAAAGTATATACTTTGTTAAATTAAGATGAGGTCTCCTGAAGGTAAGAAGTTCTTTTATATGAAAACTTTAACATGTTTTGTGTAAAGCAGCAGCCATAGCTATTGCTCAAAAACCCAGTGGCTTTCTGTTCTCAGTACAACCATTTCTGCACCTACGCTGTAAAGTTACTGCACTGAAGGAGTATGGACTGTCAAGTTTTCAATTGGCTCAGTGTCCATAAGAAGAGACCTATGTCCCAAATTGCAATGTGCTTATCTTCACTTCCTGACAATACACTGATAATGCAAAACCATCTGGAGTTCACCACTAAACATGTGATAAATATCTGCAAAAAGGGTGACAACCTCAAGGACAAAACTGCTGAGGAGAGACAGGACTCAAGTTAATAACCAGATTCAAGGACTTAATTGTGCTTAACAGCAGAAACAACTGCTGAAAATACCCTTTTTGAAAATACCCTTTCCAAGCACAATTTTTCCTTGTCCATAATGTAAATATAGCCCTACAAATTATTGCTCCTAATCAGAACAGGTTTTAATTCCAGCACATTTTTCTCTTGTACCGAAATAATTTAGTTCACTCTGACACTGCGACATTAAAACATGCTCAGGTGTTAATTCCTGCAATGAACAAGTTCAAATAATTTCTTCCCATTTCTCCACTTAAAATCTCACATTCCATGTACTGGAGTTTTCTAGTGGGATGGAGTCTTCCTAATGTATGTTCTGTTAAAATAACCTGTTCTTAGCATTGAGTGAAAAAACCCAGACATGTTTTTAACAGGGCATTTAAGAACAATGGTCTTAAACTGCTAATAGCAAACACATTAAGTCATGAGGCATTATGATTTTATAATTGCTAATACTACTAATCCTAAAGAGATTTTGTTTGTAATACAGTGATTTTCTTCTACTCAGTCTACCAGAAGGTTTTATTAACTTTTGGTTTGCACACATACATACAGACACAGCAAACATGTACAGGAAAACTACTCCCTGTAATGAGGAGAAATGCAGTGCAAACAGCTCTCCATGAAGCATGAAAACATCTGGATGATTCACAGAACCAAGTAGGCGTTCTTATGAAATCAGCACTCTGTGATCGTGTAATTAAAAACAACTTCAAAATGGATTAACCTCAATTAGTACTTTGGCAAGTCTGGCTTTATGCAGAAACCTCCTCATTAGAAATCTGCCCAGCTCTGACAGTGACAAGCAACCCCCTCATTACCTGGAACCTTTCATCTGTTTCATTCTCTCCAATTTGCCTCAGTAGCTCCCCACTTGCTTGTCCGATGCTTCCAGCTGCAGTCAAAACTGTCTGTCGAGGCTGCAAAAAGGTGACAGTGAAATACATTAATTCAGAGAAAATGAGCTTTGCTTGATGTTTAGATTTCTTCCAAGAAATCCTGCATGGCTGTGCAACCGAAACAGCCCCCAAAAATTTCACAACAGAAATACTTTGGAAAAATCTTTACTTTTCCACATGCACAGCTGCACATCCATATTTCAGGGGTTTCACCTGATGTGTTCTCAGACAACATGCAAAGAATTTTGAAGAACTTGAATAGACTTTGCTGTCATAACTGCAAGGATAATTAAGGATGGACAGTCAATATGATCTGAAACACCAGGATATTTCATGTTCTTTAAAACATAAATACCTGAAGAGATCTAAGGCAAACTGACTACAGACTCCAAATTATAACAAACCAATCAAGGGATTTTATCCTGTTCAGTACAACTCTCATTTCTGGAGAACTACAGACTATAAATTAACTTCACATTTTATATATCATAGCAGATAAAAAGAGTAAGGAAAAGAGCCATGAATGAGTATCTCTCCTCTTCTTATTGAGTCACAGTACTATTTGAAATTTGTTTCTAAAAGAGAACACAGTACCCAGATTA
>JAWWLV010000018.1:17413169-17431261 GCA_035041135.1 Platyrinchus mystaceus | reverse complement strand
GAGTATCTCTCCTCTTCTTATTGAGTCACAGTACTATTTGAAATTTGTTTCTAAAAGAGAACACAGTACCCAGATTAATCAACTATTTATTACATAAATCAACCTCTGTACACAACACAGAACATTGTGATATCAAGGTGCAAGACTTAAAGGCACAGAGATAGATGAAGGATTAAGAAGTAGTCACAAGAGCTGCTTGCACAGGGAACATTATGTGGCACTGGACAGGTGAGGGTAGAACCTAACCGGCCTCAAAAAATCCAAAGCCATGCACTTCAGAGAGGGAACTTGAGGAGTTTCCATCTAGTCACCTCTCCTGAAGTAGGTTGCACAGCCTTCAGCAGGTCTGAGACAGCACTGGCCAGTGTTCGAGCAGCTTTCAGGAGATCTTCTCCACTTCCAACCTCATCATCCATGAGAGCAGCAAGCAGTTTCACACCTTTGGACATCTCAGTAAGGTTGGAAGAGATGGTTGTGATTGCACATCCCACAGCAGTGTAATCAGTGTCAACTGGGTCCCCTGTGGAGCAAATGTTTTCTATGATCAGAATGCTTTAGTGGTGCAAAGGGAAACAGGGGCAGCTGCCACAAGCTACACTCTTGAGAGACATTTCAAGGTAGCCAAGTGATGCATACTAAGTAATTTGTCACTTTAAAAAAATTAGACTGCTCTAAATTGTCTGATTTCTACATTTCTTCTTCTAACAGAATTTCTCTCAATGCAATTGCTCAAGTCCACAGTGCCAGCTATCTTTCCATACTGGAAGAACCTAAAGGAATACAGTCTTGTCCTGTTTAAGCCACTCGCAGCTCCTTCAACTTACAGTTTGTTGAAGAAAAAGCATCACCAATAGACACATAATAATCTAACAACTGTCAATAATGCTTTCTTGTGGTAAGCTTGCAAACACTCTATACTTTATTGAATAAGCAAGTTACATTTGATTTTCACTGATGGCTGTACCTTCAGTGTGAGAGAGAAACTGAAGATACAAAAACTGTGTTGGGAGGGACACCAAGTTTGTTCCACACATCAGTGTACTACCAGGCTGTTTCATTAACAACTTTTCTGCAGCTGTCCCATCCTCAGTTCCTATGTTACTTGATTTAGACTGACAAATGTCAGGAGACTGCAAGGAAACCCCTCCCATGGAAGTTTACCTGCCGTAAGGTTCACGACAGATGCAGTTCCTGCAGTGATTGCATCAACCTGAGAGTGTATTTCATGTTTGGATTCATCAACCTTGTTCTGGACCCATACTCTGGATGCCTGAAGAGCAATAACAAAACAGAAGAATTAAGGATTGCAGCGAGGCTCTGTAAGAGGGAATACCATGTAAATCACCCATTCCTTCATGAACTTTTAAAAGTGAACCAGAGGACAGCCAGCAAGCCCTTACAGTGAAATGTTAAAGCCAACATGTTCTTCTGCTGATTCCTTCATTACGGATTTGCTACCACACTTCAACAGCTGCCCTTTTTAGGTAAATGCCATGAAGTGCATCCATGAAGGCCAAACACTCGTGACTGACAGTCCCCCTCAAGCAATAACCCTTCTTCTCTGTCCTCATGCCCTAACCTGGATCAGGAGCAACAGAATCAGATTTTGTTCTTATTTTTCCCGTGGGTGGGAGCCAGTCACTCCCACCACAAATAATGCCCACAGCTTGAGTTTAGCTGTACACGTGCCCACAAAACAATAGCATTCCAGATATATTTGTGCAAGGAACTCTGCTACATCTGATCTCAGGAGCCTGATAAGAGTGATTCTTAAATTACTCTAATTCCTTAAAGAGAGCACAGCATTTTATCCCATTTTAAAAAGCTTCAGTGATATCACTTTAGATCTGGGGACAATGATCTGTAAACACCCCAGAGCATTAAGACTCCTTTCTCTGAGGGATTAAGAGAACTCACCATGTCCTGCCCCAGAGGAGGCAGGTTGTCCACCTTGCTGAGGTCGGCCTGTGCCTGCTGCACTGCGTGCATGCTGGTGTTGATGGTGCCCATCAGGGCCTGCTGCGCTGAGGTCTGCAAGGCAAAACAGGGCTTGTGCTGTGTTCCAAAGGGCACTCCAGGCACATGGGACACATTCATGAAGAGACAGTGAGTGACAGCAGTCCGACACTCACACCAGGCCATTTCAGATCTGGCTTTCCCCTGGTGCAATGGAGAAAGCAAATCTCTCTCACAGTCTTTCACCTGTGTCATTCACACTCCTCTGTACTTCCACACCTTTCATCAGCTTTCTCAGATCAAACAACGACCAACAAACACACACAGAGCACCACAGAGCTGTCTTACTGACCTGCATTCAAGGAACATGAAAACTCAGTTTGCCTCTAGGATACCTTACTGATTTCCTGGGACAGCTACCAATTTAATCAAGGACCACTCTAAAACTAAACTGTCAGCACTGGGCACAGGTTAACAGAGATCTGCAGGGTTTTAGGCAGAACAGGATGGAGATTGTGTTGGGTGTCTGTGGCACAGTTTTGCATGCAGGCGTGGCCTCTGTGAGAAGAGGCCAGGGGCTGCCCCATGCTGGGCACGGCTGGCTCTGGGCACACCAACAGAGCCAGGGCAGGACACAGCTGAGCCCAGCAGCTGTGGCACCTCTGGGAAAGCATCTGTCAGAAAGGGCAAACCATCACACGGAAGAGAGGGATAAAAAAGAGTTCATGAAACACCCTTGCAAATGCCAGTGCCTGAGGGGGATGTGGAGGAGGTGCTGGGACAGCAGAGCACAGGGGAGACCAGAGTGGAACAGGTAGTTCCCTGCAGCCTATGGGGAGAGCCCTGTTGGAGCAGATATCCTCATATCCACCTTGCAGACCACAGAGGCCACATGCTGCAGCATGTGGGGATTTCCCTGGGAGAAACTTCAGCCTATGTGCTGGAGCAGGGTCCTGACAGGAACTACAGCCTGTGGAGAACTAGCACTGGAGTGGGATCTCCAAAGGGAACTGCAGCTCATTGGGACCCACACTGAAGCCAGTTTATTCTGAATGACTGCTGGGATAAAATGCAGGACACACTGGAGCTGGGGAAAAGTGTGAGGAGGAAGGAGCAGCAGAGAGGGGCTGTTACAAGTTGACCACTTGTGAGCAGGGAGTAGAATAGTCAGAAGTGAAGGAGTGAAGTTTGAGTGTGTGTGGGAAAAAAAGGGGTGGGTGGGTGGGGAGGTGTTTTAGTTTTCATGTTTCTCACCATCCAACTGTATTTTAATTGACAATAAATTAAATTCCTTTTCTCCAAGCTGATTCTGTTTTGCCTATGAAGGTGATTGGTGATGTCCATGTCTTTATCTCGACCTATGCCAGATAGAGCTTTTTTATCTTATATATCTCACGCACACTTCTCATTGAGGAGCAGAAGTGAAAAAGCAGCTGGGCAGGCATTTGGCACTTCTAGTAGTATGCCATGATCTTAAGCATTGATTATATTCTCAAAGACTTTTTAGGGCTTTTGAAAGCCTTTTAATGTAAATGAGAAAACACACTATCTGCCTCAAGTCTACTAAAAAGTCTCTAAATTGGTGGGCTAGTGATAATCTAAAAGTAAGCCTTTTCTTTAAAATTGCTTACTTTTGCCAGTCTTTAAACCATCTTTTTTACCCTTAAATACTGGTTTAACTACTTAGAAGTAGTTTGGTAGGACAGCCAGGAAGTTACAGCCCAGACTCCTGCTCTCAGAAATATGTATAAAACTCTGACTCCTTGTAGCACAGACAAGTTTCAAACACAGAAAAGAGTTCCAAACACAAAACCAGGAGGTTGCTCACAAGTGGGGGCATGTGTCCTCTGTGCATCTGCCCAATTGTGACCTGCTGCTGGGGGGAAGGCATGATGCCAATGTTGAAGGTCTCGGGGCCACTGGAGCCCGAGCGCATGACAGCTGGCAGTGCCACAGAGCCGTGTTCCACCTTCCCTGTCCGGTTGAACTGCTGCTGCAAAATGGTAGATCTGCAAAAAAACCCCATCCAACAGATAATTAGTGAGCTCCTGCAAATCAGGTTCTGCCAGCTGCTTTTCCTTTAGGATTTTAGACTGCATTTTACAACATTTAGAGAAGCCAGAAAACTTCAGGTTTTTCCTTTCTAACCATTTCCTAACATATTAGAAAAACAATCTAGAGCTTTGAGCAGATTTATTAACCTGTCTATTATTATTATTATTATTATGTGATAAAACATTAATTTTATAACAAAATAAAACTATTATTAATAAAATATAATTATTAATAGCGCTAATGAGCAGGCACCAAGGAAAAGGCAATATGCAGTTTTGGTACACATGGTACAAATGCTTTAACCCTTTCAGATGTCTGGCAGACAGAACCAGAACAGGGTTTATGGCATAAAAACTGCTTTGTTTCAGTTGTATAATTGACTGATAAATAGAAAATAAAAGCATGAACCTTGTGGAGATGTCTTTTGCAAGCACTTCCTAGAACTGGGATATAAACTAACATTCTTTCCTTCACCTTTATACACATAAGCACCAACAGTACTTGTTAATAATCTGGCAATCTATCAGATAATGGGCTGGGGGGCAGGATACTTTCAAGAATAATAAATAAATTTACTGCCATCTGTGGTCATGAGCTGCTTTGCCAGATATACTGCTCATATTCAAATATGATTCAAGCTTTAATAGATACAAGTGTTGACAGAAATTCAGGCTTTAACAATAAGACTCTGCTGGGGGAAAAAAAAGTGATTTCAACTGTGAAAAAATCTTGTATTTATCTATTACAAGTTTTGGGCTTCTCTCCACAGCACTTAGCTGAGAGTATATTCTGGAAGTGATTTGGAAAGGGCCATGTCAAAATAAAGCACACCTGAACATGTGTGACCCATCAAAAGTTGAAATTACACATAAGGCCACATTAACTATCTAACAAGTCTATCTTATATAAACCCTATGCTTAACAATAAATCAAATGGACTTTTCACATACACACTGCTGACACTGCCATCCTCAGAGTTCCAAGAAGAGACCTGAGTGGCTTATTACAGCTCATAATGTCAAAAATCTGTTTCTGTTCTTTCACTGCATGGAAGGATTTAACATTCCTTTTCATGAGCATGGCCAGCTCACAGTTCTGCTTTTTGCTATATTCAGGTACTTTCCCATCAAAACCACTGCCTGGCCTACCAAATATTCTCCTATCAAAACCAAACCCTGACCCTTCCCCACACCAAACACCTGATAGGTTTGTCGGTGAATAAGCCAGCTCTGTTATAACACAGCGTACAACTAAACTGACAGGAGTCACATTTACTGGAAACCACGGAATCAGCAGACACAGGCAACTAAAACCCTATAAATCCCATGATTGTTTTGCACAAAGATCAAAAAACTAATACAACATTTTCAGCTCTGCTTCATAATCCCCCCCTCCACCCCAGCACTTTACTGAATTACAGCCTGAATTCCTTTGTTCAAGGGTCAAGTTAGCACAAACTGCTGGTTTTCTTAACCAACAATTTTGTGACAAATACTAGCTCTTCATTCCTTGAAGGAATCTAGGAGCCTGCTGAATTGCCTGGGGGTAGTACTTCCTTCTATTGAAATACTCTGTAGAAAACCATTCTTTAACTGCAATAGCTGTCCTACTTCATTTGAAAAGAGCTGCTGCAGCTAAATGTGGCACTCAAAGAGCATTTCCTCCTGCTGTTTACACTCACTTCTTGGGTGAAACAGATTCTTCCAACATGGTTGATTCCTCATCACCTTCAAGCCCAAACCTATCTTTGCTTTGTTTCTGGAGGAAGGGAAAAAAAATAAGTTAAACAATGTGCTGATTTTTGCTTTCTCTCCACCACTCCCTTGCCATTTATCACAAACCTAATCAAAGAATTTGTAGAGCCTTGTCTGGTGCTGAACACCAAGCTTTGGGCAGTGAGGGACAACACGACCTGCACTTCAGAACAGGTGCTCTGCAGCAGCCAACAGACCAGGTTTCAAACCCTGGCAGATGAAGCACATAAAGCCAAAAAGCCTGCTGGTGCTTTTTGAAAAAAGGGATAAGAAAAGTGCTGAGATGTTGTCTTTTCTCACAGGGAAAAAATGTCCTCAGGACCAAGCGATGTGCAACAGCAGCAAATGCCAGCACAGACAGGACACGTACCTTCTCCTTTTCCCATTCTCTTCTAACTCAGCAACATCAGGTGCTCCAAGTTGTATTTAGCATCTGAACTGCTACTACATGGTGCAACCTACCAGCAGGAAATACATATCCATAGGAAAGGCGACACATCTAATACTGTCTCCAAGTTGTTTTATCACAGGTACTCTGAAGTTCTGGACCTGAGTGTTTGAGGCAGGTTGATTTCAGTGGTATAAGGGAGGTAGATATACACAAGGGCAGGAAATCTAAAGCACTAGAAACAACAGCAAACTACCATAAATAACAGAGGGAATGCCTTAAAAAAACAGTCTATTTCTACTTGTGAGCTGGTGCAAAGAAACTGCTTTCCACCCTGTTCTGTGATTTGTAGTCTGAATACATACATTGTATGTAACATATAGATGGGTATAAATAGAGAAGCACCCACTATGACCTTGGGTCCATTTAATGGCAACTCCTTGTGCACAACTATACACACACACAACTTCGGAGAGAGAAGTTCTTACTATTATAGTTTGATCGTGTGCATGAAACTCCCTCTTTCTAGTTAAAACTGTGCCTTACTTTCATATTATTGTGAAGTTAAAAATTACATCTAAATTAAAAATTGTAGAAGTTACTCAAGTTCAGGGTTCCTTGTCAACTGATTAATGACCTATCACTGAAATTACTGGACATGAGGAGTTGGAGAACACTGCACCAGTAACACTTCAGCAGGAAAAAATGTACATACCAATCAACACTAGAGAAAATTAGTTGGAAAATCCCAAAACACAGAAAGAATTAACATTATGCCACTGAGAGCAACAAACCATCCTTTGAGGCATTGCATCACTGAGATAACGTGGGCTCAACAACTGTGAACTGCAGCTTCTCATACTCACCATGGGTATTTATTGTTTAACCTGCTCCTAATTCATTCATTTTAAACTGAATGTGTCAGCAGATGGTAAAAAAAAAAATCAAAGACCTGGGAATGGAAATTCACACATCTGTATCCTATTCTTTGAAGACAGAAGGCTGCTTCCATTTGGCATTAGAGAGCAAAGCTACTTTTGAATCAAGTTTTAAACCATCTATAGAAACCTGCAATTTATTTGACTTTTATTAAACCTGAGACTGACAGCCCCAGAGGAAAAGGCATGTCCTGGGATGAGTTCTGGCAATCCTGCTCAACCTCTTCTTGCACAACACTTGATGTTGCACCCTATACACTGTGAATACAGGCAATATATTCTCCTGGGCTACTTAACTTCCTCATTTCTTTCCTATTAAAATCTATTACAGTAAATAATGATGTACGTTGGTTGAACCTTAAAAAAGTAAAAATTTGACAAGATGCAACCAGTGCCATTTGAACCACTTCAATTTTCTATACAACATGTTTAGGATATGACCACTCAGCTCCATGTTTATTGGCAAACTTGTTCTTTTTCGCTGTTGCATTTCTTCACTTGTGAATATTTTGAATGCTGGAGATGTGTATCAGCCTTTCCTCCCTCCTCCCAGGCACATTCCATAAAACCAAATTTCAAGGCAGTCTGGCCTCTTCACCAACACTGACTTTATCCCTCTGCACAAATGAGGTATAATCTTTGCTTTACTAATCATAGTATTTTAAAGCAATATAATGGTGAGGTTTTTTTGTTTCTCTGGCAAAAAAAAAACAACTTTCTCAGCTTTGCTGCCTTCAACAGCTGGGCAATTATTGTGCAGCCCTTGCTGTAGTTTTAAACACTGCTTCTAGGGGATGATTTCTTCCCACCTGATTCATCAGCTTGGACCGTAGTTTACAATCCATAGATGAAGCTCTGGAATCCTCTCTGGATGTACAGGGTCACCAGTTCAGCTTCCAGACAGGAAAGCAAAGCCCAGGAGTGCTGTACTGAGCCCAACCCATGCTACTGATACAGTTAATAACCTTGATTTTTCCAGAAGCAGTGACTGACTTACAGGTAAAAATAAATAACATCAAAACATAAAGATGCAACATCGACTTTAGGAGAGAAAGAACTGCAGCTTGCACATAATTGAGTTTTTACACTGCTGCACAGTGATTTTCACAGCTTGTTTGCTACATATCAAGATGTTAATACTGTACCTTCTTTAGGATGATATCAATATAACCTGCAATTAATTGAGAGATCTGTTCTCCTTCAGTGGTCTGTACTGAGTAATAGCTTTCCTGATATTCACCAAAATCCTGAAGAAAAAGAGGAAAAAAACCCAAAACCTCTTTGAAAATGCTAAGTAAAGTAAAAACCAGTATTAAATAGGAAAGCATTCAAATTTTAATATTGTTTGTATAGTCATTTTATTATATCCAACAGTAAATGAAACTGCTCCAAGATTCTAAACCAGGCTATATGAGGGGTGAAGGAGGAGACAAGAATGCTTTTTTTTCAGCTTAATCATACATGTTTCGTAAGTTGAAATACCCAAGAGATAATTTGTCTAATTCTATCAGACTTGGTCACTTAAGAATGGAGGAAAGTCTTTAGAATTTAAACCTAAAGCATAATCATCCATGCAATCAGAGATTAGATGCACATGAATCAAGTGAAAGTAATTTTCTAGCCTCTGCCTCTTGCTCTACCACTTTAAACAACCTTTTCATATCCAAAATGAATGTTGCAGTGGTCTCCTATGGACCAAATAATTAACAAAATATCACATTCATGAAACTTCTTTCAACTATTAAATGTCTGAATGAACCATCTGACCTTGTTTATGTTCATATCTTGCAAGCCACAAAGCACGTTACGAATGACAAGCACCATTACAGTTTACACAGTTGAGAATAAAAGTGTTTTCTTCAATGTTTCGGTAATTAGGGACAAATCAGATATAAACTGTTTTCTGAAAAGATTTAAACAGTACTTCTGAGGAACTGGTCTGTTTAGAAACCTCAAACTACAGCTTGACTCTAGAGGCAAATATGGGCCAATTTATTACTTGAGGACTCAGTGACTCTATATAATGCTAGAAAATTAGAGAGAGAACAAGTTACATGACAGAAACTGTTCTAAATCCATCTTTGCTTTTCTCCTTGCCACACAAATCCCTCTTCCTCTGCATATATAGAGATAGGTTACCAAAGTGAAGCTTTTAGGGGAGGCAGCCCAGCGTTTCACAGTTGTCAGCGGCCACTCCTGCAGCACCTCCTTGGTCTTCTCATCCACCCGCATCACAGAGTCCTTGGTGACACCCAGCAAACGAGGAACCAGCTTGTTTTTGCCTTTCATCTTTTCCTGTAACAAGGTGTGAAAGGTTTTTTTTCCATTCAAATGCCATAGGAAAAAAGCAACACGGAACATACCGACGAAGGGAAGCAGCGGGCGTGCAGAGGATGACAATTCTCACTGCCCCAGGAAACTGAAATATTTTAGTGATTAAAGTAACAAACACTTGCTTAGTGTGGAATCAGAGCTAATCCATAACCAAGGGTACAATGGGCACAGCAAGATCCACATTACCTTAACCAGGAAAAATGACACGCCATAGGTGCGCAGGGAGCGGGCGAGTTTCACGTACTTCACTTTGGCTTCTATCTCAGTCATCTCCCCACAGTTCTTGTGCTCCTGCAATGAGAGGGCAGCAGCAATTAGGCAGAATCAAGGCTTTCTGGAAACAGAGGAAAAAAAAGGGCACAGCTTTTATCTGTTTCAGGAGGGTTAGTTAATAATCATCACAATTAGAAGATTTGAAAAAATACTGGGTAGAAATGTTAGCAAGACTCTCACATAATTCCTCACATCAGGGACCATAAACAACCTGCGCAAACAGAACACTCCTCTTTGACAACATCCATTCAATGGGTGCCTCAGATCAAGCACATTTAAACCACTCCTGACACAGCTATAAATTCTGGCTATTTCTGCTATTTGACACTATTGGGTTTCATACCATTCATGCCTCTTCACTCAGTTCTTAAAAATAATTTAAATGTCCCAGCACCCACATTTTTTTCCAGAAAGACACTATTTATTCCTACTTTGTGCCCAAAACTTCTGACTCATGAGAGCCTCACACTTTGTACTTGACCATTTCTCCTCTCCTGGAGGTACTTTCAGTGGGCTCTTTTTTTGGCCAGTTGCAACATTATCCACAATCTTTTTCCATCACACGAAAAGAATTCTACAGCTGAGGAAGAAACAATGATTTTTCTAAATAGTTCATCTAGGTGTGTCTTGTAACTCAGTCTCTATTATTTACACATTTATTCATTAGTAAACTTGATTACTGCTATGTAATGACAGCTACCCATTTTATGAATTCAAACTTCACCTCAGCACCTGCTCTCCTACCCCAGAACATTCTGCTGGAAATCACATCCCAATGTCTTGATGTTTAAATACTGTTTGTGGGGTTCCTTATCCCACCCCACCTTCCCCTCACATGTTTCTGAACTGCTGTTGACACCTCTTCCCTGGTGACTGATGGCAGCAGGGGGAGCACCAAGAACATGGGAAACGCCTTCCTGCTCCACTTGTTATCACCTCGACAGCATTCCAAGGAGGAGCAACTGCAGCTCCCAGAACCCTGTGCATCCCAGGGACATGAGCTGATCATATCTGCAAAGTTCAGCACAGACAACACAACCAGGATCCCAAGGAGTACCAGTATAGTCATTGCAGATGGAATGTTTGGTGAAAACCACCTGCCAAACTCCAGAATTTTGGAACTTAGGAAACAGATTTTTTTTTTTTTTTCAAAAAGGCAGCTCACTTATTATACCTTCCTGTTGTATCATTTCCCACCTCACTTGTCCATGCACTGGGGCTGGTCATGATTGAAACTCCTCATGGGTCATATCTGACATGGGCAAAAATCCCATGCCATGAATAGCAGGACAGTGATGCTCAGAAGTGAAAAAATCTGGTTTTAGCTTAAACTGCCCCCAGCCAAAGGTGTTCAGAACAGCTTCAGACACACTCACCTACAAGGAAGTATTGAAGCTCCAGGCAGAACAGCCTTACTGAGTTACACAGTGCTCAGACTGGGAGTGTGACAGACACAGTGACCTGTTGCTGCTCTTCAATTTGAGTCCCAAGCTGAGGTCACAGATCACTGGTGTGTCCTTTTAGAAACCAGGACTTGATTTCACCTGTTGACCTCAGAATTTTCCAACTTACTGTTAGAAAGTTATTGCCAAAGTTATTGTTACAAGTTATTGCCAACTTGTACTTGAGTGGACAGATCCTCTCAGCACTCAGACTCTGAGATCACTTCCAAAAGTATCAGCCCACTGTACCATTTTATACTCAACTACTCCAGCCTTTTACAACTGTGTGATTCCCAGACACACCACGGAATTCAAGCATTAAGGAACACAACTTGAGGCTCATTCTGAACAAGGCATGGAATTAAAACTAGCTTTCTTAAATGTGCACCTACTTCAGTACAAATACACATCTTTACATTTCAATACAACTGACAAAAAGACTTTAAAACACTGAATGTCCACTCTATCTTTTTAGCAATGTATACTGGATAATCATCAGTGAAGAAAAAAGGTTCAGGATCGGGTATTTTATTTCTTCAGGATCTGCTAAAGAAATAAAATAAAGCCGTCAGATCCTTTGCACTTGATTTTCTGATAGCTATATAATCCAAGTATATAATCCAAGTATACACCTGGGAAAGCTCATGTATTTCTTATAAAGGCAGTAAAACTGATGTCGGTTTTTCAGCCTCACAATTACCTGAAATATTCTCTTTTCAGCCCCTCTTTGTTTGGTATATTCTTTAGGCAGGAATTCTTTTAGGCTAGGGGGAAAAAAAAGAAAGAAATTCCATAGTTAATGGTTCCTCCTTGAGGAGGGATGCTTTCCATGTTTCTTTACTGGCAATAAGTCCCCCAAGCTTCCTAAAATGGGTGCAAAATACCTATACAATGAAACAAAACTGTTTAAAGCAGAGTAAGAGCAAGAGGTTACCTCACATAATGAAAAAAACCACTTTAGTTACATCACCATGTAATATCCTCTCATGTTTTTAAATGTTACCAGAAGCAAACCATAGCTGGGACACTTTCCACTTTTACACTCTCTGATGTGTCTCAGCAGCTCAGAGGGGTTCACATCTAAATCCAAATACACGTATTGTAATCTGGGAGAAGGAGACACAGGAGCTGGAGCCAGCTCTGGAGTTCACACACTGCTTTTGCTTTCCAGGAGCACTTGGATTTGCTGATGTGAGGGAGGGACCAAGCTCTACCTCTGTGTCTTCCAAGAAATGTTAGAACACTGATATTGTACCAAAAAACTAAAAAGCCGTTTAAGTGGACACTTAAAACCAGTGTGTTGTCTCAAAAACAAAGTCAAAAAGAACCAGTTTGATTTCCTGTAGCACTCAGACAATAAAGGTGCTCAGAATACAAATTAAACTAAACCAGTTTGTCCTCATGACAGAGTTCAGTCAGAAGGAACCTTTAAACACATCATCTGTGCCTGTGTAATAAAATAAACTCTCTATCTCAGCCAAATATCACCCTAACTTGAGGACACATCAACATCCTGCTTTAACAAACTGCAGCTCTTTTCTGGATTGCACCTTCCCACCTGGAATAGTCTACTCTGGTGAAGCTGTGTCATATACTCAGCAGGTCATTTTCCACCTGAAGAAACTTCCACAGTTAAAATAATTAGTTCCTAAGGATTCCCCCTGCTTTGGACTATCAAGAATCACAGAGAAAGTCTGACTGGAGAATCCCCTCCTCATTTTGATTTATTCAGTAAGCAAGCACACTGTTAATGATGAAAGACAGAACTACCTCCTATGATACAAAGTTAGAAGTTTTGAGAAAGATGGGTTGTTTTAAACAAGACTGGCAAAAAGTTTGCTCAACTGTTCTGTGGGAGTTGCTTTGCTTTTATATTTTGATGGGGTGAACACTGGATTATTTGTTTGATTTAATGTGCTTTTTTTGTTTGTGTTTTTAAACACAAAACATTGCAGACAACCAACAAAAAGACTAAATTAGGATTTTGTGCTTTCTTCAAAAATGCTAGTCAGTACTGGGATCACTCATTCTGTTCTTTCCATAAAGCTCTAGCATTATAAACCAAAGTAAGAACAACTGTCCTTGCTACTCTTTCTTCTGATGCTCTAATAGTTACATCTCAATAATGATAATGAAATCTCTTCTCAGGACTTATTTTCACAGACATATCACAGGGCAGGGATGGCTTAAGAGCTCTGGGTTGTATTTTCCAATGTGCTTGCAGACAAAAAGCCAAGGTGTGCAGATCCAGGTGCTTCCTTCCCATCTGCATATGGATGGGATGGGCTCTTCATTAGATATTCCCAGCAAATTTAATCCCTATACCTCTGCAGGTGCCATGTAAAACTTCATCTGCACGAGGAAGGGCATGAAGAAGGACTATCTGCAACTTGATAGCTTAAAAGCTTTCACGATTTACTTTGGCAGGAGCTTCAAGGAAATTCCAACCACCAACACCGAAGTCTTAGCAAGGTGCAGGCAATGATCTTCATCTGTGCCAAGAATAATTAATCAGTGACAAAAAAGGACACAAAAGATCTCTCTACATAAACATATCGCAGACATGGCAAACTAAACTAAGCTGTTTCAAAACAATTTTATGAAATACTAGTGCCATTCTGTTATGTGCTGTTTCCAGCATGAGCTGACAGGTTCTCCTTAAGGGGATCTGCAGCATCTTGAGGTTTCAGCAGTGACTGATACCTCTCCAATGTATTTCACATATTGAGCTGCAGCAGACAGTTTTATAAAATGTAACTACTTCCATACTTGGAAAGAATCAATATTTATGCAGCAAAGAGTGGAAAATAATTGGATGAAACTTTAAAAAAAGCTCACTCTTTCTCAAGGGGAAAAAACCCCCAAAACAACAAATTGAAATTTTTTTTCCTGAAAGTATGAGAGATGCATTTTCAGAAAAAAAAAATCAGCATTTCTCTGCACTATTTATATATATTGTTCATAATGGCTTGCTTAGAGTCACAAAATAAAAATGTGAGATCTCACAAAAAGGCTGCCATGAAGGCTATTAAAGCCAAATGCACAACCACTAAACCATAAACACAAAACCATAAACATGGACACTTCAAATTAGAAGACAATGAATGGGGACTAACAGTTCTGCAACAGTTTCCTCTAGAGGGCAAAATCTGAATTACTTCTAAATCAGAATCCTTAATTTTATGAAGCTGATTATACACCAGGACAGTGAGCAGTTACACTTGGTGACCTGCAAAGTTTGAGTCTAATACAGTCAAGGCCCTAAATGAAAACAAAACAATAGCAGAGAAAATGCCCTGTAGAACATAGCAAAGCTCTAAATTTTGGAATTCTGGTTCAAAATGCTTTCCATAGGAGGAACATTCTCTTTCTAGAATACAGTTCAGTTATTAACACCTTTCATTTCTATTGGGATAAGAAAAAAGATAATGAACACTATATGTGTGATGACTTCACCCTGTGATGGACTTCAAACTCTTCAGCATTGCATACCAAGTAGAAATATCATCCAGCCAGCACTTTCAGTCCACCATAAAACACAGTTACTATGTGGGAACTTAAAAAGAAAAAAAAATCTTCACACTGAAAGGACCAAGCAGAACAGTAGAAAATCCTAGAAAAACTGAAGTAACTGAATGCTGCGCAGCAGTTTGCAATTGCTGCTTTCAAAATTAAAAGCAGCTATTGCTGGGAACACCTATCTCTTGAAATCATTTCCAAGCACCAACATCAGTTTGTCCTGAGATAATACCCTAGTGGTTTGCTGCAGGAAGACTCAAACGAGTGGAGGAACAATGGATAAATCCCGGAGAAAGACTGTTGTGCAACTGCTTCCCATTCTGGGAAATAAACCCCAGGAGAACAGGGAAGCTTTTACACTGGGTCCCCACAATTCTTGAGAGACATCAGTAGTTCCATCAGGAAAGGTTCAGGGGCCAGCCAGTAGCAGACAAACAGTACAAAGAAGAGCTGATTATTAATTGGAACTGAAAGACGTCTGTTCATAGAACTGAACTGCTACTTCAAGAATATTTTCCAGAAGTGAAGAATTTCAAACAACCAGTGTCACAGCTCTGCATGTTCCAAAACATTCACCATTTTGAAGTGGTTCCCTGAGGTGCAGCAAACCCTAGTCCAGCTCCCAAAGGCAGCCTGAGTCAGCAGTGAGCACTGCCAGTGGAACAGGACAGGAACCAAATACACACCCACTGGTTTGTGCTCCCAATTAAAGTATTTATGAGCCTCCTGTGTGGGCAAGGCTTGACAGACTGTGCAGTAAATAGCTTTCTTTGACCTTCCTACATTCCTTTGCTCTGACTTTGGCCCTCAGTTAATTCTACTGCAGGTAAACTAGTCAGAAAATCAAAATCAGTAGAAAAATGGGACATTTAAATGTCAGTCAAACTAAACTTGCTCTGCTGAGAGCAGTGAAGTATCACAAAGATTAAAGGATGGGCCACCTGAGAGCAGGACTTCAGTCTGTGTCTGAAACAAGGAGCACAGTTCCAGATTTCCATTCATGCAACACCAAGAGAGAGTGACTCTGAATTCCTGATTGATGCCACTAAACAGTTTGGAAAACTTAACCTCTAAACGCAGCAATATTCACTTTATTCAAATGACAAGGCATCTTTCCATTCTTGTACTTTTCCAGCAGATCAAACAGTGATATGAACTGATGTACACTGAATTCACACATGGCATTACTAAAGGCAGGCAGAAACAAACTTCTAAGGCAGACCAAACTCTCACTTCTCTCAGATTACCAGGCAGCTGGAGAATCCAGCTGTGTACTTCACTGGCACCCTGGCAGGAGCTGGTGCCCTGCGCTGTCTAATAAAGCCACTGCCAAAGGTACCCTCAGCAGCTGATTTGTGCAATAGGGGCTCCTTTCACAGGAGATTTGCTACAGAAAACACACTGAATCCGATTACCTCTGCTTGGACCAATACAACGTGTTTAATCTGTGACAACTCAACATTAGTTACACTTGAGGTCACCCAAATTTAGAAGTTAGAAGTGTTTACTCTAAAAATCCAGGTTTGTGTTTGTGTTCTACATGAGGTCCAAACTGGATCTGTGCTTGAAAGCCTCCAAACTCACAGGCCTTCTCAAAGGAGACAGGATGGGAACCATTCAGAATGTCATCACGAGCCTAGAGGAGACAAACAAAGACAAGTCAGGGACATCCAAAGTGACTATTCTACCTCTGAAATTCCTGGAAAGCTTGAACACAGCCAGCAACATAAACACACTTTGCTGTCTGAATGTCTTTATTCTTCCATTCTGGATGTGTTTATGACTAATAAAATACACAAAGGGCTAAGTTATTTCAGGGTGAGTATCTCTGGAAACTTTTTGAAACTGGGATTGTAATAATTTTGATCAAAAAGAGAACTTGGCACCCATTTATTTGCATATAAAATACAACAGATGCACATACACTTCTGTGTATGTCCACAAATGTGCAGGTACATGTGTGTGTATACACATGCACTGAGAAGCTTGGATCTCACTGCCTCATAATAGGAGGGAAAATGATCTCCATAACTAGTACATAAAAACTAAATTACTGTTATAGATGTGGCAACAGCAGAAGGCACACAGCATTTTTCCTCCTTTTGTGTGAATTTGGTGGTCATAGAAAATGACAGATTTTATAGTTCTGGCAATAGAAGGCTCACCTATCAATAAGCAAAACAGGGACAAGGCAGTATCAACACAGTGTGTCATAACAGTAGCCTGATCTAAGTGGTAGGAGAACAGCTCAGTGTGACAGTTTTCTAAAATACTTGGTAAATGTACTGCTCTTCTACAAGCAATGCCAGCTTTATCTTTTGCCTCAGTTTTAAAATGTAATTTAGAGCAACTCCAAGTAGAACATCAGAGCATTCCATTAAACTTTCAATTATTTTTTTTTAAACTTTTTTAAAAGAAAAAACTTTAATAAAGAGTTTTAAAGCCTGCTTTTTGTTCAGACTGCATTACAGGCAACCACAATGGCACCTTCAGTTAAATAATATCTTCTGCATGAAGCTCTTGCCTTTGCTAAGGTATCTACAGGTTTATATCCAACACCTCTGACAGCTCAGGGAACCTGCCTGGGTGGCTGCATGACATGCTCCATGTGACGGAGCCTCCCTGTCTTGTGTGCTGCCTGGGTGGAAGGTGGGAAAGGATAAGTCTCTCTCTGATCAGGAAGAAGAGAAAAGAGATGAGAAACAGCTGTTTGCAAGACTGACATCACACAAGAAGAGTAGAAGAGAATGGGGAGAAGAACTAGAAAGAGCAATCTGAGACTAAAGACATGCATGAATTTTAAGGGAATGGGACAGGAAAGCCAGTGGATTTTTGGCTCAGTGTCCATTATTGGGTTGAAAGTACCTGACTAATGAGAATCAGTAAAGCCTCTGTACTATCATGTTTTTGGAGGGATAGACGAAAAAGTAAAATCAAAGCACATCCAGATTTGGAATTCTAGGAGATGGGAGTATTTCAGCAACAAAATTTCCCTAATTAACCTCCCTAGGTTTCCTCAGAGAAAGCAGAAGGTACCATACCTGAACATAAAGCAGATTAAGCTGAACTGGATCTCTTGAATCCACGTTCTGGTCTGAATAAAAGAACTTCCTTCTCAACAGCAGCGTCTCGTTTTCATCAACCCCCTGCTCTCTGAAGGTCCTGCTGTGATCCAGCCAGTTCACTGCAACAGAGCACACCCCCCACTGCTCAACACACACATTTGGCACTTCCACTGTGGGGCAAACTCCACAAAACATGCTGCTTTTGTTTCTGTGTCATCATCAGTGCTGAAGGCTTGCTACAAATGAGAACTGACAAACAGTACATCTGCTGGGAAATGAGAATATACTCCAGCACAAAACACCATGAATATTGCTGAAGAAACGAGAATATACTCCAGCACAAAACACCATGAATATTGCTGAAGAAA
>JAWWLV010000018.1:17385102-17404726 GCA_035041135.1 Platyrinchus mystaceus | reverse complement strand
TGTTTCGAGTGACCTTCTCTTAGATGGATGGCCTTAGGGGCTGACGAGCTCCATCTGCCTGGGGGATTGTCCCTGAACCTGGTTCGGGAATCAAACCGGGGTCGCGGCGGTGAGCACGTAAATGCATCAGTGGTCTGGTCTCCTTCAACACAGTGCTCTTGGTTTCAGAGACACCAGAGGATGCTTTATTTGAAAAAGAGCTTATGAAAAGGGCCCCTGACTTATCAGCTTCCTCCACCACCATGTTCTCAAAATCAAGCAAAAGGTTTTCATTTGCCTCCTCCAGATGCCCCTCTGGCTCTGAATCTCCCCACTTGGCTTTCAGTAAGAATGTGCCAGGCAGTTTCCATCTCCTGGCTGACAGCCAAAACAGGACAGCTGTTTTTTCTCAAAAGAGCTAAGAACTTGGTCAAGAAAAAGGGCTGAGATCACAGAAAGAAACAAGGGGAAAATATCTTCCACATTCCCTTTATCTTCTATACATTGATTCACACCACATTTAAATATTTCCCTGTGCAAGTAATGGACACTTTCTGCTCCCCAAAATCACTCAGTCTCTGGACCAGCTGACCAAAAGGCAGGAGGATCCTGCAAATTAAGAGCATTTCACATGCAATGGTTTGCCTGGTGCTGTCTAATCCTCTGCAAGTAATGAAGGAGGAAATTTCTAAATCAGCCTGTGACTGGTCTGTGCTTGTAAGGCACAGTAATAAATTATGGATCTGACAGGTTTAGGAGAGAGAGGAGCAGCTCAGAGCTTTTAAAAGAGCCACAGATCCTAAGTGAGAGAACCCAGTGCCTGCAGGGATGGATGGGAGTGTGGATGTCACAGCCTAGGGCTGACAGCCTAGGGCTTCCCAGTGCCCACGTTCTGGGAAATCTGGACAAAACTGAATTATAAACAGAATTAGGATGCTGTTACTGTTAAATTACAGTAGGTGTGGCCTTAGAAGCACATAAAAACTCCCCGAACAGTTAAAATATTTTATCTTCATTAAAAGGGTTTTATGAACTTCTAAGGGCTAATGTTTACAAAACTAAACATCTCCTCATGGGTATTTTCAGTGAAACAATCTGAACATTAAATACAAAAAATGCTTTTTGATAAAACAGTAATAAATATTAGTTCTGAATATATAGATCTGAACAGCTTATTTTCCCTGAAATGAAATAAATCTGTTAAATGCCTTTCTATTAATTTGTTTGGTACAAAATAAGCCAGAAAACAAAAAGTAACTAAGGAAAGCAAGTCACAAACTAAAAAATCAAAAGTTTAAATATATTTGTTTGAGAAAGGTCCCCAAAGTAACAGGAAGAAAGTTGATGCTGAAACACATTCACCCTTAATTGCCACTGGAAATTCATTTAAAATTGTTTTTTTCCTCATGGAGTCATTCAAGAGGAGCAAACCAGAACTACCCAACACCTGTCAGGACTGCCAGGGCTGAGGAACAGACTGATTTCTTCATATCCTACTATGCTCTTCCCTTTGTCAGTCCCAACAGTAATTTCTACCCACTGTGCTACCACAGCGAGTGATCAGCTTTTGCATGGATTTACTCTCCAATTTCCTCCTTCCACATAGTTTGGCTGTTGAGGGACATCAACATAACCACACAGTCAGCAGGAAATCTACTTTTCAGACAAGCTACAGTGTAACAGGATTAAGGGGCCCCAGCTCTAAGTCCATACAAATTCTGCAAGGTCCCAGTTGCTTTTGACTCAGCCCCTGGTGTGAACCCCCCACTGCTACAACGATCAACGGGGAACCAAACCAGTGGGAACAAAAATTATATTTCTTCCAAGTTCCCTCCAGGTCTTCTATGTCAACCCTCCCAGTACATGACTGGCACCATCTCCTAAAATTTTTCCTGGATGTGAAAAAAGCAGCACATAAAGGACTGGCACACCCTGACAAATGCTTAGGTCTTTTGTACTTACTGGAACAAGTGTATGAAAATATGTATGAAAAGAGTATAAAAAACAGTTTAGTATAAAATAAGTATGAAAATTATTAAAAAGCAGTTTACAGACAGTTAGTTTACACTTAACTCTATCTAGCACATTACACTCATCTGTAGCCAAAATATGTACAGATCTATGTTTTACAACAATTACTAGGGTCAGTCTGCCTAATTGATACTAATTGAGTATCACAGCATCAAAACACAACAGAAAACATACAGACTTTCTAGAAACATCAACTGTCAGTTGCTGTATGAGGTAATACTTAAACAATCTATATAGTTGGCTTGTAACAGTGATGAACTCAGTGATTTTTACAGTCACGACGACACACCAAAGGTTTCCCAGATGACTTTCACCACAGTAGTAGATGTGCACTGGTGATGTATCATCATTAATTTGTTTGTGCTACTACGTGGCCAAAGAATTCTCTGCTAACAATAACAAAAAAGGTGAAATAGGTATCTACAGTCCCTTTCCTCCCTAATTTTTTCCTTCTTTGTACAACATGAAAAGAATCTACAGGAAACCAAACGGGACCACCAAGGAATTTGAGGATCCCTTGGTTGCTGGTAAACTCTGCTTCACCAACGAATGGCTCCCTCAGCCAGCTCCTTAAAAAACCTTCTACAACAGTAAGAAAAATGAGTTGTCTGCTGTTTGTGAACTTGTCCATGTTAAATTTGTCTATGTTAAAATGTTCAAAGCATTGAGATGGATGACACACATAAGTTCAGACTTGCCCTAGTTAGAAAGCTTCCATGATTTTTTGTCAGGCTCATTAAATGAGTACTAACTCAGTGTAGGATCCAACTCCACACTACTTGAAAAGTTTCTGGGTCAAATCAATACTATGAATGTGAATCTCAGGTAATGGACAAAAAGCATCTCCATTCCACAATATCTTCCTCAGATAAACTGGCATCATAAAACAACCACTACAGAAATTCCAGAAAAGATTCCCCAAGAAACTGAATTGTACCTGAGAGCCCAGCTCTGCCAGACTGGGAATATGGCACTGATGTTACAACCACCTGAGCAGCTGTCAGACAGCACAAATGTGAGGGTAGGAATGGCGTGAATTAAGGCAGGTGGATATGTGAGTGATCAGGGAGGTCAGTGCTCACCAACTGGTCTCCCCTCTAAATCCATACAGAGTTTATCTGTGCACTTTTGAACAAACAGAGAATTCAAACTCTCATTTCAGTATTTGCCTTTCATTACACATCCTTGCCAACAGAGTGTTTGAAGAAACACATAGCCCAAAAATACCTGCATTCCAAAATTAGGCAACTGTGGCTCAGCTCCCACTGTCCAATCTGGACCACGCCCACCCAGCTCATGGAACGTTGTCACCACCAGTGCTGTGGTTCAGAGCAAAGCTCTGCTGTGATTCAGGAGAGCTCTGTTTCCCTGGAGATATTCCTTAACTGGTTCATTCAGGCTTGAGCAAGCACAAATCTAGGTCATGAGACTATCACAGTCTAAAGGCCTACATGTGTACATGCCCGTTTAGGCAAAGTCATGAATTTTTAATCTAGACCAACATTGTGACAAAAATCAATGTAACAGAAATGCTCTATTCTTTTCAGTACTCCCACCAACTCCCTGCTGGCACTGGGCATCAGCAAACAGGACACTTGACACTGTCTGCCATTCATGGAGGTGGAACATCTGATTCTATTGCAACATATGAAACGGTTGTGCAGTGGACTGGGGCCTGGTAAGACCTCCTTAAGCAAAAGTCACTCCGAAGGACAAACCTAGCTGGATTATTATGAACACAAATGAAAGTGTCATCCTTCAAAATCAAGGACAAGTCAGGCAAGCAGGCAGCTGATTGCACAGAGGGTAACAGCACATATATTACTACAAACTCCCAATGGCACTTCGTTTGGCATCTCATCGCAGAAGAGGTGACACTGCTTCTTTGCAAGGAAGCCCTCTCTTTAGTGATCCACTGCTGTCAGTTTGTAATTCATTTACACCACAGTGCTCTTAAAGGTGCTTAAGGGCTGCTATTAATGTGGTTTCTTAGAAGAGCAGGCTGATTCTCCACCAGAACACTGTACAGAGGCCAAACAACCATGTGTGGGCTGTGTGCCTGAAACATGTCCACATGCCCAAGCAAGGCCTTCAGCATCAATTGTGTGATGGACAGAGTTGATGGACACTGAAGTGTCACCTTTGCCATTCCACTGAGAACAGGGCACTGAGGGGCTGCAGGGACACCACTTATGCACAAATATCACACTTGTGAACACTGGGCTGCAAGTTGGGCCTTGTCAGTAAGTACAGCATGGAGCAGAGTGCACTGTTCTGGAAAGGAAAAAAAATAATACCTCAATTCCTCTCCAATAAGCTCAAAGATGAAGGCAAGATAAAAGCCAATAGAGTAACAGTTGATGTTTTAAATGGGCAATAAGCACAAAAGGGCCCAGAAGCAGCCTGACAGCCTCAGACACCACATACTGTCTGGGGTGGCAAATCAGAGCTCTTGAAGCTTAAACAAGCAGACAGAAAAGTATAATCCTTCCTTTCATCAGTTAGAATACAAGGAACTTAATACTGTACAGCACAAAACATTGTTTACTCTGTTTGCAAGTGTGCACAGACAATTAAAATGCAAGAATATGCCCCCTGTCCCAAGAATAGCCCTGCTCAACCACAGTGGCTGAATACACACACCACACATGCTGATAAGCAAGTTTATGTTAAAAACCCTCAAGAATCTCAGCAAAAACTCACAGCATTTATCTGTGGCATGCAGTACTGAATTTTACAAACAAACTATTTAAAAAAAAATCCCACAACAAAACAAAGGTGAACCAGGGCAAGCTTTGAAAGGCTACTATGAAAGCAGGCTGTAAGCATTAGCAAGCATTAATAGATACTACTTCACCCATTATAACTGTACAGGAACTATCTATTTTGCTAAGAACCCAGCAAGGAAGTTCCTTCAGGCAGAATTATGTAAGAGACCAAAATATTTGGGTCTAATTAAGAGCTGTTTATAGGACAGTCAGCTTATTAGCAATTCAACTACAGTTTACTTTTTAAGTCCAAAGGAATATTTGCAAACTAACTCGCTGGAATGTATCTTCAAAAGGAAGTATGAATTACAAAGGACTAGAGGAGGAATGTCATTGTTCCAAACAGAGCTGGAGCAGCTTTTAGATATGATAAGCAAAGAGCTTGACTGGAACAAGTTTTAACACAGAAATCAGGAGCCTCAGGAGTAAAAGCCTCCACTGTGGCAGTCAATGACAAGTGTCCTTGAAGAGCCTTCCAGGCTTTTGCTCTTACTTTGCAGTGTTCCTGCAAAGGGAAGCCCAAAACATTAAACATTAGTTTCTGTAGAAATCAGAAATGAATCAACCTTTGTCCAGGTTCCTCTCCCAATGAAGTGTTTCTATTGTAGACATGAGTCCTTTTCACAGACTCCCTGAGTATCATTAAAATGGTATCTGAGATACAGAAGACACTTGGGTTTGCTGTGGGTTTGTTTGTGGTTTTGGTTTTTTAAGGGGTTTGGTATTGGGTTTTGGGGAGATGCTTTATTTTTTTAAACCAGAGAACTCTTCTAAGGTTTATCTGGGTCCATGACAAGCACTGCAACTTGCTTACACTGGGATATATATCTATATAGCTTCAAATGTATTTTCTGATCTCTGGTAATTGAAGGACATTTAGGAAAATTATAGGATAAGAAGAATAAATGGAGATTAAAACCACTTTCTATCCCATGGAAAAGTTCAGCTGATAGAAAACTCATTTTCCAAGGCAGCCAATGTGACCACTAGAAGTATTTCATCCACAGATTCCAAATCACACTAATAATAGTAGCAGGTTAAACTACAAAGTGGGCTGTTAAACCCAGGCTTGCACAGCTCTGTATATTCACACCATGAAGTCTGGAAGGACAATTTTAAAGCTTTTATGTCTAGGTTTCCAACCTTTGAGCACCCTCCAATATTTTTTTTTTGCACTGAATTAATTGAAGCCACCACTCAAAGCTCTGAGCTACAACTGCCACTCTTGGAAACACCACAAAGTAGGAGGCAACAAACCACTTGGAGTTGTTACTTCAGTCACTTCATGACACAGAACATGACCTCTTGGGTTCACCTACTGTGGTCTAAATATTACTCTGAATGTCCTATTTTCCTTTTTTTTTTTTAAATGACATCTGTTGGCAGAGGAACAGCATTGCTGAGTTCCAGATAAGCTGATATGGTAAATCATAAAAGGATTTTTCTTTGGCTTTCCTTCCACCCTCCTGAACATCACCTGATGCTGCCCAGGAACTTCTGGATCATTTTCTTTAAGGAGAACAGCACTCAACAGTTACTTCATATAACTCTACTTGATTATCTACCTCAAGGAACCTGAAGGCAACTAATGGGCTGCTTGAGTTTCTTACAGGCTTTATAAACAATCTTCTTTATCTGTTACAGAAGCTGAACTATCTAATACCATAATATCCACCTAGCTAGTGAAATCACTGAAGTAAATCCATTTTGATGATATTGATCAGCATCATCATCCAGAATTAGGTGGGGTAGACAAGTCTTCAGAAACAGCCTTGCTACACACAAGAAGAAAATTAGTGAGGCTCAAGTAAAATAATTTTTGGCCAGTCCTGTGATGGGGTTTGTGTAGAACAGTAGTCTGCTCTCATTGATTCCAACTGAAATGGTGGACTCAACACGCACTTAAATTGCTTTCAGTAGCTTTGATCCACTTGTCCCAACAATCAGTCAATGCAATTATTTAAAACAGATCACTGACACAGGAAATGAGGCAGAAAAAAAAATTAGCATTTATAGAATGTTCTTTGAATGAGTGTAACAGAAGTGCAGCAAGTCAGCATTCACCTATTTAAGTAAGTCCAGAAGAAAGGGAAGCAGGAATTCACACAACTGGTTATCACTCTGGCACTCAATCCATCACCTCCACCATGAGCCTCATCTGCTTATCTAAAATCTTCACAAACTGAGGATGAAGGCAAAGGGATTTCTGACTTGGAAAACTTATTTCTTGCAGGCCCATTTGAATTCAGGAGGCTTGGCAGGGAGCTCAGTCATTTAGTGACTATTCAGCTTGACAGCTTAAAGACAGTCATTCATATTAAGCAAAGCATGGCAAAGTGGGCCCCAGTCAAAGCTCCAGCTACTCTTCAGGCAAGGTAACCCACTTTTCCTCTGTTCAAGTGCACAGAATACAATAAAATTCATTCTGTGTTAAAATAGCCATATACAGAAGGAAGAAGTGCACTTTAAAACAGTTCAAGGCAAATCCAAGTGCTGGAGCTACCATTTTTATTTAAATCTTCAGGAGCTACTGAGCTGGTTAGGACTGCAAATGGTAGCAAAATCACTGTCACAGAAAGTATGAATTTCCAGAGTGTCTTCTGTTCCCAGATGGTGATTTAAACAAACAAATAATCAAATAAAAAGCAGACAAGGAGATACTGATTACTATTTGTATTTTCCACCAGATTATAAATGTAGAATTTGTCATTTCAGCACAAATCCCCTCAATCCCAAATGCTCAGCATACAACCTAAAGCTGACTTCCATAATACACCATGTCTGCATAAATACAAACCAGCATCAGATACTGATGGTTCTTGTCTTCTCTAAACCTCTGCTTTTTGTACAAGTCAGATAAATATTACAGTTGCAATAATAAAATATTGCTCAAAAAGAAGAAAGTATTCAGTGAAAAGTCAATAAAAACTTGAAAATAGATAAGTATGTGCAGTAAAGACAAAATCTTAGGATTTGCTCTGAGGTAAATATGATGTGGTTGTTCAAGAAGCTACTACATGAAAATACAGGATTAAAGAACATCATAATTAAGAATCAGACAGTATTAGAAAGCATATCAAGAAGCCACGTGGTACAATCAACTCTAAAAGGATTGCTGATGTTTGTAACACTTTGGATGTTTGATTCTCTGACCTTGTACAGGTAATATTTTATAATGTCAGTTTTTGCTTTAATACTTAGGCACCTCTTACTGTGACTAACATCAAGTGTTATTACAGTTTTTCCAACAAGTAACAGACACTTTAGATTTAAACTTGTGTAAACAGAACTCTGCTGCCATCTCCCTTGGAAGCAGAATGAAGCACAGAACAAAAGAAACATGAGCAAAGTTACCCAACTGACACTAAGCCCAGGCTGGGGTTAGACAAAAACAGCCCAAAGGTTCAAACTGCAAGAGTCAACCTCAACTCACCAACCAGGCTGGCAGCAGGACTTCTAAAAGAATTTGTTGCAAGCAGAATGCTTCCCTGCTGGATTCCTAATAGGAACCATAGAACACATGGTTATGGGCCTGGAGTCAATATGGAAAAAACCCACTAAGTGCTTCCCACAGAAACTTTTCAGGCTTGAAGACACATTTTTGGTGTCACTTCTGCAGAGCGGTACCAGTGGGGAAATGGAACAGGAATTCTTCCCTGCAAAAACAACTGGACAAGAACAGTGATCCTGTACTGACTCAGCCCAATCCAATTTTTTTTCCTGCACAAAATGTTATTGAAGAGGCCTCAAACAGGAGTCATAGCATGGACTTTTTAGCAAAAAACGTACATGACAATTCTCTGGAAATGACTGGCCCAAGACAATCTTGAAAAGGCATCAAGTGAACCATGTAAACTACTCCATGTGATTCCTCTGCAGCTTTCAGGATTGCTTGTTGGGAATTCCATGAAGAGGAAAGTTGTCCAGGATCAAATGGTGAACCTAATCCACCAACAACTCCCTGATGGCATTTCTTCACCATTTGCTTACAGAGTTATATGCATTGGAACTCCCCACAGGATTCCTGAAACAAAGTGCCAGGTGCCAGAAGCCACAACACTGCACCCTCTGCTGCAGATCACTCAGTCACCTCTGAATGTGAAGGGTTTCTCAAAACTTGAACTATTACTCTCTTATTCCCCCACAGCAATCAGATTAAATCAGGTTTAAAAAACAGAAGTACACAAAAGAAATAGAGGAACAACCATTATCAACTCAAACAGGTTTGGTTTTTCCCCCCCATCAGCATCATGCAGTTCTCTACTTGACACACTTTTTGCTTAATGATACGTATTGCAGAACTAAAACCAAAGCCAAGCAGTCTTTGAATCTAAATCATCATTAATTATGTTTCTCTCTCGTAAACACTCTGGCCTCTATCTCATGCACTGCAGCATTATCCAGATAATTTTTTCTCACAAGCAATCACAATTTGATATCAACAGATTAACACAATTTCTGTATAAATCATCATTCTTTATCAATTTTCATGTCACAGAGGTATAAGGGCTTACAGAAAAATACTAAAAATAACAAAAAAAATTGCAAGACAGCACTACTGATCCAACATACATCTCTCACTAGAAAGGTGGTCACATAGAAGAGCCATCATAGCCCAGCAAATGCTGCAGAAGTAGATGCAACAGTTTACGCACAGCCTCCAACTCAAGTGATGCGTCCATAAAACACCCCAAATAGAAAAGCAGCAGATCATCAGCCAAAAATCAGATTTTCAAAAGAAGAATTTTCAATTTTCAAAATTTCAGATTTTCAATCAGATCATCAAAAAACCAGCAGGTCAACAATCTCCTCCCAAAGCATTTAAATAGCTACCAGAGAAAGCTTTTCCTGCTCTTTCAACCTCCATCACGGGTTACCAATCAGTTTACAATAGCTAAAAATACCAGTTCTCTGTCAGGTGGTATTGCACCAAGGCTGAATGAGCTTAGTGCTCCTTCATTTACTGGTGCCAGCAACTGAGCAGAGGAGGAAGGGAAGGAACTTAAATACTTAAACATTTCATGCCATCTCAAAGGGTGAGTGCTGGCTGTAAACAAGTTTTTGGACATCAGGTTCCTGGTATGGACATCAGGCTGTGTGCTTTTTGATGACTAAATTATTTTTTTATTAAAGAAGAACACTTTTTTCAACAGAGGAAACAAACAGGGGATGGTTAGCCAGAAGAACTTGGAGTAAAACATACAGAAGAGTAAAGAGGGAGAAAAAAGAATAGCTGAGGAAGGGAACAAGACCTACAGCAAAGGACTGCAGAAGGCTCAGTTACCACCAGAATCACCAACACTAATGAAAACAGAAAGCCTGAGCAAGAACATCTTGCACCCATCAAATCAATGTCTGTCACAGCCACAAAACAGGACAACACAGACACTGAGACACAGGGGAAAGCTCAGGTACATCAGAGTGAATGTTCCAAGCAAGCACCACAGCATTCCTTCTGCTCCAGCTTTGAGAGCACTCCATGCCCCCAAGGGAAAAAGCTCACAACTACTGGATACAGAAAGATGGAAATTACAAGTTTGTGTAATCCTTATAAAAATTTCTGAACAGCTTTAAGCTTGAGGAAAACCTAAATCTCTGAAGAGAAGAGGATGGAGCCCCAGAAGACACAGAAAGAAGAAACCCCAAAAACCCACTAAACTTGTGTCAGGGTGTAACAGTGTGTGCAAACATTACAAGGCAATTAGATTATCCTTAGCCTAGTACACTGCCAACTGTGTGCTCATCTAAGGTCAAACCTCCTCCTACATCCAACATGCTCAGAAAGGGCACATCTTCCCCAAAAGCTCTAAGTCAGCTTGGCAGACTTCAAAGGGTTCAGGCAGAACTCAGAAATTCTGTTATTGCTCTTAGCAAAGCCTGTTTCAATCTGTACCTAAAACACCTTCACTTAACCTTGTCCTTAGACATATCTGATATAAACTGACATGTTGCTTTAATTATAGGCTGCTTTGAAAGTTCACTAAAGACATTTTTCAAACATGGAGAATAGCAGGACAAAATTCCATTAGCGACCTTTTAGTATTTCAAGCACCATTTCCAGATGAGCAGTCAAAGCCAGAGACACATTTAGAACAGTAATTGTGGACAAGGTCAAAGTAACTCCAACAGATTAAGAATATGGAGACAGATTGATCAACATTCTGCCCAAAGCCAGTTTTACTGCTTTGTACATTCTCTTCTGAGAGCAGTAAACTATGGAAATGGTAATGTAGCTGTAAAATTATCGTGGTAATGATTTTTCCTTGTTCTTTTTGCCACCTCTTCCACATGCTAAGATGAAACAGTTAAGTCATCTTCTCAGCTATTTGTTCTCATACCAGTGAAAGGCACAGCCCTTTTTCCTCAGGCTTAGAGAACTCATTTATTACATGATCATATTCCCCAGTCTCCCCGGAAACCGTTTAAAAACAGTCCCTGTCTGTGATGGTCAGGTTCATCTCCAGCCTGCTAATTGCAATATTTACTTGGTGCCTCAATATTCATGAATCACATTTATTTTTCAGCTTGATTTCTCACCTCACAAACACAGCCACAGCTGTATATATTTCACACATTCTCTAAAGAAAATTTTACACTAATATATATAAATACATATATATATATATAAATACAGGCAGCAGATAAAAGTTTTTAAATTACTGTAGTGGGTTTTATGTCATTATATGCATAACAAAGAAAGTTAAACATGACCTTACCTCAAAATTAAACTTCATTTAATAGAAAATAAGGTTGTCCGAGAGTACTATTTGACCACGGGGGAGGCTTCCAGTAACACGGTCTGTAACACAAGATACAAACAAGTTACTCTCTTATTCCCAGTCCACTAATTTCTATTTTCAAGTACCTTCTCTGTCAACACACTGGAAAGGAAGCAACTCAGGAAGTTGTAAGTCTCCTTTTCTCTTGGGGAGTCAGAATTTGCACTGCCAAAAACAAACACCTTTGTGTTCAAGAAAACAAAATCCACTCCAGGCTTCCAAATTACACACAGAAAAAAGCTCATAATAAATGAACTCAGTTTTTACAGGTGAGTACTTTGAAACTGCCTGGTCAATGATGAAAACGCAGCACAAGGCTGGATGTTAACATGAATTAAACAATCACACTGACCTCTCAAAGCATGTATTTTGTATGAACTCTACTTTTCCATGGTTTACTGTGTGGAATAACAGTCTAAAGCACCACAGCACGAGCCTCTCTGTCCAATTCCCCTTCACAGCGAACCCCCTTCTGAAAGTGGGATTGCAGAAAAAGTAAAAACAGAACTGGAGTTCTGTGTTTAAAATGTGACAAACTCTGTTTCAAGGCTTTGGCTGTTTTGAGGAGGTGAGTTTTCTTCTTTGGATGTTTTCAGGCTTTGTTTTGCAAGACTTTGATGTCTTTTTTTTATTCCCCCCCCCCCAACCCTTAGGATTTTTAGAATCATTTGTTAGTTCTCACTCTGAACAAAAGCTAATATAGCATATTGGTTTAATAATCAGGAAGATGGGCAAAGAGCAGTCTATACACCACCATGAACTGCAATTTAGTGATTCCAGACCCCACAGTGCTATGAATTAAACACCATCTTCTCTCTAAGCACCTCGAAACACTTTTCCAGGCCCAGATCTTGCTGCTCACAAAGGCTTATGTTCCAGACTGCAGTTATGGAAGGCTCTGATCCCACTTTTAGATCTCTTGGAGCACTCTCTTACCACAACCTAAATATTCAGAAGATCCACAACAGCTCTCCAAATTTGAAACTACTTTACAGATCAATTTAGAAAGACCACTTTAACGTTGCACATGTCTATAGTTACGCAGCAGGGAATGCCTTTCAGCTGAGCAAAACCTACTTCAACGCAAGAATTCTTGCAAATAATCACCAACCAAAGCTGGCAGGAACATTTCTCATAGAACAAATTCATCATAGGATGTTTTTCTTGTTTTGGTTTGTTAGAAAAGTGATTTTTTTTTCCCCTTTCAGTGGCCTTTTTAGTAACATCAGCTCTATGCCAACACAACTACGAAGTGCAGGTTAATAGATTTACTGCAGGTCAGAGTAAATGCTGTCTACTTTTCCACATTTGCATATATCTTAAATTTCTAAAAGTTGTTTCAAATGCAGCTGTGAAGTGTATCAATCACTGGCACCTCATACCTTTCTTCATTTTCAGTCCATTGTTGACAAAGACATCAGAAGCCCTTTCAAGACCCCAAGCACTACCTGGAAGCACCTTCTCCTCTACTCAAACCATCATCAATTAAGGCTGACACTAGACTTGTACCAAAAGCTGAGTGCCTGAACCCAGCACATCTATGAGACAACAAAGCAGAGAATGAAGTGACCATCCCAGTACAGCTCCTTTCTAGTTACACCTCCCAAAGGCACCCAAATAAATTTTCCAACTCAATACATGCTGTAAATTTACCATGATGGTGATTTAAACAGCTGGGAAACTGCTTTGAAATTTCTCTTTTCAAATGCAGTTCGAGAACAGAACTGTTGCTTAAAAAAAACAACCAAACACAAAAAGAACTCCCAGTTTTTGTTTCCAAGCTGTAAACCAAACATGGGGAACTAGAAATTTATTTTTCTGGAGTTTGTCAGCAGGGTCTATCTACTCATTTAAGTGTTAGTCACACTGGGATGGAAGGAGGTGAAGGAACAGCTCTCCTAACGTTTTACATCAAGGGAGGAACCAAAGCAATTCATTTGCACGTACTACCAGAGTAACTCAAAGAGTAGAATACCATGTTTCAAAATTAAAATTTTATTTTAAATAGTAGATTTTAAGTTATCAGAATACCTAACAGTAGAAAAATGAATATATCTTGTGGAGTCTGAGGAAAACAAAAGTTGCTGTACTATGATACATCTTAAGGCCAGCTTGAACAAATGTCACTGTGGAAATAACATTCATTTTTCAAGTGGGTTAATTCCTGCTGAAGCAGACATATTTTTTTTAACTTATCAATAGGAAAATAAAGAGAGCCTAAAAAAAACCTATTAATCACTGTTTCTTTATTCTATTGTCCTCACTTCCTGGAATGTGGTCAGAGCTGGAAGCAGACTGCCCAAAAATCCCAGTCAGCAAATGGGATGCCCTGAGCCCTGGGACTGTTTACTACCACTCTTAAACCTGTGGTAGGGCGGACAGTGAGTGCAGACAGCAGCTCATTCTGGCAGTTTACACAGACTTCCAACAAGGCTTTCTGAATATGGTATTTCTTAGCATAAGCCCCTGACTCCCCCCTTCTCTTTTCTCCTATGCTGCAGCTACACTTCTCTGAAATGCTTTGGTTCAAACGTTAGTGATGTTATTTATAGCACAAGAAAACTGAATAAAGAAAAGCACTGCAATAGAACATACTTTCCCAACTCCACTGCAGATTCCTACACTATGAATTACAGGTAAATTTGCCCTTTAGAGAGCTTTCCTAGGTATTCTGCATTCTCAGAATTCTTGGTGATAACATAGTTTAATTCAGTAGCATTTGGATTACAGGCTCACTGAGAATAAAAGGATAAATTCCAGCATCCTCTCATACTATGTTTTCTGCATGTGGAAGATATTCCTCCCCACGTATTTGCTTTGGGTTTATCATGTGTTTTTCCTATGCTGTGTTTCATGGGGTGTTTTTCTTTGTTTGTATAGGCATTTTGGATGGTGTGGTTTGGTTTTGTTGCTGTTTCCCAAGCATTGCTGTCAAAATCAAAACCAAATCCAAATATACAGAGAGTATGGATTCCTATGTTTTAATCCTGTTGGCATTCATCACCACGTTGCTGTACCACCCCTGCTAAATGGATCTGCCAATTGCTTGACATTTTAAAGCTGTAAACAGGGGGATTGTTCCTTCCCCCTCCCAAGACATCAGGAAATTTAGTTCTGTGATGTACTTCCATGCTTCAGAACTTTATGTTCACTGCACATAATAAAGGTATTGAATGGCCATGTCAGGCTGGTACTAATTTGGATGTCCTGTGCTATGTGACTTCTGTCAAATCCTGGTTCCTCCTTGTCTGTCTCTATTACTTTCCTCAAGACTACTTCATAAATGATCAGAATTTACCTCCCGGCATGAGTTATTCAGCATTTAGTCAAATTTGACTATCCCTCAGGTGAAACTATGCTTTCAAATGCAATTCTTCCCTTACAGTTGGAACAAAACTGTGAGGTTTATAAAAGTGGTGTTGAGGCCAGACCTCCTTTGTACCTCACAGATGGTGGGAGCTCATCCTTGCACTGGGCTGCCAAGACTCAGCTTCCAGCCTCCAGGGATCTGTTACTGCTCTCTCTTATCAGATCTGAACTACTGGTTTGCCGTTTCCATTTGCCAGCCCTGACAACAACCTGCACATCTGGGATAACAGTTCGGGGGAGGTCTGAAACGGCACAAGTAAATTCTGCAAAACAAGAGCAAAGTCTGGCATTAATTTCTCCTCAAGGCTTCATATTTGTGTAGAGCAGGAATAAAGTGCCTGTTCTGATCATTTACAGTCGACTATACTCTGCTAAATTTTCACAATTACGTAAATGTCATCTCTTACATTGTGCTGCTGAGCCAACTTCCTGTAATTAATGTTCACCTGTTTTCATGAACATGAACTTTTTGCCAGGCAAATACTCCGTGTCCAGGGCTCTCCAAGAACAGTCCGTAATTTTCCATAAAGGAGCAGTTATTACTCAAACCTTACTCTGAACTCCAGCTTCCTCTTAGAAAGTTTAAAACAAAAGGTTCCAATTTTGTTCTCTAGTAGAAAGACAGAATGTTGTTTAATGTAAATTGTACTCCTTTTAAGGTAGGCCAAGAAGGTTAAATAGTAACTTGCTTCAATTTTATTATTGTTATTGTTATTACTGATACTATTACAGAAAAAGCTCCAGCAAATATTCACATTCAGCCACACTTGGTAAGTTCTTTAAAACATGTTTGCCCAGAACAGTTGGTGTTCTTGGTACAACATTGCAAAGCCTTTCCTCTGATGAGAGAAAGTAAGTCTGGGTCTTCATTTATTGCAAAATCTCTGGCTCTGGATTTGAGTGGAGAATAAGTCCTTTAAAAATAGAGCTAAATACATCAGATACCATCAATGGAATACAATACACAGTAATTGAAAAATGGCAGGTAAAGATGTGAAACAACAGATCTCCAAAAATAAGGACATGGCACTTTCCTCACCGGGGTACCATTCACCTTCTGACCTTTCAGAATTTGGAATGCACATTAACATTATCCCTTATTTCCAAGCACAAAATTTGCAAGCAGTTTAACCCATGTAAACAAGATGATAAAGTGTTTTTCGTGAGAACAACCTCAGAACAGTTGCAGTTCTCTGCTGAGCAGTGAACACAACTCCACAGCATCAGAAATTCCCAAGCACAGGGCCTGTTTTCTGAGGATGCTGTGATCTTTTACACTCAGAACATACAAATATGACCTTGCACTCCAGCCAAAATTAATCAGATTTCTCCTCCATTTATGCTGACACCATTACAGCATCAGTTATTCAGCAATCTATTGCAAAATGCCCTGGTTCAGTGGCAGCTGCTGAGCCTCTGCCCTCCTATGGCAATGTAAATAAAACCAGTAAATTTTACATCATGTTTATGAGAAAGTGTGAATTCAACTGTCATAAGCAACTACCATAAAATCAGTAATATGAGAATTTGCACTTTGTTTTTAAGTCATGAATCACTGAGGCCTCAAACGTTTCTCCTCAATAGCATCTTCCAGAGTGGATTCACCTTTCCCTTCAAAATACTTCTCCAAAAAGGCATATCAATCCATGACAGAACACTGGCCCTGCTCCCAATCCCCAGTCAAGCTTCACTCTTCAGGAAAGTGTATTTAGCCTTCATTTTCACAAAAAACCCCCCATATAGGCTAGGCTTATAGTTAGACCAAAAAGGAAATTACAGCACAAGGCATTTCAGAAAAAACCCAAAGTCTTAGCAATTAAAATGACTGCCTATTACAATGGCTACCATTTCCATGTTCCTTCTCAAAAAAGTTCCATAAAATACATTAACAAGAACATTTTAAATAGCTTGACTAACTACTTGGTAGATTTTAACCCCATATAAAATAAAACTATCACCAGATCCAGGTCTCACATTAAAATCCTGGCAGGAAGGGTAACAGAGGCACCTGATTACAAGTACTAACAGTTAAGCTACCTGGAACAAAAAACTTATTGCAATGCCAATTCTAATTTAAGTATGCCACTTCAAAGAGATCCCACAAGGTTACAATCAAATTATGAGGCTGTCTGCAGTGTAAACACTTCCACTTCCAGTGCTGGCATGCAATTCATCATCCAATCTTGGCTAAATACCTGCTAATAAAGTCATCAGCAATGTGGGTGTTGGGAGTTGAGATTTCATGTCCAGTGTTGGTGCACAAGCTGAACAGGTAATAAAATAATAAAAGTAATCTTTTAATGGACAGGTGAAAGAGAGAAAATAAAAGCAAAAAAAATCACAACAAAACAGCACAAGGTTTCGCTGTTGGTCTAATTTCTTCAGAGGGTATTTCCAGGACAGGACACCTGCCACTCTAATGGGGTAATTCTCAAACTGTCTATACTTAAAATCAAGTTTGCCAGCTACATCTGTTCCCAACAGACCTCCAGCCCCTTCACACTGCAACAGTGAAAGCACACAATTTACTTCCCTGGCATGACTCATAGGAAGTTTGCCAACTTTTCAAACACATTCCTCGAAAGCTGGGCTGGTCCTGTTTGCATCCAAAGGGTTGGTATAGTAGTGGTTCAGAGACTCCAGATACACAGTGTTGGAAACCTAGCTTCAACAGACATAAAACATGGATTTTCCACTCTTAAATTATCCTCTCTGCTTCACTAGACTGAAAAGAGTCTTTTTAAAGAGCAGTGGTTTGTAAAAATCTCCTTCTCTTCAGATAAGGAAAGTTATTAAACACTTAAGTTATTAAACATTTAACTTAGGCAACACATTAACTATCCTGCCAATGAGAAACACACTGAATCACAAATATGCTAAATATCCAAAGTTCATGTTAGCATATAAATTTCTGATGTGTGGAATAAGAAAGTATTTAGAACTCAAACCAGAATTACTCAAAACAAACTTAAAGTCCTTTCTGTTATCATGTTATCCTTGATGGAGCAGGCCTTGTGCATTACAGGGAATCTTCAAACCAGCAGCACCAGCCCCAGACCTCCTTAGAACCAAAGCTGGTTACCAGAGAAAATGCAACCACATTGAGATGAGGGAAGTGATTCTGGGCCAGCTCCATACACACACAGATGTGCATGTGTGTTATTGTTACTTTAGACATGCAAACACACATGGCCTTCTTGCTTATGATGACTTCAGGTGTTCCTCACACTCCACCACCTCAGCATAGCACCCTCAGCATGCCCAACACAGGCAAGGTTGCAAGTTCCCACCGGGAAAAAGTCCATTACATCCAATTATCCAAATCCAAGGCACACCCCAACTTGAAAAACCCCACCAGCAGTAAGGAAAAGACAACTTCAGAACACTGGAAAACATGGAGAACCATCCAGTGAATCGTTCCTGGGGCAGGCAAGGCCAAGACACTGCTTTCTGATTTTCTTGTAAGCTTGAAGCTCATGTTCCCAGCACAGAGACTTGGTATCAAGCCTCATATACAGCATTTCAACCTTAACAAACCATGATTTTTAAGTTGCTTTCAATACACTTCCCTCTCCGAATGACAGCCATTTCTGCAAGTGAGTGAAGACACAGTAAATGGATTAAGGAGCTGACTGTCTGCCTCCTGTGTTTATTGTCTTGCAGGAGGTAAATTCAATGCAACTGTAGGAGGGGAAGTTTAAAAGGCAGCTTTAATCACTGCTACTTATTAGAGTTCCTCAGTGACTGAGAATTCAGTATATCTACAGAGTGTACACATCACTGTTATACACTATACCAGATCTGCACAAAGCAGTTCTCTTTCTGCCTGATCTGTCTTGGAGGGCATTAATTTAACATTTCAGAAAGAAACAGCACATCTTTAACTATGCAGCTGCCAAATCAATTTTTTCTCATTAAAATATGCTTTGAATTTCATAAGATCTTCCCACAGACATAAATCTTTCAGTCCCAAGCACTTCCTGTCATTTTAATTTCTTCCCTTCAAGTCCCCCAAAGAACAGAAATGATGCTTTGCAGTGTTCACAGACAGGTTAAACAGCACTTATTGTGTCCTGGGGGAGAACACTGCCTGGAATGGCTTTTTAGAAGGGGGAAGAAGGAGAGGCAGTGCTGAAAAACACAGACCTAAGAAATACATGCTGTTAATACTCTGAATTGAAATCAGAAATACGAGAAGCTCAACGTCCTTCTCACTCCCCCCTCCCAGGAAAGAGAAGAAAGATGAGAGATGTCTTCTCTTGACAGACCAAGCTTTCCCAGCACATGGTTCCGGTCTGAGACAGGGCCTGAGTTATGGTGGAGAACACAAAAATAACCCTTTTCAAGATGCCTCCACTATTTCTAGATATGTAGTGGTCTTAGATCAAGGGTTTTTTATATAAATATTATATATTTATTCAATGGGGTAAGGAGCAAACAAAACTCCATCACACTTCTGCACTGAAATGATCTTGAACCAAGTCAGACCTCCAAGTGTGTACACAGATGGTTTAACCCCAAATAATGTCCTTTCTGGGGACCCCTGGTGGTCTAGTGGTTAAGATGCGGCGCTCTTGTCGCCGTGACCCTGGTTTGATTCCCGGTCCGGGTTCAGGGACACTCCCCCGGGCAGATGGAGCTCGTCAGCCCCTAAGGCCATCCATCCAAGAGAAGGTCACTCTAAACAAACCTACGTCC
>JAWWLV010000018.1:17369816-17385002 GCA_035041135.1 Platyrinchus mystaceus | reverse complement strand
ATCTTCGTTCGCGAAGACTGGCCACGATTAATGTCCTTTCCACTCACCCTCCATACTGGAGGTATTTTGGTTTCCAATCTCCCTGCCTCACCAGGATTCACCTTCAAGTTCACTCCTGAAGTCTCCTCCACACACCAGCCCAGACTTCCAGAACCTTTCCGTGAACAAACTTAAATCAGGTTCCCCTGAGGCACTTTGATAAAGTGCTGTCAACTGAGCTACTTAAATACTGCAAAAACCTTGAAGTGCTCAACAATCAGAGCTGGTTTCAGGTGTTGAACACGACTGCAGACCTGCCTCAGTGCTGCTCCAGATGGAGACAATGCCTTCACACCACTGAGAAGTGCAGTTGGAACTGTTACCACTGTACAGCTTGAGGGTTTCATGCCTTTAAAAAAACCCAACCCAAACAAACAAACCCAAAACCAAAAAACACCCCCCCCCCCAAAAAACCCAAACAAAAACCCAAACAAAAAAATAACAACAACACCAAAACACACTCCCCAAACACAACCCCTCCACCCTGTCAGCATGTCAGCAACAAGTCAAACTGTTTATATGGAAAAAATGGACTGACTTCCAACACTTTCAATAACGGAGACCCAAGAAAGATATATTTTCACTGATTTTCCATTCATTGTCCCAGAGTTGAAGCCAAAAAACCCAAGTAAATCAAGCAATTTTCCTATCTGGTCTTTTAGAAACAGGTCACTGTGACACCAGCGTGCAGGGAATGAAACCTTTAAAAGGAGGAGGCAAACCACTGCATTCTTAGCTCCAGTCTGCAGATCACACTCCAGAATTTTCACAGTCTCACAGACTTGATATCCAAAGTTAATTCTAGAATTTTTTCTTACAGTGTCTGCCCAAGGGATTGATTCCACTGCATTCAGAAAGCACATCTCTAGTGTTTATTGCTTCCAGATTTTGAAAGGAGAAATTACTGTTGTAACTCAGCTGAGCTGTCTTAACAACTCTGCTAAAATCTCTCTGGTTTTCTTCTCAAAGTCTCACTTCAGAATAAACATGTTTCCTGTGTATTAATTCTCCAAGTATACAGAGCCCATATTCAACTTTTAGGCAGAAAAATGCATTTATCAAGGCATGAACACAAACCAAATCTTAGAGCAGGCTTCTCCTGCTGAGTCACATGCAGCAACTCAGGGTCCCAAACATGTTGCATGTGTTTGGGACCCTGAGTTGCTGCATGTAACACTCCGTAATCTTTTTCCCACTCTCTGCCAAAAATCCAAAGCACTACATTCAGAATTTGCACTAAAAGCACAATTTGATAATCATGACCTATGTCAATTCTGCACTTCTGGTTTTATTGTCTCAAGTTAGCACGGAGGTGACAAGCGACCTCACTGTCCCCTCACTGTCCCAGATATGTGAATTATGTCACACGAGAGGAGCAGCAGCTCACCCAGGTCTGCTCAAGTGAACGACGTACAGAGCTGGTGTGGAACACTCAGATCTGAAGGTCTACAATGCACCAGCCCAGCCTGGACCCAGGGATCAGAGAACAGACACCTGGCAGAGACACAAAGGTTTGAGACTTTTGCCCAGCCAGCTGTTGCTCTCCAAAGGCACAGAACTTGAAATTAAAATCCCAGGGTCTACCAAGAATACAACTGAACGTGGAATGCACCAATACCTGCTTGGGAACACTGATTTCAGTCCCAGACCACAGCAATGTATGAACCAACATGAAGTAAATGATTAGCACAGCATCATGCCCGAGCCAGTTTGGATGACCAGAGAAAGTGAGCATGGTGAGATTAAGCAGCTGTAAGTTGGGAGGGAGCATTCAGCGGGTCAATAGGCCGGGTGACACCGTCTGAATTCAACTCACAACTTCACTGCCATGTTTCTAAACCTGTGTTTTAGGTATTACATGTATTTTATCATAACCATTTCCAAGTGCTCCTCATTATGTTTTTAAGTGATAGATTCCACTTGTGTCACACTACACTTGAGAAGCAATGCTCCTGACTTGGCTGAAAATTCAGAGCAGCCCAACTCAGAGCTGTTTTCTGGATTGACTTTCACTCCAGCTGCTCTCACAAATGATTAACACTCAAGGCTCCTACAACTGTGTATAATTGGCTCCTTGGACAGCACTCAGCTGGAGGAACAGATGGACAGCAAGCTTTTGGAAGCAATTCCGGCCAAGAACATCCATGCCAAACCCTCTTTCTGGACTGGCATGGGGAGCAGCATGTGGGAAGAACCTCCCTTCTGGTTGACATATTCACCACTTGGCAGGTTGCCCTGAACTTGCAAATGGCAAATATTTGGGAGGGGAAACTTTTCCTGGTGAGAAAGCAACAGGGGACACATCAGTGTGAGGGTGTAAAGACGACAGTCAAGTCTTGTATTTAGAAGTACAACTCTAGGATTAAACAGAAGATTAAATGCAGAATGGCATTAGTGGAGCTTCCAGAAACACAGACAATAGGCTGGGGAACAAAGTTTTAACAATGTAAAATAATCACTTCCAGAATATCCAATTCTTCTGAAATATTTCCAAATTGCTGGAGGGGGAGGTGTCGCTCCCAGGGAAAAAGCCACAGATACAGAATCTTAAACCTGAAGAAATCTCCAAAACTGCCCACAATTTCCCCAGTGCAATTGAGAAAGGCTCATCTCTTCTGGCACTGTGTTCTGCCTCCTCCTATCATTGTTACTGCACAATCATCTGTGCAGATGGAGAGTATTCTCTCATTGCAAGAGTGTCTGAGGACACGCACCCAGAAATGAAGGCTCAAGAAATCCATGTGGCAGATTTTTTTTCACAGCAACCAGATAGTTGGGAAAGTAAAAAAGCCTCATGATGGACAGTCTCTGTCTGAGCTTTTATGCCTTCTGCCCAAAGGACACACATGCTTGAAGTGACTGAATTGCTTCAATTAAATGATGACACTGAAATTCCAGTCATGGGGAAAGCAGTGGAAAAAAAAAAAAAAAGGTGATGAGAAGCCAGAAGTGAAGGTTTCATTTCTTTCTTCAGTGACTTTCAGCAGACATACAGATGTAATGTGTATAACCTTTACAATCCTAACCTGTTTGGAACACAGGCAGCAGGGAGGACGTCCAACAAATGGCAAACCAAAAAAAGTCATCTGAGAAGTAACTGGCACATTAAACAAAAGAGCTGAGAGGAAATTCCTCTGTATAAAGAAGTGTGTTTAAGGTTGCTGCACAACTATGACAATTAGACTTGTAAAACAAATAGGATGCAATCTGCAACAAAATCAAGACAACACAAAATGCACAACAATAATAGTTATATCTGCAGGGAAATGTATCTGAAGAGCCTTCCGACCCTGAGAGCTGTGGTTCAGTTGAACTGACAGGTCACTTGCTGTGCAAAACCCTCACAGAAATCAGGCTCCAGGGAAGAAAGGGACAACCAGCCATGCTCACCTGCCTAAAAATTACAATTCTGAGGCAATAAAAGAGATATTCTTAGGAATTTCAGAGATGGAGGCAGTTGCAAAGAAGGCCAGTGTAAAAAAAAAAAAAAAAAAGCAGGACCTTGGCAATTTGGGGGGTTTCACTACAAGAGAGCCAAATATACCCTCACAAAAACACATGAGCTTTCTTCAAGGTCAAGAGGTGTTTTATCATTCTCCCAGAGATTTCTGTGCTCTCTACTCGAAGCCCCGTTTCCCTGAAGTTTTCCTCTTCAAGTTGGAAAGGAGTTTTTTTTCCCCTTAACTTGCTTCCTTTTCCAGCAGCAACTGCTGCACAACAGCTTTCCAATTCCACCCACCAGGCACTCCTTTGAAATAACCGAGTTTCAGGACACTTTCCAGGGAGCCTCTCATTGTCCACAGGGATTTACAAGCGCTCCCAGCCCTGCCACTGGTCCCAAAAGCAAGCTGTTGTTTCTGCCCTGTAGTCAGTTTTCCCTGTTCCCTGGATGCAGTGACCCCCCCCAGCACCACAGCTGGGAAGGTTTAGAGGTGACAATTCCAGCAGAGGTGCCAATGCCCCAAACTGCCCTGTGAGGAACAGCATTTGGGCGACCAAGCAATTCTACCCAGCACAGAAAAAGGCTGAACACTCACAGCAAGTGACACCAGCAAATGAACACTGAACATTCTACCTCTACCTCTTCCTCCGTGGTTGTGAAAGCCCTGCTTTAATCCAGCTCTCCTGAACAAACTTGCACTGTAATTCCAGGGCTTTATTTCACAAGGGCATTGTGCACAGCAATATGAGCTTAAGAATGAGAAGACATTGTCAACAACCAGAGCACGTTTCAGCCTCATGGTCAAATTCCAGCTGTGACCTTCTCCCAGCACACTGCAGTGGGGTGACACTACAAACACAATACTTGAATTGAGCCCCAGAGAACAGAAATCCATGTTTCTGTGGTTCAAAAACTCTGAAATCTAAATTTTCCAAGGTCCCTGCTCCAAACTGAATATTCACACAACAAGAAACCTCCAATAATGAGATGGTTTGCAAGGAAGTTCAGTGGACTACATACATGATTTGGTCTCCCATGGAATTCACCTTCCCACACAAGCTGCAAATGTGAATTATATTCAAAGCAGTTGTTACTCTATGATTTCTGCAACCAAAACTAAGATTTTAGACAGCATTTAAGTCAGAATGTTACCAACAAGTAACAGAAGTAGCAAATCCAAGATAATCACTGGCTTGATACCTGCTAAAGATAACTAGAAATTTGATTTCTTCTACTAAACAACCAGACATCCTGATATCTCTCTCAAATTTATTTCTAAGGAATCTATGATGTTAGATTGGAATAAAGACTGACTTAACCCTTGCAAATAGTTTTTCAATGAAGAACTTTTTTTGCTGTTAGTTTGAGGGAGGGTGTTCCTTTTTCCTAAACTGTGGTGGAAGTTATTTGTCTTATATAAATACTTCAGAAAAAACAGGGTACTTTCAACCAGTATATACAGTGTCCTTCACTTATCAGCTTAAGTCTGGATGCACCACACAAATGTCTCTGGTCAAGCAATATTTTCTTGTAGAGATGGGGAAAAAAGACCCCAAACTGGCATGCTCTAGCCAAGATTAATACCTTTAATACACTGTTCATGCTTTATCAGAATATCTTCAGGTGATTTCAGGTAATTTGGCAGCTATGTTGTTTAAAGCCACAGTTTAACCACTCCTGGCCCTGCCATGGTTTGATTTGTCCAGCTGCAGCCTGAGCACCACGTCTGTGAAGTCATGGACAGTCACTCCTAAGGAACACTCAGTGCATTTAATAAGGCTCATGTTTGTCTCTTCCCCTCCACTGGGCCACTGTTTCACCTCACTTTTTAAAAAGTCAGAGAAAAGCAGTTTCTACATAAGCCCTCCCTGCAGTCTTAAAAAGAAAAACCAACTCCTCCACACTCTAGGAAGCTTTTGTACTTAATTATAAAGTCTGGGATCAAAAGGCACCATCATTTTAGACCTTTTAAGAGTCAAATGTGCATTGCAGAGACTGCTGTGTTAGAGCAACAAACCATCTCAGGCCTCAACAGCAGACTTGTGGCCTTTCTACAAAAAGAGTAGAACTGGAAGAGGGTCATTCTGGACAGGGAGCAGGCCAGACTTTTCCTCTGCCTTGTGAACACAATGATTTTAGGTCATACTTTGCAGTTATCTCCTATTTTTGTTGACCATCATCACTGATAAGCAAACAAGTCACTGCTGAAAACATTCAATATTTTAGGACTGCTAATTATTCTCAGCATCACCCCCCATTTTGAAACCTTTTCAACAATTGCCACAGATTCCTTCAGGTATAATCTGGACCCAGTGTTTGACCTTGTCACTCTTTCAGTCCTGTGTGCCCAGGGTAAGTTTGTTACAGGCATTTCTGTGGCCCTGCTTGATCCAGCCTAAGCCTCACCTATAAAAATGGAATTTCCAAAATGAACAGGAGAAAGGTGAATATGCACATTTTTTAGCACTATTACCCAAGAGAGCACTTCAAGCATGTTTCCTTACTGTCTGAACGACAGCCCAGCCAAGTGGAAGGAAAGGTAAAGCAGAATCCAAACCTGGACAGCACTGACACAGTTGTCAGCACCATGAAAAGGCAGAAAAACACTGAATTCTAGGCCAGGAAATACCACCTCAGTTACAGGCACAGAGTTTCTGGAAAGGCAAAAGCTCTTGGAAAGGGAAGGAGTTTACAGGTACTGAACCAAACCTCGCTGATTCTTCCCTAACATTCTCCAAGAGAAATCACAGTACTTTCAAACCTCATGAACAACCAGTAAGCAAAAGAGTCAACCAATATGGCTTTACATCAGCTCTCCATACGGTGAGATTTCCCAGTCTGACACCTGCTCACCTCTTCTAGTTGTCCCCAGTCAGTGAAACCTAACTTCTAAAATGTTCTTCACAACATTCAACTGTTTATCTGCATCATTTCCAGCCTACCTGACAAATGACCTTGACTACAAATAGCTTTGTTTCCTTATTGAATGGAAAATCAAAAACCACTTACACATGCCACAAGAGGAAGCTGGCATCCTATTCCCTTCTATTTGCTGCCTCACGGGGATGACACCATTTCTTATGTCAGCCAAGTATTTCTTACAGAAATCTGTAACTTGGCCAGAACTATCTAGAAAAGCTTGACATCCAAATCCACTCTTGGAACATCAGTTGTCAACCAACATATCAAAGTGCATCTGCAGAGCAGAAAAATCCTGTAAAGTGTAAAGCTTTGCTGTCCAACCACCTGAAGCTGTTTATGCTGTGGACATGCTCATCCAGCCCCACCTGCAAAATGCAGTTTGCAAAACTGCTTCTTGTTTTCCAGCTGTGGATCTCTCACTACCTGTAACATGCTCAGAGTCAGGAGAATCCCACATGAAAAGCGTTGTGGTTTAAAAATCAAGCAAAATCCAGCTAAGTATGGTAAGTTTCTGACTTCTGGAATACACCACCAGTTCAAATAGAATTTTCAAATAGGAGAAAATTAATAGTTAAAATTCAACCAAGAGCAGAGGCCAAATACCAGTGTCTCTCATTTCAGCATTTATGTGCCATAAAATGCATGAAATTTAATTGCAGCCACTTGGGTTTTCTTATGCCATTACTTCTACCCCATTCCACATTTCTTATGACTGGACAAAACTGAACTGCTTAATCAGCATGTAACATTCCATGCAATAATTGTACAGAAATCCTCACCAACCATGCATTTCTCCACTAACATTCAATTAACACTGTGGAAACTTCAGAGTAATTTCAACCATTTTTGCCATCAAATGGAGTAGATTTTTTTCCATCTCATGGCAGTCTACAACTCTGACACCCTGTTCCTTAAGCAAGTCCATAGTCTCCATAAACTAAACATCACCATTTAGCCTAAATTGATTTGCTCCACATTAACTTCATTACACCAACTCCTATGCCCCTAATAGTATCTCCAGAGAGCATGTGAATAAATTAAAATTATATTACACTACCACATGAAAAATACATGGTATGGTTATAAAAAATATCAAAGTCCTCCTTATTTTCAAAAACTCGTTTCTGAATGCTGGGCCTATGTGCTGTACTGTAAGGATATATTTAGCTGCTGCACTACAGCTCCCGTCTCAGGTTACACTGTTTAAGTCTGAAAGGCAATGCATGTGTTCAAAGAACTGTTAAGAGTAAACATGCAAGTCCTAATGGAAAGTTCATGTGGACTAGGTTAAGCTTTATAGAGATATAAAATTTAGTCATCACATGGGAGGACTTGGACATCTTGTTTGTCACACTTTTCAGCTCTCAAAGGTGCCAGTACTAATTCCTCATTTAAGATGGGAAGAAATTAATTACTGTCCCCATTAGTGAAGAGCCTTTGCACACCAGGCTGAGATACAAACAGGGACACCACCCTCTCGGTGACTCCCAGGTCACAGCTCAGTCCTGTGGTTTCCAAGCCCTTCACTCTTGAAAGGGCAACAACCCACACAAACCACAAAAGGAAGAGGATTATTTATTTTGAGTACCCAAGCTATGAAATCTTTCCCAGCCTTACACAGACCTCGATGGTTTCAGAGTGGTTCAGCTGCCTCCATTCCCTGGACATGGAGAGGCACAACAGTGCCCTTCCAAAGCATTTAAAAGGACCAGGAATGAATGTGCAACCTGGAGGCCAAAGGGTAGAAAACAGCAGGCTGAAGGGGAAAGACACCGCGAAGAATTTGGCAGCAATTCCTTCTTCCATACAGTGCTTATATAAAGACTGTCTGTGGCTTTCACACTTGATGATAAGAAGCTTGAGAACAGCAGAGCAACCACAGGAGGCTTAACAATCAGGAAACCACCATTTGTGGCTCTCAAAAACAACTTACGCAAGTGAATCCACCACAGAGCTACAGCTGTACCTGCCTCGTCAGCAGAGTCCCTGCCCAGTTCTCTAAGATTCAAGTCACCCCTTTGCTGAGCCATGCTCAGAGCTCAGACTCCTACTGAACCAACTTCCCTTGGATGCAAGGGGAAGAAACACAGCCTCTCACTTGCAGCTAAATGAATGTTAGCAGTGTTAAGCAAATCCTAACAATGTTTAGTTCCCCAGAGCAAAACTGATCTAAACCACATGCAGGACACCTTTAATTACTACCAAATCCAGCAACAGAACAATCACACTGGGCACAGAAAAGGGTTTACAATATTTGAAAATGGAAAAGAGAAAAAAATTACTGAAAGTAACAAAAAAGGTCAGTTGTCATACTGAGGAAATTTGACCTTGCTGAAGTTGTTCCCACAGAAGCCTTCTGCAGCAATCAGGCAAAAAGCCAAGCCAGGACACTGAGGCTGAGAAAAGAAAGAAAGCTGAGAGCACACAGATGAGGAGCAAGTTGAGTGTGCCACATGTGGGAGCAATAGTGGACACTGAAGGCAACAACCAGGACCACAGCAGTTGCAGAGGTTTGTAGAGGAAGAGGTTGCACAGGCACCTGCAGCATCAAATCAAGACTGAAACACCTCAGCATCCCTCCTTCCACTTAATTCACCTCAAACAAAATTCTTGTTCAAAGACAATCCAAGTAACTTCAGCAGTTAAAGATTTCATATTAGAGCAACAACAGCAATGAAAATGAAGGGGTTTTTTTTCCTCTGCATAAATGCAAACATGGCTGAACTCCTGCTAAAATAAACAGAAGCTCACAAAAATGAGACCAAGATTCAGATGGAGCCTGACAGTGACAAATCACCTTTCTTTTAACCACATTCTCTGGAGGAAGAGAAAGTCTGAGTAAGATCCCCAAGTGGTTTGCAAGAGTTAAAGTGAACAGTTAAAAACTAAGGGGAGCACCTCTCACTGAATGTAAACTGAATAAATGTAAATCCCAATAGTTTTCTATCTGAAGACTGGCTTAGATGGATCCCTCAGTACTTCTAATAAGGAAGAAAGGCTGCAGACACTTATTTCTTTCTGCTTTTCCTCATTTAGCTCAACCGCTGACAGCCATGCACCTTCAGTCCAACAGGCCTTCACGCTTCTATCTTCATACACTGTACATCACCACATTAGTCATTTTGGAAGTGTAGCATCAAAGCTCAAGCTGTAGAAACACTGGGAGAAGTGCAAATATGTCAGTGAAATTTGACTACACAATTTTTACACGATCAATGCAAAACTCACTTGTCAGAAATTGTATATATTGGTTTTCCACAGCACTAATACAGCTGGGGGGGGTTTCTTTCTATTTACTTTTCTGACCACCCTTAAGTGAGCACGTTACCTTGCTGACACCACTCATATGAACTTCAAATATTTGACCAAGCCTAAAGCAAAAACAGCATGACTGGAAACATTTCACAGACAAAAACCAACTAAATACCCAAGAGAGTACCCTAGCCTGTACTCTCAGTTCCTATGGAATACATAGATAATTTCACTCACTCTGATTCCTTGCTGGAACTCTAAGGTGCCTTCATCCTGTCCCATGGCTGGTGACGTGTGTGAACAGCCATGCAACAAAAGCACATGGAGCAGGGAAACGTTGTGGCCACAGGGAAGTCCCAGTGCTGGGTAACCCAGGGAGCTGGAACTGCATCAGGCAGACCAAGAAATAAGCAGAGCTGGGCAGGAGATGGAGCTTTCATCTGCTTCCCACAGTGCCCTGTCTGGGCACTGATCACACAGTCACAGATTTGCAGAAGCCAAAAGCAACAACTCATCCACCTTTGAAGAAAAATCAAGAAAATCAATCTTAAGCAATGTGAGCTTAAGAAAAGCAAGCACTTTTAAGCTTCCTGGCTGCAACAAGCTCAATACAGCCAGGCAACAGAGCTGAAGTTACACTGCAGGATGAGTGTTCATCTGCTGCTCAGCAGCATTTTTCTTCAACTCAGAGATTACACCTCCTTGATTTTTACTCTACACAGGCCACCTCATGCCACGTCTTTAACACATCACTGCTGAGCACGTGGCAGCCAGTTTGATGGTTTGACAATGCCACTAGGACTCCAGGAATGCAGGGAAGGTCAGCAGGAGTGGCACACCTCTGGAATGCCAGCAGTGCTCCCGTGGGGACTAGGGCTGCAGCATCAGTTTAGAGCAGTGTGCCAGGTCTTCCACACTTTGTCACTCACTACAGTTCCAAGATACTGCACATCCCAATGCATAAGATCAAGAACTCAGCTACTGAAGGCAACAGGCTGCCCATGAACAGCATTCACAGTCAGCAAGCTCTTCACTGTGTTCTATCTGGAGGATATTTTCCAGTTTACTGCAGTGATCATTTCCTTCTTCCTGAGCTGTAATTCAACAGGCTTTGTTGCTTATTCTTCCCCAAATCTTTTGGTCCCAAAGTGCAAGACAGTCATGTCGTCATCACTGTATTATATATTTAGCTTTCTCTACTAAACCAACTCTTCCTTACTCTTCTGGCCACCTAGAATGGTTCTCCTCAGTTCCTAAGCAAAAGAAGGAGGGGGGGGAAGGAATTTTGTTTCAGATATTCTGGCAGCAGGGAATAGTAACAGTACCACGGGAGAAAGGCAAATAGGATGCCAATGTACATCCCAGTGATGAGAGCACCTTCTGAACTCCACATATGCAATTAAAATTCAGTCTGGTATTTAATAATCCACTTCAAAACAAGAGATACCTAATCACTTAGTGAAAAACAAAATAATTCAAGTAGAAAACTCATCACACAACACCTGCACACATAACTGTTAAAGAGGAAGCTTTCTTTATTTTGCATGATTGCTTATTAAACTGCATACTGGATTTTTGAGGTGGTGGCATTTTTAAATGCCCAACTGCAAAATAAAATTAGGATTCTAAGTAAACAAAAGCCTTCCTCAGTTTACACTGAGCTTTCTTGCAAGAACCTTGCAAAAGTCTACACTAGTTTGTTTACCCACGCAAGGAATGCAAGTTCTGATGATCAACAACATCCACAGCTGCAATGCAGGGTCTGTTTGAGGTTTAGAGTCTTCTCAGAGTTTCCCAAGACCTTTTAAGGACCTGCTCACAGCAGCTGTTTGTGAAGTTCCCACCCATTCAAGGAACAGTTGCAGAAATATGGAAAAAATCCAACATGGCACACACATTTTGGAAATCTCAGAGGTCCTGAGCATGAAACTCCACTGACACGTTCTTCACCTTACATAATGCCAGGCAGAAGCTTTTGAACAGAATGTTGAACACTCCAAGTCAAGAAAGAACAACTTTAACTCTGGTCCCATCTCTTATCTAAATAAGTTCTTTCTTTAAAGGACCTTTGATGGAAGGACCCTACGAATCATAGATTCATGTGAGCAATTCCTTTCAACTATTTCAAATATCACTATTTCAAATATCGCATTCAATGACCTTCTGAGCACTGGGAGCTATTCTACCTTTCCTTCTGTTGGCTGCACTTCTGAGGTTCCAGGAAAAGAGCTTTGCTGCAACGATAACATAAGCAGTGATGATATAAAACCAAATTTTTCACTACACACTACATGTAATAACTTAGTACTATAATTCCAGCCATTACTTGGTGGCTCCTTATACCTTTGGATTCTATTATTTCATTACCACTAAAATGTTTAAGCTTTCCTCTGTCTCCCCTTAGCTATAAAATGCGTCTTTTTCATTTATTTAATTTGTCAAAGCAGGTGTTTTGAGCTCAGTATTTCTTTATACATTTTCAAAAGACAACTAACTTCTCATCCATTGGTGTACAAAGTTAACAGCTTGTGACACACTCTAAAATGAACCAGCCAGGAATGCTCACCTATTTATTTGAAGCATGGAAGGCACACACAAGAAAAAAAATCTTCAGTAGAAAAGAATATTTAAACTGAAGCTCTCTCACAACTCTTTCCTACTTCTCAGGAAACAGGTTTTCTCCAGAAGCCGGATCTCAGAGATCTAAGAAAAATCAGAAAATTCTCCAGATAACAGAGCTGACTGAAAAGACATGTCCTGATTACCGATATAATTTTCAAGGACATATAAACTGGACTGTTTTTCTTTGAGAACACTACACAGAGAAATCTAAGGGGAAAAAACAGCAGAGAGGTAGACAACTCTGGAATAACAGAGGAATAGGAATAGGAATAAGAATTCTGCTAAGATGTGGACAGAAGCAAAAGAAATGCCAGGCCCTCCTACTTACTAAGAGGTTCAGAGAATGTGAACCAGTGTGCACACAGTTTAATTACAATGCTTACCATTTAATACCTGATTTAACTGTGAATTTTTTAATACTAAAACAAGAACCAATGCCTTAGCTTTAACTTCAGGAGAAATATTTCAAGACCCTATTCTGAGGGGTCTTTCCCTACTGCCAGAATTTCCTAAAATATGAATTGACACAAGTTTTCTTTATCATGCTGCATCTCTGAGTGCAATTTATTACAGAAACCCTGAGCAGTTCTCACAAAGCTTCAATTTGCCTCAAAAAAAAGAACCTTTAGAATAGTTTTGGAACCATGAGCCCCTGTTAACACCCTTCATTAGGGTAGTCATGAAAATATTAAATCAAAAGCTGCACATTTTGTAGCCACAGCAGCCAGTCATCCCCCCTCCTGGCACCAGTCTGTGCTTGTCAGCCAAACACAGACACAGAGCCCAGGGCTGGAGTGAGTGTTTGAAGGAGCTGAGACACCACGCTGGTGAAGTTCCTGGAACTCCATGTGAACACACGTCAAGGACACTTGGGCAGCACTGGGGGCTTAAAGCACCAGCCCCACCTGTAAAAAGAATGTTTCAACTGCAACATTAATGTTGCTCATGATCACCCTGTGCAAGCCAAAAAGCCCAGTGACTCGGGAAGCTCTGTCTGAACTGCAGCTCTATTGTTGGACTGACATCCCAGAGGAGGTTGGCTGGCTTTGGGTCTGGCAGGGTGAAAATTCCTCCTCTGCAGGAGTGGCCATTTGATTATATTTTCCTCCTCCCTAAAAGCAACTTCCTTTTCCTTAAAAAAGAAAACCAAACAAAAGGCAAAAAACCAACAACCCAAAAAACACCCCAACCAAAAATAAAAAACCACACAAAAAAAACCAAACCAAAACAACCAAACTCAAAACAAACCAATAAAAAACCAAACCCACAATACAACATAAAATTAGCATATAATTAAGACTTGTTATAGCCTATTTTGAAAAAAAATTAAACTAGGGGCTTGTAAGAGTTAACCAACAAATATACACAGTGAGGGAAGGAAAGAGAATGAAGAGAGCAAGTAAAAAAATATTTTATTTTTCTTTCCTAGTATTTTCCCAGTTTTTCCAGTGTGTAACGGAAGAGTCCAACCTTCCTGGGAATAGCTGTGATCACTGATGTATACACACACAGTAACATCCCCCAACATGAGCCATAAGTATTTGCAGGGCAGTGAGCAGCTGAAACAATCCTTCAGGGTGAAAATCCAGATAAGTCTGAGTGTCTGCACTTCAAAACCAAGTCAGTACCAACCTCAAGTTAGTACTCAAACAATTAAGTGTAACTGATAGTAAAAATCAACTGTGTTGGCACAAGAAAGCCTTTCCAATGGAGACAGGAATGTCAGTGGGAAAAGAAAATGAACTTTATTTACACTTGAACGTTCTCGTGCCTGAAAATGGTCTCAAAGAAAATACTAGGGAAGCTAAGATACCATGCCAATCTCCATTAAAAAAAAGGCAAAAAATAAACTAAAGGGAAAAAAGTCAAAACACTCATCACATGATGAAGAAACCTTGATTTTCAGAGCAGGACAACTGATGAAGACATCAAGAGATTCTCTCAAAAGGGGGTGTCCTGTTTCCCATGACCTCTGAATTTGGCTGAAGTGCTTTCATGCTTCTGCCTCCAGACACAGCAAATTGAGGTGTTGATAAAAAAAAAAAAAACACACCACATTCTAGCATTTCCCATTTCTCAATTGTGACAGCATGAAATCCTCGCAACAAAACCAGGTTTTGCTGTTCAGGTGTTTCATCACAACCTCACTGCAGCAAGACAGGGGTTTGGAATGCTTTGTAGTGGCAATCCCAGTAAGGAACAGCTAAGGAATTGCTCAAAACAAACACTTCTTCCTTTTTCAGTGTTCTCAACAGAACATTTATTTCAGCAACCATTCTCTTCTTTCCATTCCTCTGCAGATAACACCATTTCCTCCAGGGTAGCTGCTCAAATATGATATTCCCATGTCTTATCCATTACTTGCAACAACAACACAGCACAAAGCAGCAAAGGCACTAAACTAGTCCCCAGGAGCTGCTCTGATCACGGACCTCAGTGGTCTGAAATAAGAGAGACGAAACAATACATTCAGAAAACACACACTGGGGGTGACACACTTTGCATGTGCTTAAACCAGAAGGGCCTTTTCACTGCCTGCCAAAGCTCCAGCTCCAGAGCTGGCCAGAGGGGAACCAGGAAAGAACAAAGGGAACAGAACTTTGAGCGTGAAATCAGTGAGGAAATCAGCTGCTCCAGCACTGCAGTTCCTGCATCCAGCTCAGGCATCTGGGCAGAAATGTCTGGACACAAATGCCACCCAAAAGGACACTCCCTGGGCATTTAGAAAGAATTCTGCTTGGACAACGTGACTTGTTTCCAAACTAAGTAACTGCAACAATATACACTACAACCCAAATCTCTCTGTGCATTTGTCATGTACCAGTACCAATAAAATAATGTGGCCAGTCTTCGCGAACGAAGATTTGGGAAAGGTCTTTTTACCTTTCAAGCCTGCGCAATGGATTTTT
>JAWWLV010000018.1:17340879-17369716 GCA_035041135.1 Platyrinchus mystaceus | reverse complement strand
GTGAGGTCCTCAGGACGTAGGTTTGTTTAGAGTGACCTTCTCTTAGATGGATGGCCTTAGGGGCTGACGAGCTCCATGTGCCCGGGGGATTGTCCCTGAAGCAGGACCGGGAATCGAAACTGCGACCACAGCGGTGAGAGCGCCGCATCTTAACCACTACACCATCAGGGGTCCCCCAGAAGAGAAGGAAACTTGGGAGATTTGCAGCATCACCCAGCACTTGTTGGTTAAATGGGATAGACAAGCTATCTTAATTTAAGATACCTGTGATAAAACACTGTGGCAAACCAGTGACTCTTCAAGCATCTAGTTGTTTGTGAATCCAGTTTCTCTTTAAATGCCAAAGTCATTTGTCCTCACTGACACCTATGAACCTGAAGGGCACAGTTTGAGGCTGTCAAAAATTACAGTATTTTGGCCAGAGTTTTTTGTAACAGTATTTTGTAACAGAGTACCTTTAGGAAATGCCATGTTTTACATCTAAAAATCCCACATTTTATTCCCATGCAGCTCATTCATTCAACATTGGCATATTTGGGCTAAAACTTCTCATAGCAAACTAAGCAAAAAAAAAAAATTACAGTAGAGCCAGTAAAGGAGTAAATACTGCAGTCCAAAACAAAGATTTTCAGTCTACATGAATGTTAGAACATTGGTGCTAAAGTGTTAATCTGAGAAGAAATACACCATCTACAACTAAAGTGCTTCTTCATGAGCCTCCTCTCCCTTTCAAATCACTAAAATTCACATTACACGAATCTAACAAATAACTTCTCTTATTTTAACACTTGCCCTTGGAACTTTCACCATGCTCACAAAACTAAAGAAATTACAATGTTTAAACAGAACTTAGAAGCTGCTGATGGTGTTATCCAGTGGTGCAAACACACAGTGTAGATACACAAATACACAGTGTACCTTTTACTCCTGACTGGTTTCATTGCTCCCAACCCTGGTAATAAACATGCCACTCCATTATGCTCTCAGAGGTTCCAAGGATTAGTTTACAAATGGTTAGCTTTCCACAAAAAAAAATATACATATATCCAGGAAATGAAGTAATTTGTTGTTCTTGAAACTACAGCAGCCTTCATTGCCCTTCACTTGAGCACTGCTGCTTATCTGTGCAGTAACACTGCACTAAAAATACAACATTTTCAAGAGACATCAGAAATTCAGGGCATGAGCACCTGCCTTCTTGCCCTCCAATGCAGAAGGGTATCAGTGTTTGCTATTCTACATCTACTTAGGGTAATGTCCAAACTTATCAAAGTAATGTACAATAATAGATTTTTTTCCCTTTGATTAAAAAAACCACCAAAATGTACCAACAGCTTTTCTCCTGTTTTAGGGCTCAGTAGAAGGAGGTACCTCATAAACACGTTCAGGCATGTTTTAAGTCATTTCATCTCAAGAGTTTACAGATAAGGGCAATGATAATTTTATTGCAGAAAACTGAAGGCATGTCAGAAATGACTGGGTATCCAATCCAAATCTGTACTGTAATCTATTCTTAGGTGACTGTCTTACCTAAAGGCCTCCCTGGAATCACCAGACAGAACCTTACTTCTTTTCTACAGCCCAGTTCCACACTGCTGGCCTGTCAAAGGCACCAGTGAAACAGGACCTCAGGACATCCGGTGTTGAATTCTGAGGCCTCAGCAGCACAACTGTAACTCTTCACAATCCAGAGATGAGAACTTTGGGGAACACTCCACACCCAGCACTGCTGGAGCACTGGGAGAACACGCTGAACTCTTGGGGGTTATTTACAAGACCAGCTGTTCCCTAAATGGGAAACCATGATCTCTGTATTTTTAAGATACAGAATGAAGTATTATGCTATAAAACTCCACAGTGAATATTTGGAGATGCCTTCTGTGTACGTAATGCCCACTACAGATCTGGGAACAGCAGGGACTTGCAGCCTTTCTGCACTTCAATATTAGCAGCAGGCTCTGAACTGCGCTGAAAGATTATTCAGATTCTTTTCTATGACATTTGGGTTGATGGCCAAGTCCTTACAGTCCTACTGCTCAGACCCAGCTTTCAAATGGTTACATATTCAGAGCAAGAAAACATTGCCAAGGTACTGAATATCAATAAGCCAGTCACTCAAAAATCCTTGGATTAATCTCAGTGAAGTACATACAGATGGAGGGCACAAAACTGATTTCATCTACATGCAGCTGAGTTAATTACATTTCACACATCTTCCCAGACTGATATTTAGACAAATATTCTGATCCATTACTGTTTTCCTCAATAACAAAAACACAAAAAAATAGCTGCTGGTGGTTAATACCTCTAAATTTTACGACATAAATTAACCCCAAATTATCCTTGTCTCAAGAGATACTTGAAGCTCTGTCAAGATAATTATACCTTAGGAATAGGCCCAGCACTCCACAACCTTCTTCAGTTTGATACAGGATCAAAAGACACCCATATGAAGGTCAGTAGCTTCCCTCATGTATTGGAGGCCATTGCTGAGCATTGAAAAAACCACAACTGTCTTTGAATCTCAGCAACTGAAAGTACAACCACCACTCATAACCTACTTGTGTCAATCAGAGAGAGGCTGAACCAGGCAAATGTGGTTTGAGTTTGTCTGACATGGAAAGGATCAACATGAGCCTATGCCCCAGCTCATTTTTTGAACTAATTCTACTTTCTCCCCCAGTTTTGTTGTCTTGATTTGGGAAATTACATAAATCTACAACCCATGTCAAATCATTTTAACCAGCACTTCAATTAAGTCAGAAGTCAAGCTTAGCTTACTTTTCCCTTCAAAACTAAGTTACAGTGATGTACAAAATAATGGTGTATCACTAATTCTGCTCTTCCAAAACAGATATTTTTATACTCTGTTAAAGGAGTCGGTTTTTCATTCAGTCAATGAGAAACCACTGAATTAGGAATCACACTGTCCCAGTGGCACTACTTTCAAGATCAAGGATATGATGGCATTTTAAATGATCAAGGGCTTCCCCCAACACACCAGCAATCACTTCATTGCAAAGCTGGAAATAAAAACAGTCTGACTTACAGGTATAAACCTGCATTTGACCAAAGATGTATTTTTAGTAAGACAACTGATTAGCTAGTGAGCTCACAATATAGGTAATTAAGTGGCTGAAAACAGTTGGCACTCCTAATATTAAATCAGAGTATATTTTTACTAACACTTTACATAAAGGGTTTTTAAAAAACTGTTGAAATGCTGTCTTATAGAAAGAATACACACCAAAAACATTACTAAGTTACTTTACCATGTATTTCAAGTGCAACACCTCCATAATAGGTACAGTACAAGTACCACAGCCCTAAAAGATAAAGCCTTAGGAACAAAGAAACTGCGTTGTCCTTTCAAGCCATCATATAAAGCACAGGTTTTATTTTCCTCACATTTCAGTAGTGTTTCACCATTAACAGCTTCTCTTGATTTAACAGAGCCCAAAACAATGCATAAGGCACAGGAAACAGCACATGGGCACTGCCTCAATACATGTTATGACATCTCTTATTCCACCAATTTAAAACAAACAACCAACCAAAGAAAACCAAACCAAACCAAACAAACAAAAAAACCCACAAAAAAACCCAAAAACCAAACCAAACCAAAAAGGCATTTGTATCACAGCAACTTTGCCTGCTCCTGAGCTCAAGTACACAGTTCTTGGCATGTGACTGTACTTATTGCAGCAAGTCAAAGTGCACTGTAAGACGTGGCTTCAACCAAAATAGCCAGCCATGAATGGGGCCTGGCAGCAGGGGAATCCCCTTCCTTTGCACTGCTATTTATAACTGAAGGCAAGTAAGGTCATTTCCAATTCAACACACGGTTCTTAAAGCAACTTCTTGTGCAGGTGTGGGGGAAAAACGAAAGGTACAAGTATTCCAAACACAACACTCTAAGGAAGGCACTGGAAAGCTTCATCAGCCAGCAAGACACACTTTGACCATTTCTACAACACAAAGTAACCAAAGTCAATGTTTAGTGTTCTGTGTGTAACTTATTTTAATGCCAAACACAGCAAACTTGGAAGTATCTGGCAGTGAAATGAGCAGTAAACAAGGAAAACTAATATTAGCTTTTCCACAACTCTCAGCTGAAGGACAGAATACATTTTGCATCAGTTGGGCTCACTTGAAAACTTGTTTTGTCTGCAAGTGTGCTCCATGAAGCAGACTTCCATCTTTGGAAACAAGCTCTTCCAAATGCAATCTCCACCTTCTAGCTCAACCCAAAAGGAGTGTACAAGATGAAATGCATTGCTATTTGCTTCCCCACAACAAAAATAACAAAGCAGTTGATTGAGACTCTTGTCTCACCATCAGGTAGAATCTATCCTAACATTGTCTAATTCATTTAAATTTAAAATAATGACCATAAGAATGTTTTTCATTTTGAAGGCTGAGGAGAGGAACACTGGAAGTCAACCAAGTCTTCTGTCAATACACTGCCCAACTCCTTTTCTGCCCCATCTCCATCAAGCAGATGGATATTGTACTACAGTCCATTTATGTCACTATTTTGTGGGAAAATTGCTGGGTGGTCAGCACTGCATTCAATCACATCAGGAAGCTGTTTTGTAGATGGTTCTGCACACAGGAGACTGGTCAGGAATTCTTCCCAACCACAACAATCTGCAGAGTTCTGCATTGTCTGTGATCACCTGGAGCAGGAAGCAGTCTTTGGAACCACGTTTACCCCAGTACTTCATACAGAGCACTGATCAGAATTACATTCTTGAAAGTTGGCACAAAAAGTTTCACTCCCTCTGGTAAGAGGTTACCAAAAACTGTTACCAACAACAAATCAATACAACTTACCTTGAAACGAAACAGAAGGGTTTCCACAGCAAAATACGACTGAAATTATACTGTTGATGAGATTGTCTTCAAAATATAGCTCAAAATGTAGAGCTCGGATCAAGGGACCATGAAGATTTCCTAGTTGAATTGACATCCTCTTGGGGGGAGTTAATGTGCCCCAAGTCTTTCCACAACTGTATTTGAGAAAAAGATGCCAAGTCACAGCCATTCACCCAACATCAGCATCTCCAGCTTCCCCATCCTTCCTGTGTGCCCACCACACTCCAGGAGTTACATCCATGGCAAGGTCACATCCCTCTCTAGTTTGAAAACCCTAAATCCCTCCCCTTAATGTGATAGTGTGACAGCAGCATTTATGCAAGATCCAATAAACCTCAACCCATGAGTAAAATCCTTCCCACACAAAGCAATGTACAGAACAATGAGGGATTGCTATGAAGGTATTCATCTTCCAAGGAATGACCCCTTTATTGTCACAGGCTGTACTCCAACATGCAGCTACCAAGGATTTCAGGAGTTCTTACCACAGCAGAAGTTTGAGGCACAAATTTGAGAACAAATACAACAACCAAAATTGAAGCAGCTTCTTTGTGAATTTTGGGATAAACAGTAACAGGGCATAACTGATGGGGTCAGTCACAACACTTTGAGTACAAAAAGAGAAATAAATCCCCAGGAAAAATGGAACATTTTTAGCCTATTCTGAATTGCTGACTCTCCCAAGACAAAGTATCATCATAACCTAGTTCAGAAACATGGAGTTTGATTTTTAATATTTACTGTTAGAGATGCCAACTCACTTATCAAGGAAAAATATGTTCTTTCATTATCAAAAATAACTGAATTTGTCACTGTAAATTCATACACTGAAACAAGGATTTCCACCTTATTATGCCAGTACCTTGGACAGTCAGTCTATGAAGGACATGCATAATATGTTCCTGTCCTAAAACACAGTATTAAATACAATAAAAATTGTTCACCTACACCATTTGTCTATTTTTATCATACTAAATAATAATTTTAGGAAAAAAAGGTTGCTACATTTTAATCATAATTTTGATTAATTCCTGTTTAGTGATACTATAAACACCATTGGATTCTGACTATCAGCTGTACAGGAAACAAAACCTCTACAACAATAAGACTGGGCATGTCATTGGTTGACTATGCACAAGTAGCATCTATCAATCAACCAGACCTCCAGTGGGCCATGTCTGGCAGCTGACAGTTTTTTGGTGGGGTTTTTGGTTTTTTAAATAATGTAAAAATTGGAATATATTTGGGTTCCTGAAAAAATATGTACATTTGCAGATTAAGAAAAGGCTTTTCACACTGTTAACACTGGTGTGTAAAATCTGCTCTCCGAGCTTCTCAAGCATCATCAGAAAACAGCAATTCAGATCTGTTATTGCCATGATGCTCAGTGAGGATATGAAAGATTACTGGAGAACGGGATGAGAAAGAAGGGATGGAGGGATGCAAGTCTTAATAAAGCTTCCAACTAGATCTGTAGGTCAAAATATGCCTTCAAAGTCTGTATTTCAAATTAAATTTTCAACTGCAAACCTGACATCTGGGCTCAGGAACTCGATTTGCTGTGACACACAGAGTAACTCTCCCCCTGCCCGTGAAGGCCTACATTCTACATCAGAGAATGCTACAAAAATAGTTCAGAATCCAATTCAGTGGCACTGACACTTCATCAGCTTCAGCAAAAGACTTGTCCTTGTCTCTGACTTACAGTAACCATGTTAAAGCATTCAAATCAACACCATGTACTCCTGAATCCTTTATGAATCCTTACAAAGTCAAACCACCCGCTGTGAAGTTAGATTATTTCCATTCCTCAAAATAAATGTATATTTATTCTTTCTGATGGTCAGCACTAAATAAGTGGATTTATTCTGATGTGAGAGTTGAATTAGAGTAAGTAATCATATGCCAAGGCCACAGGCTGTACTGGTACCCATTTAGGCAAATTGGACACATCATACATGTGCTTATTTGACACACTTGAACCGTTACTCTCATGTGCACAGATTTCAGTAGTGCTCCAGTGACTCTGTGTGTAACTAACTGAAGATCTGTGTTTAGTAGAAGATACCAAGTACATGCAACAGAAAGCACAATTTCACCACCTCATTAATAACTTACCTTGTCTGCAAGTGTAGTAGCTGTCAGACAGTGAGGTTGTTCTTCTGACACTTTCTGGAGGCAGCTCAAAGCACTATTTATAAAATACTTTTGAATGTAATTTGATAAGTGTAATTCATACCTACAAACCTCCTCAAAAAACAACAGAAAACCCTCCTTTACTGGAAACACTACCACAGTGTCTCTCTCTTATAATTACCAAACCAGGTTTTATATTCCATATTGTATGTAGTTTTCTACACTGCCTGAAGAAACACTTTTTTAAGCTGAAAGCCTAAACCCATAGGGCCTAAAGGTAACCAAGGGCCCTGGAAAGTCAAATATATTTGCCTTAGTTTTCAGGACCCCACAGTCACCATAGAGACCTAAACAATCTCTCTATTTTGCATTTCCAGCTCATGGGTTTGTTAACAGCACCTTAAAAAACAGTAAGTGCAGTCACAGCAGTTACACGGGTATCTCAGTGGGGCAAGAACTTGAAACATCAGCTCACAAAATGTAACCACCCATTCACTGTGAGGTTTTCAACAGTAACACCTCATACAGATCCAAGAGTGGGCAAATCTCTTCCTGCCTCCAGTTGGTTTTATGTAGTACTACCCTAAGTTCCCGTGTATTTGGAATCTTTAAAGAGCAGACACTAAAGCAGGACAACACAATGTGCCTGGGAAAAGGAGAGCATGTGAGAAAACAGGATTTTTTTCTGATTCAAGGATTTCAAAGCTGAGCTACTGGGAAGTTCCTTTTCTCCACTACCTGGTAAAGCCCTGTCTTTTGCCTACACATTATGCTCCTTTGCTCAGTTGCAGGAAACAATATTGCAAGACTTGCCCCCAAACAAGCCAAGAACATGTGACAGAGCGTTTCCTCTGTGCCTGACCTGTCCAGTCCTGGATATCCTACTTCTTCTTGTAGGCAACTGCCTGAGCCTTCCTAGGATGTTGGCTCCTTCCTAGAGGGCTCTGCTGCCACCAGGCAGTAAGGACACATGAGGTTTGGAAACCACCAGCTACCAGTACAAACAAACTGAAATTAAGCTGCAGCACCCTGCAGACTTTTCCATAAAATCTCAGAACCGTTTAACACATCAGCTTATTTCTTCCAGCTCTAAAAAAAAAAAAAAAAAATCAAACTCTTCTAAAATAAATACTTGTTTCAAGGGCTTTAGTTGCTTATTGATTCCACTAGGACAGGGGCCACCAAACTTTCTAAACAGGGGGCCGTTTTACCGGCCCGCAAACTGTGTGGGGGCCGGTTTGTAGGCGAGAGGCGCCCCCTGGAGGCAGGTGGAGAACGAGGCGCACATTAAGTCATTGCAGCGGGGGAGGGGGGCGCGGGCCGGGTTCGGCAGCTTCGGGGGCCGGTTCTGGCCCCAGGGCCGTAGTTTGGGGACCCCTGCACTAGGAAGACACAGCACTGTACCACTCATTTGCAGGTAACACTTAGGTTAGAGAACCTTTAGCACCCTCAGTCTTTATCCCCCTTGAATGAGTCAGCAGCCACTGTGTATTGGACAGGTCAAGCTCTGCATGACAGAGAAGTATTCTTTGACAAAGCAGGTATTATGCTCCAAACCCTCCTGAGGGGATCATCTTTATACAAAGGATAGGGACCTTTAGAAGGACCATCCTGATTCATGTATCCCACTGCAAGAGAGATGAGCAGCTTTTCCCTTCTGTGTGCAAAAAAGCCTTTTCCAGAGGTGTGTCCAAATGTGCCAGAATCTCAACACATCCAGCCACAGAAACTGCAGTCTGGAGCCATCCATGTGCTCCAACACCAGCCTTTCATCCGAGGTCAATGCTTGTTGATGGCCTCTTTGATCCCTACTTTGTTTCTCGAATAAGCAAACAGGCCTTCAGCAGAAACAAAGGGATGCTGGAACTGTGCAAGTTCTTCAGATCCCCTCTTCAGTTAACTATTAGTCAGGGTTTCTGTCTTCCACATGTCACTGGAGCTCTTGTGCTGAAGTTTCCTTGCTAACAACCCCTTGCATTTCTAGACTATGTGATTGGCACCAATGTACTGCCCAGCACTTGAGTTTGATTGCATTGTTCCCAGGACATCCATTATGGAATGCCTAAAATAACCCTGATCACCAAGACTTATCGTTTTCATTTTTTTTCTGCAAATACTTCAGTTTGGGCTCTTTCTGCAGGTGCTTTGTGAAGAAAGAGCTGCTTCCGTGCAAGCATTGCCTTACAACAAAAACTGCCAGAGGGAAGCCCGGACCTCTGGGTCTGTCCTACTTGCTGCAGCTCCTCTACCCCACGTGCAGCTGTTTCACTTCCAAATGGTCACCAATACACTCATACTGGTCAAAATATGATTGCCAACCACCCGTGTCCAAAGCCTGCATTCCACCACCTACTAACAGACACTTAGAACCTCAGGCAAGCCTGATTATACAAATACTAGGCTTTCACTAGCTTATTACTTATAAAGAAGCATTTTCCTATTGCTTAGTTGAATATCCCCTGTATGTTGTCAGAAGAAAGCTTTTCTAATTCTAAGCTACTTGGAGATATCTGAAGTATGAGTTGCTTAGATCTCAACTCCCAACAAGCACAAGTATTTCAAGCATCTGTGGACTGACCAGGAAGAAAGAAAACTGACTTCTACTAAACACTGGAGGCCCAAAAGGAAGATGAATCTCACTTGCACAAGTCTCCAGCATCCTGATTCGCTTGTCACCTGTTATGGGAGAGTTAGGTCCCAGAGAATACATGAGAAAAATATTCCAAATAAAAGAAAGATAAATTTGAGAGTTCTTACAGGACAACTCCACTTCAGAAGGAAAAAAAAAAAAATCTATTTAAGATATTAGAAACAAGTGTTGGTCCAAGATACAACTGTTGTATAAGGTCTGTTTCCACGATGAGATGGCTGCTTTCTGGTCATAGTAATACAAAGACTATTTCACAGGCAGTAACACAGTCTTAGTTGAAATAATGAAAGGTAAACATTAAACAAGAAATTTGACATGTATATAATCCAGAAAAAAACAATTAGTCAATACACACTGCTGGAAATCTTCAGTCTTTACAAAGCTGTAACTAGAGTTGGGGGGGGGTTTTAATGCTTTTCTCATTTTCTCTTTTATTCTATTATTCTGTATCTTCATTCTACATTTTTTCCTTTGGCTTTAAGTGCCTTGCAAACAAATTTCAAAAACCAACTGCCAGCTTTACCTTTTTTACCCTGAGGACCATTATCTGCAATCCCACCTTGCTTTTGCATCCTCCTGAGGGGCTAAAAGTTGTATTTCAGTCCTTCCAACTCACAGGGCAGCCACAGAGATGAGCTGTACATGAGCAGATACCCTTTTTGGGTGGGTACCAAGGCAGAACTGGTGCCTGATAGCAGATGTTTAGCAGGTACACAGAATTTATCTTCTGTAGCCTGAGGCAGGATGAGAACTACACTGCGTTGGCTGCTAAACAAACTGCAAGAATTGCTGTCCCTTCTTACAAGCCCCAGATGGAAAAAAACCGCAAACCAAACCAGAAACCAAACAAAACTCCAATTATTTAGGAATGCTTATTTCTAAAAGTTTAGCTGGCAGGACCCAAGGCCTCTAAAAACTGGCGTGCTGTCACAACACATGTAATAAAAACCCTATTTTAAAGTACAATAACATGAGGCAAGAGAAGACAAGGAATTTTAGCCAGGGAAATGAACCAATGGTTTAAGGCTCTCTACAATTGCAATCTAGCTAAAATCACCTCTGATTCTACAGATTTTGCAGTGTTATTATGGGAGATACACAGATGCCATGATAGATCTTGCTTTTGCTCCAAAATCCATGCGCAACAACTCACTTCCTATTCCCAGTACAAGCTCCCTGTCACACACATTATGAGGTGAAAATCAACAATCTAATCAGATCTGACAAAAAGTTGGCCAAAAAAAATACAGTGAAATTATGAAGACGACTATTTGAAATATGGATTTATATCTGTCATCATTAATGATGAACCTCCCCCTAACTGCACACTGTACCTTGATGTATTAGATAATGATAATATGAAGCCATCATGATTAGCAAGACATTTCAAAATTAGGCACCCAGAAGGTGAGGACAAATCTCTACAATTTCTTCACCACTGGTTTCAAGCCATGGCAAATAAAAGCCTCTTCTAAGGTTCCTTATTTCATAGCAAAAGGGACAAAGGCATAAACCAGAGAAGCATTTGGGCTTCCTGCTGCAGTAAAATATGGCTGAAATAACACATGGAAAACAATATGGCATTCCTTTGTCAGCAACTCCTGCTGGAAGACTCATAGAAAACAGCTGAAGATTTGAAGAAATGAGTATCAGAACAACTAATGGACTGTGGGAGGTTTGCTGTGCTGCTGGCTGGATGTACAGATGTTTCTAAGGTGTCTCAGCTTACAGTAAGTGCTGCATTGTTTCAGTGATCAACTGGGAACTGCTCTGAATAGCTACAGGAAAGATGTATCTGAAGTAGACTCCACATATTCTCAACAGTAAATTACTTCTTTGATAGAAACAATGTTTTATGGGGAAACTCTGCAATTCTACACTTAGGTAGTTCTATCTGTAACCTTCACACTGCAATCCTTTTATTTTTTTATTCCAGTTAAAGCAGCCACTCCATCACCACACAAAATTCTTTCACTGTATCACTCACAGGCAAACTAATGCAGCAACATTGGAGCCCAAAGTGCTGCAGAATGTCATTGATGATATGATTTTATAAAAATAAGATCTTAAATAGTAGCATCTTTACAATACCTTGTAAAGAGATAGGAAGTGACCATGAAATGCATATTCCCACACTGAGTTTTGCTGGTTACCTTGTGGCAAAGTGTTTAAAAGTCATCACATTTAACCCATTATGTGTTTTTTCCACAAAGACAATTTGCTCATCTTTTCTGTGATGACAACTGGCTGTCAGTAATATGCTACCTACCAGATATTTTCAAATTAATACACAAAGTGAAGCTGATGTTTTAACAGTGAGCACAAAAGTAATTGTTTTTCAAAAGAAACTTACTCTACACAGACTGTTTTGAAAACATACTTGGAAACATTTCCACTGCTGGGTGATTTGTTGGTGAAAATTAAACTTCACTTATAAAAGCCTCTGAAAGCTGTACATAATTTCCTAACCTTTAAATTCATTCTTTTTTTTTTTTTTTAAATCTTCCAAAAGAAGAGTTTCAGGAGAAGAGAAGAAAGCAACATCTTTCCTTTAGCCTGCAAGAACAACTGATTGACATCAGGGAAGATGGAAATTTATTAGATGAATTCCAAGAAGAACCTTTGCATAGTTAGTGCATGAGAGCGGAAAATTAGTCTCATGATTTAGTAAGCACAACCAACAATGCACTTCCCCACCTTGGATGTGTGGCCATTAAAACAAAGTATTGGAATAAACTGAATTTAGAACCAGCTCCCCAGTGGCTGTATCCAAGTGATAAACCAATACTTTTAAAAAACAATGAGGCATATTCAATCACAGAGCTCTCACTGAACAATTCCTTAATGAGAGAGAAAAAGGGGTTTGCCAAAAAATAAAATAAATTTTCTGAAGTGCTTGTCTTGTCCTTTCTTAATTTCTATTTTTTTGTGTAGGTCCCGTGTTAGTGCGGTAGTATATGTGCATAATTTATAAATAATATAGATAGTTTGGGAGTGTGTGCTCACAAAGCTTTTACTGATAAGGGTGTGAAATAAAGATTTTCAGAAATCACTGCCTTAAATGAACACCTGGCAGGCTGGCAATACTATTCCAGAGAAATTAAGGCAATGGCTGATTGTATGAAGATCCACATGGAGCACAGTGTTTTGGTTTCAGCTTTCAACAAAAAATAACAGGGGTTTTTTTTGCCCTCATAGGCAGATGGCATTTGTAACGCTTCAAACTGCAATTCACGTTTGAAAAGGAATGATAATGGCATTAGGCAGGAACACGCTGTTCCTGCACGGATATTCAGTCATTACCGAGCCACTTCCACAGCCTGGCCTTACAGCTGCCTTAGCAGTGGCCTGCTTGGATCCCCAGGGCACCTCTGACCCTCTAACTGATGGCACACTCCCTTTATCTGCCTTAAACAACCTCCAACAACCGCTGCCCAAGCAGTTTGCCTTACCCACACACTTGTACCACAACCAAGGTATTTTTCTGCCTGCTCTCTTTGCCATTCCCTTGGGAGTGTTTTTATAAAGTCAGCTGAAGTTCTGACATGAAAACTTTTAGAACACATTCTCTGCCCAGGCCTCTCCCAATATTTGATTGCTTTGTCTTGTGGGATTCCTTACAGAAAAGCAAGTGCCTTGTGAAACTTAAATCCCATTGTTTCTTATTTACTATTTCTTGCCTTTTTGTTAGGCAGAAATGATTAAAATCTGGTTGGCACCTGGACCACCACAGCCATTAATACAAACAGGCTGCTGAAAGCCTTTGCTTTCAGGAAGTATGCAAGAAGAACTAGAAATTTAAGAGCACTGTTCAAAGAGAAGTCACCTGAGAACAAGTAACACTTCCCTAAATCTTCTCATGGAGCAATTTCAACCATTAAATATTTGCACTAGAGCTCAGGCTTCCATCAACTGTTGGGATGGGTAGGCCTTGCTGCAAACCAGGCAGCAGAAAAGGAGTTGTTAGGACAGCTAAAGTGACACTCTCTCCTTCCCTTTCAAAAATACTACCAAGAAATTTGCACACTTGGGCTTTCTAACTGTACTTGCAACTAGGTGGTCACCTACTGACCATAACTGATCTCTTCCTCAAGCTCATCAAGTTTCCAGTTATTATTTCCCATGGTCCTGGAAGGGTTTGTGTTGATGTTGGATGGTTTGCTGTGACTGCTGCATGGGGGTTTTTCAAGACTGGACTGTTTTCTTCCAGGAACAGCCCCACAGCAGTGGCTGAGCAGCTCCCCGTAAGAGGTCAGGACCTGCATGTTCTAGTGACCATCCTGAGCAAAACAACAGGCAGGGAACAAAAGGAGAGGGGAAAAGTTTTCAGTGTCTTAGGTCCTCCAACCACCCACAGCCATGGATGCAGGCAGCACCACTAACAGACTGTCTTCGTGCTCCCACGAAAGGTTTGGCTTTTTCAGCCTGGCCTTTGCTTTCTTGGCTCTCCAAGGACAGAGAGAGAACCAAATTTCCCCCACTCACACAGCAATTTTATGTAAATTGGAAAACCCAAATATTTTTCAGGTTTGGTACACTCTATAGGATCTTGGGTTCTTGCCTGGGGTCTGTACAACCTCAGCTCTTGCACAAACCATTTCCAAGGAGTGCTTTAAACATCACAACAGACTGATCTCAGTTCCCACAGCCTTTGCTTTTTTAAACTGAAGCTGGACATTTATCTGTTCCTCCCTGTAACAGGGCCTTTAGTGATCCCCTGACCCAGGAGATGTGCCACTGGTTCCTTCTGCTTGCCCCTGATTCTGGCTGTGCAGTAGTGGTTCCCACTTGATCCTTTCCCCTGAGAGTTCAGATACCCCCTTGTCAACAAATGTTTCCTTATACCACAACTAATATTCATCTAAGAAAATCTTTTAGTCAAAAACAGGAGAGAACTACAAGAATTACAAAAAACAAGAACTGATAGGAGTTACAAAACTTGCAAGCTACAGGAATTCAGTTTGGGCTTCCTGATTTCATTTACAGGTTCACTGCTAAATTTTGATTCTGTCCTGGTTCCTAAACATTTTTATTGTGTCTAAGGATTATGTCCCTCAGTCACCATCACATTCCTGACACAATCCCTCCCTCTAGGTCTTGTGTTCAATAGGCACCATCACTTCTGTCAGACATTGCTGACCTGCCTTTCCTGCTTCCATTTGTACTGCCAAGTCCCACCTCACAGTTTCCTACACGGCACTTGACACATTTAAATTGAACAAAGGTAAAAGGTACTTGCCATAAATTACTGTAAGACCAACTAACGTTTCCAGATGCACAAATTCAAGCGAGCAAGTTTTATGCTTATATTTATGGCATCTAAACACAAACTTTAAATCTCACATTCCAGAAAAATCAGAACTTTCCCACTAGTACATAACACCACTATAACACAGATAAACTAGAGTACAAGCTGGACTTGAGGTAGCTGAGACAAAAGGTTATTTGCCACATTACAGATACCAACTCACAAGAAAGGTAGAGAGAGATCATCATAAGAAAACAAACAAGAATATGCAATAAGAAAGGCACTACAAAACTCTGAAAACCTTTCTAAGCTGGAGACAATACCACTGTTTGAGAGGTTCTCACACCACACCAAATGCTTCAGCAAAGCACTAAACACTTTGATACACCAGAGCAACAAATCTCTACCACAGCTCACAAATGTAAATTGTTATTCAACTGAAAAAACTCATCAGTCCACGCAGTACCATTGATTCTTTATCACCTCAATTGTTATTTTCTGTGATTTAGAAGACTGAGAGCCTTCTGCTTACTCCTGGGTTATATGTCACTTTTTCACAGAAATAAGAAATCTCAACCTTACCAAAGTTGCCAGAAAGACACAAGGTTCATTTCCAACTCACTTCAGCTCACACTTTTCTCCCTGCTGCCCAAACACAGAAAGATGAGCCACCTACTAAGAATGAAAGGACGGCAGCTTCAAGTGCAAGCCTGACCCCACTTGGCAGAAATTCAATTGGTTGCTGCCAAGTCAAGGGACTACAAGTCACTCAGCACTGCAATACTGTAAAGATATTTTAAGACAAGACTTACTGTTGTGTAGTCACCCTCACCTTGTGGAGTCAGTCAGTGCATTTTCCAGCTCTTTGGAGACGCTTGAGAGTACAAAGGCGCCGGAGCTTTGAGAATCGAGGGGGTGGATCTCTGGGGATGAAATCCCAGCTTGCAACTGGAAGTGGAAAATATCAAAATGTTATCACAATTGCCTCAAGTATGCAGGCTAATTCAAACTCAACTCCAAGATAAGCACATGTGCACACAGCCCAGCCGGGGAAGCAGTTCTCTGACACTGCTGTGAAATGGGTTTTCAGCAGCATTAGCAGGGACAGAAACCTTGAAAATTCGTTGTGCACAGTTACAAGTCTGGTGTCAGAACTGCCCACAGGCTCCTCACCACCATCTCATCCCCAAGCACATCAGTCTCACTCCAAAGGCACAACTTCCCTGCGCCCAGAGACCAAAGGCCACGATTCTCTGAACTCTGATCAGACACAGGGTCTCACAGCACCCTGGGGATCAGCCTAACACTTACATCTAAGGAGCTTGGGCCATCCTCAAGGCATTCAGTTTGAAAAAGGAATGGATTGTTTAATCACAATAAAAACAAAGCAAACAAGAGCTTAAGACACAACATGATGTCCATAATCATGTCATCCACAGAGTTGAAAAGGCCTAGATTATTCTGCTTAATATAGCCTCTGGAACTTGGAAATAAAACTGCTCTGAAAGAAACACTCTGCTTTACCATTTGTACCTCCCTCATCCCCAGAAATTCTTCAGTTCAATTTAATTTATATTCTTAGAACCATATGTGGTCAAAAGCAGAAGCCCTGAGGTAAAAATCTGTGTTCTCCTTCAGGTACCAACAGTCAGGACAATCTGAAACTGCAATTTCCAGCTCCATACCAGTAACATTTGTCCCAACTCACACTAAAATCCAAATGCAAACAAATGAAATGCAGTAATTCCTTGTTAAGACATCCTCCCCCCATTTGCAACAACACCCAACCATTCTGCTTGCTGTTTTCAATTTGCATCAGCATTCTATTGTCTGCAGAAACATGCATAAGCAGACTTGCCAAACCTCTTAAAGATTCAAAGGCTGGGAAAAGAAAAGAATTTCTGAAAGCTGGATACAGTGGTCTGTAAACACATTCACACTTCTTTCCTAATTATGGCCTGATGCAAAGGCAGCATCTGAGAAAGGCTTCTTAGCAAGAAATTCTGCATATTAAAACAAAATAATCAAGATGTCCTCACATCTGGCAGTTTACCAACTATCTCTGAGGGTCAGATAGGACTGGGAGCTGAGAATTACCTCAAATGGTGTTTTCAGAACTAAAATGCTAAAATTATGGACTGGAGAGATGCTTCAGCTCACATTTCAGGAACATAAAACACTTATATCCCAGTTATCTGACACTGCAGTGCCACAAGAAGGAATGGAGGTGGATGTCTGTACTACTGTCTACATGTGGGGACTAATTAGGTCTAATTAGTCCTAAAAACTACAGTAGTTTTTGCAAGCCACCCAGACTTTGCATTTGCACAAATTTAATAGGTATACATTATACAGGTAAGCACATACAGTGACACAGTCCAAACATTAATGCCTCAGAACAGCCCTGCAATGTGGAGTCAAATCTTTGTAGAAACAATACCAAATAAGAGAAGGTTTTCACAGCAGCAATTCTAAATCATCATGAAGACTGTGCAGTTCAAGCTATGCCACAGCCAGACAGCTCTTCCAAGCCTGCTCCTCCCCCTCCAAATGAAGACTTGAATCTACTGTTAGTGGTGTTTTGTACTAATCAGTTATATTTATAACCATAGATGCATTTCCTAATGCAAGTAGAATTCAGTGATCAGATTAGCTGGCAAATGATGAAAGGAGTCTGAACAAAACTGTACAACAAAACAAGCTCAGAGTAAAATTACTTAATCCTTTGCAGTTCAAATGCAAGTTCATCTTTCTCAACATCATCTACTCGTAACCAATCTATTCATCACACACACACCACAAACCCTCTCGCCCTCTCAGGCACTACTACAGTGCGGTGGCAATGTTTCAAATCAACTTAAATTAGGCTGTACTACATTCCATTACATGATATCATGCAACAGATGTTACTCGAAGAACACACAGGACAATTATTCAGGATAAACTGCTGTAATTTGAATGGTGAAATTAATGGGTATCCTATATGAAATTGCTGTAGTCTTTATCTAGTTTTGTGCTGAGATTCAGAACTTGAATATTGCCCGAGTTTGCAGTAGTTAACCCAGACAATAGACTGGCAACCAGAAAAAACAACTACTCTTATCTTACTTAAGCTCAATAATTTTGTTCTCAATAGATAAGCCAGAATTCCACTTAACCCTTTAGTTCTGCAGTGACCAGTGAGTTAGGTGAAACATTATGAAGCTCAAATGAAATGCACTTCCAAGAGGCAAGAGACACCCCCATTCCTTCTCAGCTGTTTGGTAACCCTCATTCTCCCTTGGAAATGTCATGTTTTGTAAATTAAAGCAGAAAAGGTAGTTCATCCAACTTAACTCACAGTAAACTTAGCTAACAGCTGTTCTGTTGGAAAAACGGCTGACCATTACCTCCAACAGGTATGAAAGCTTTCCATATACTGCAATTTGTAAGGTATTTATAACTAACACTGGCAGCTCGCACTCATACTTGCAACACACATACGAACAAGTGATGTTTTACATAAGCAAGAGCAACCTCAGAAATGCATTCTTTGTTTTTAAATCACAGGGACATTGTTCCATAGCTACTGGGCTCTTCTGATGATGCAGAACTCCCCAATGCCTTTAAGTAATGTACTTCCGAACTCAGGAGTGGCTTTCTGGCTTGAAATTTAATACAGTTCAAAGTTGGCTCTAAAAGACAAGTCTGCAAAACAAACTTTAAAAAGATTTGGAGGGAAGTGGTCAACTGCTTAATCCAACAAGAGGGGTTTTTTCAGTCAATGAACATTCCCACAATCTTTCTAACCGGGTATCTCAGCAGCATTTTAACACAGAAGAAGCCTAAAAAACCCTGAAATGGCAGGTCAGCAGAACAAAAGCGCCACACAAGGTGAGCACAAAGCCATCACAGGCCCCCGTTCCCACCGGGTGTTCCCAGGCAGCACCACTGCGCCGGGGCCCCAGACACCCCAAAGCAAGGCTGTCCTGCACCCCAGACATCTGCGGGAGTGGCACGGAGGAAAGAGGGGTCAGGACACGGCACGGACAGACCCTCTGCAAGCACCGAGAGAGGCTGTGCTTTGCTCAGTCCTGGGCACGGAGCCCCAGCGGGCCGTGGACCAGTGCAGCTCCGGGGAACGGAGGGGGTGCGGAGCAGCTCAGCCGCCCGCCCACCCTCCCCCGTGTTTGCTGCACAGGGGACGCGTCCTGCCCTCCCTCCCCTTCTCTCCCTCCGGGGTGGCCCCGCGGGACCGCCCCACGACCCGCTCCCGGTCCGGCGGGGAGATGCGGACACAGGGAGATGGATACAGTTCCATGCGTTCGCAGACGCGGCGCGATCGTCCTTGGGAGGTCGTCGCTTCACAGCGTATTGCGAAAAGGGTTTTTTATACATCGCGGGCGCCAGCAGAGCCCGACAGCAAACAGCTCCGGCAAACCCACCCCGGCCCGGCCACGCGAAGGAAGCGACCACCCCAGCACCTCCCTCCATCCATCCCAGCCCTGCACGGCACGGGGGAAACGCCGGGGGACCGCGGGATCCCGCGCATCCCATCCCGGCCCCGCTCCTGGCGAACTGTCGGTGAGCCGGGGCCGCTCCCCGCACGGTCCTGGGCCCGGCTGCGCTCCCTAGAACCGGCAACTTGTTGGTCGAGCAGCGCGGCTCCGGGCGAGGCTGCGCAGGGGCACCGGGGCTGCGGCTCCCGGCGGAGCGCTGTGCCCGAGCCCCGCAGCCCCGAGCGCTGCCCGCACGCATCGAGCGGTGCCCAAGCCCAAAGCCCCGCGGCTCCGAGCGCTGCCCGCACCCCCCGAGCGCTGCCCAAGCCCAGAGCCCCGCAGCAGCCGCCGCTCAGCCCGCGCCGAGCGCTTCCCCCTCCCAGTGCTGGGCAGGGACCGCACGCTCCGTGCGCTGCGCACCGGCGGAGCAGGGCGAGGGTCCCCGGGGGCTCCTACCGGGCACGGCGTTACTGCGGCACCGCGGGGCGCCCGAGCCCCGCCGCTCTCCCGCCTCCTCCCCTCCTTCGCCCCGCTCGCCCGTGGCCGCCGCGGCCCCGCCGCTCCCGCAGCCGCCGCGGAGCGGCTCGGCGCAGACCCCCGCGGGGAGGGCAGGAAGCGCGTCATCAAAGCTGGCCGCTCACCGCCCTCCGCCCGCCCCGCGCTGAGGGACCGCGGGGCAGAGCCCGGCAGCGGCGGGGGGCAGAGCCCGGCAGCGGCGAGCACCTGTGCGTGAGGGACAGGCACCTCCTTCGGCCGCCACCGCACCCGAGCGGGGAGCCAGCGTCGCTCCCGCTCCGCCCGTCCGGCACCGCGGGCACCGGGAGACGGCGGCTCCTCGGGGAGGAGGAGGAATGCCGGAGCAGCCCCCCGAAGAGGAGGATGAGCCCGCCCGGCCCCTCGGCAGCGCTGACCCCCCCGCGTCCTGTCCCCCGGGCACAGGGTGCCAAACAAACACAGGCACAGCACCGCTGCGCCCGCGGGTGGTGCCGTACGAAGCGTTTACAAGTAACGGGACCGGTTAGGTTGGAAAAGACCTCTGGGATCATCGAGTCCAACCTGTGACCAAACACCATCTTGTCACCCAGACCAGGGCTTCATTAAGCACCTCCAGGGTCGGTGAATCCACCACCTCCCTGGGCAGCCCCTTCCAATGTCTACTCACCCTTTCTGTGAAGAAATTCTTCCTGGCGTCCAACCTGAACATTCCCTAGCACAACTTGAGGCCCTTTTTCTCTCATCCTGTCGCTGGTTGCCTTGGAAAAGAGGCCCCCCACCTGGTTACACCCTCCTTTCAGGGAGTCGTAGAGAGCAATAAAGTCACACCTGAACCTCCTCCAGGCTGAGCCTCCCCAGCTCCCTCAGCTGCTCCTCATCAGATCTGTGCTCCAGTCCCTTCTCCAGCTCTGTTCCCTTCTCTAGACACGCTCCAGCCCCTCCGTGTCCTTCCTGAACTGAGGGGCCCAGAACTGGACGCAGCATTCGAGGGGTGGCCTCACCAGTGCCTGGTCCTGCTGCCACACTGTCCTTGACACAGCCAGGACACAACATCAGCATGAATGGTCTGCAAAGCAAAGGAGACTCAGGGCTTTCCTTACGCTGCTCTGAACTGTTCTACCGCTGTTAGATTGTGTAAGTGGTTTCCATACCAATATATTGACACCAGCATGAGAAACAGTTACACCTACATAAGTCCTTTACATGACTTAGAGTCATACATACTGGGGCCTCTATCTGTAAAACTGCAGCAGTTAAAAATCATGCAATTAAAGTAATTTAATCTGATTTAGCTGAAATACAGCCCTTAGTGTATATTTTTACTTGTAACCGGATTAAAGATCTGCCTCAATCTACATCTGGTTTTGTCCTCCAGAGTAATTTTGCTGCAACAAATTAACTTTAAATCCGTAGTTACAAAAAAAGGTTACCTTGTACATCCACCCTACAAGCATTCAAAACATCACGTTGTTAATATCATTATAGTAATAGTCACTCAAAGCTGTGTCATCTTTAGCAAAGGAAAAAAGAGTCTGTTAATTAGACCTGAGACTATACAGGGTTTACTTTGTAACTTGCCAACCCTTGCCAATATACTTGCTTTACAAATGAGTTACTGTTACCATTTTGTTACTAAAGAGATACTATCCTGACCGCTATTAAAAAAAGCGATAACTGAAGTATTTCTTGTGGTTTAGAGGTAGTTTTGCAGATACAAGTTACCCGTGAACAGCCATAACACTTTGCATAAAGAGCAGTTTGGGGTTTGTTTTGGGTTTTTTCCCTGGCCTTTTACTACCATGATGATAAGCTTCCAACAATGTGGCTTTCCCTGTTTGGCATACAACTTTAACTTCCTTCTTAAAAATATTCAATAAGATAAATTTCATTATTTTCTTTGTGCGGTATTATCCTATTTTCTGCCTGCAATATTGCTTCAAAAGAAACTTCTTCTACTTCATGGCTATCCTTGATTGCCTTAGCTTTTCCTGCCCTCCCTTTAAAGCCTTTCCCCAGCCTGTGTGTTTTCTCACGTAGAAAAGTGCAAGGCCACATTTCCAGTCTCAGCTGCCCTTGATATTTCTGAGTTGTGCTGTTTCCTCTCAGTTCACAGGAAGGCTGGTTAAACCTCTGTGCTGCCAACAGCTACTCTGAAGTCTCTGCAAAGAGATTTAGAAAAATGTCGGCAAAAATAACCCCCCAAATCCAAAAAACCCAGATTTTACTCCAATAGGGATGCAAGGACAAGACCAGGATCCTCTGTGCCATTTCTGTGTCTTGCTGTTCCCAATAAAACTGTGTGTCTGGACACATTTGCTGTGTCCCTTTGTACCCACTCAGTAACTTCCTTTGGGGCACAAACCAGCTCTTCTTTCCCCTGCAAGGTGGTCTGAGCACTTACCTGCAATCCACAGTAAGAATCCAGGATAAAACTATCACAATAGTTAACAAGGTATTCTGTCAATCTGTCATGGGAGGATCCAGCTTTTGCTATTTCAATAATGGGAAATATCCATATTTTTTCTTCAGTACAGTGGATATAGAGAACAAAAATATAACTTCCTGGCTCCTTTACAGTATTTCAGCTTATACAAATTTGCAGATAGGTGCACTTCCCTTGAAAAAAAATTATAATAACATTATAGCTGAATCTGAAAGCATTTGCATCAATGCATTCATAAGACCCAAAGCTTCTTTAGCACTTCTACAAAAGCTTTGGTCTTTCTTTTCTATTCAGTCTTCCACTGGTTTCCAGGAGTATAATTAAACTGATTTTAACAGTCATAGCTTTGGAGTTTATACCTGTGTGGCATAATAATCTCCTGAGAGTAAATCAGACTCCAGTTGCAGTTACCAGCTGTGACAGGTAATGTTTATGATTCACTCTGATTGAGTGGAAAATAACATTAAAAACCCCACCACATTTCTAAGCTTTATTTGTATTCAGGGAACATTTTAAAACTGAGACATTCAATTGGACACCTGACTTCACTTCTAAGGTTGTGTTTTCCTTCCATCCCCTCTATTCTAACACTTTCTTTCCATCTTCTAATCACTAAAAGCCAGAGTTTTAGGGGTGAATGTGCTTTGTCAGAGCAAGGACTACAGCAACTTAATTTCCTCCTAAAGTGAAATGGGACTGGTGTGTGAACATCAGGGGTGTTCTCTATGGTTTGCCAGTGAGTTTGGGGATGGGGTTTTTTTCCCCCAGCTCAGAAGGCAAATGTCAATCTGCAAAAACAGTCATGAAGCATCCACACAAACTATCCATAAATGATGTCATACTTGTTCATAGCCCTCTGTTAATCCTTGTATTGAAATTACTTTAGCATTCTGGTACTTAAAATATCCTGTGGATGAGAGCAACACTGGCATATTTGCTGATGTTTTGGGTGAACTAGAGCTTAGCCAAGTGTGTGTGTGGGCCTTTCAGTGAAGTATGTTATAAGCAGTTGTCTCATCTGTCCTTTCCAATACATTTGAAATCACTGTCTCAGAACAGGCACATTAAAATGCAGTACAAGTCATACCCAAGCACATAAACTAGATTCTGTGTGTGTGACAGGACTGTCCTAATAATTAAATTAGAAAGTTTTGAAAGTTGTGTTTAAGACAGGTATTTATAAGATGACATTTGGAATGAGTCAAAGTTACCCTTGATGAATAACATTAAACAAAACTCAGTAGTGCCATTATTACTTTATCATTAACAGGCTGCAATGGTTCTGAGAGCTCTAACAGCCCTTTATGGCCCTGACCACCCTCACCTGGGGCCTTCACCCACACCCTCTGCCCAAGGAGCTCCATATAAGCTCAGCCCTGGGTTTAGCCCCAGTGTGAGCTGGCTTGGGGGACTGTTGTTCTGGAGTTGTTGGCTCTGTGAGTTACACTGTGATTTATAGCTCAGCTTTCTGTTCTGGCTCTAAACCTGCTTTGTACATGGACCTGCTGTAGAGACCATGAGACTGTGTCTGACCCTTCACTAGGTGTCATTCTGACCTGTGCATTGATTTCCTGGCTGCATCTTGCATCTGCTTCATTGAGGCAAACCTCTCTGGAGCTTTGGGCTCCTGACTGAACTTGTCCTGTTCTCACGGGGTACTGTAGGGTGGCTCCTCCTTTTCTCTGCTCTGTTAAAATCTCTAGGCCAGGAGATGATGCAGCATCTTGGTGTAGCTGGTTCTGGTGTTCTACCAGCCTGGCTAAGAAGTGTCTTTGAGGACCCAGTCCAGGCTTATGGTGTTAATTCAGATGGACTCTTATTGTTCTGCTCTCTTTGGTCATAATAAACAAGTGGATTGTAATTGTGACTTTATATTTATGACAATTGTAATTTTATAGTTGGAAAACTTTTCTTTCCTCTGCTTGACTAAAACCTATTTAAGTGTTCCTAAAAAGATTCATTTCTTTGGGGTTCTTGTATTCTCCTCTGTATCATTATAAGTTCATGCTTTTCAAAATCTAGTGCAGCTCTCTCTTTTTGCTTTAATATGTGAATCCTGTTAGCTGCCTAGATCACTTCTGCTTTTCTGATACTGAGCTGATTAATTTCTGGTCTGTATTTGTACACAGGCTTTTTCTTTCTGAACCTCTCTTTACCAACTGAGTTTAACAACACTGGGACAGATCTTCAGTTTGTTCCAATCATTTGGACTCTTAAGTCTCTCCTTCAGTACTCACAGGTAATTCTAACTACAGAGTTTGGTTCTGCTAACTTGGATCTGCACAAAGGGTGTCTTTTTGATACCATGGTGCCTGGGATTTTGGGCAGTTCATGGACTTCATGAAGACTGAATTATCTCTGCTAGCTTAAGTCAGTCATTTGACTCTAGTAGAGTCACCACCACGCCCTCCCTCCTTTCCTTGGGCAACATCCCAAGAGCTCACTGGGCTGAGAGGCAGCAAAAGGCCCTTGTGCTACAGGTGGACAAGGCTCAGAGGAAGGGGGGATGGTTCTGATTTTCTTCCCCATTAATCACCCCCACTTGTAGTTCCCAAGTATCCACTCCTGGGTGTAAAATACCCTGTGCCACATCTTGTGCTCAACATATTCAGTGAAGGTCTTGAGCATGTGAGAGGACAGTGGAGTTCTGGGTAACAATTTCACTGCTTGCCTGGTGTAAACACCACTCCTGTTTTCCTTTTTGGCTTCATCCACCTTCCTTATCCATTCCATACCAGTGCACTATACACAAACCCCATGGCACGATTGTGCTGCAACAACTATGCCCTTAACTTACATTGGCTCTTTCATTCTTCTGGCAATCGGAACTTCCAGTGAACTTTTCCCTGGTCTGGCTTAAGATTCAGTTCTGTAAGGGAGTAGGTTGTTATTAAAAGACATTACAGCATTGCTGAATCTTACTCTTTCAGAAGTTATTTTATTACAAAAAAATTCCCTTTGGCTGGCTGCCCTTAATAAAGGCATTGGGTAACTGCTGGGTTCATATCTGTCTCATCTTATATGGGCAGGCTTACAGTGTTCTAGGTCATGCACAAAGTTGTAGCAATCTTGTCATGACCTAACCAATTTTTCCTAGCTCTGCTAATTCTAGTTATGATGAAAAGACAATGCACTGTCTCTCAGTGCAGGATCAGCTGATCTTATCAAATCTTTTTTTAGCCCTGTGGTTACAAAATACAATATGAAAGAGAAATTGTATTTCTTTCTTCTAGTAGTTGTTATATCTGCAGAAAATCAGTCAGCCATTTCTAAATGAGAAAAAGAGTTTATAGGGTTAACAGCATTGCTAAGTAATACTCAAGATCAAGACTGCAGAAAACAAAGGGGATGTTTTGGTACCTAAACTTCAAGGGAACAGCAGTTTCAAGAGCTCAAAGAGAATGAAGGATAGGATTGTAATTCAGATCTGGTTCCCACAGACAATGGCAGTCCCAGCCAAGTTAATGGGACACAGATTCGGCAATGTGGGAGGCCAGGAGACTAAGAACATCCCTCACAAATGTATCCCATATAGTACCAGAGGGGCAGGGTCATAAAGTGATCCCCAGTCAATCAGTCTGCTGCTGTCAAGTGTGACATTTGTATCACCAGAAAAATTCTGGCTCCCAGATACTGTTTTCTGTGGTGCTGCCCCTCAGAAGGCAACTCAAGTTGCCTTTTGATTAAAAGTCCCCAATGGCTTCTGATAAACACATTACCATTTATGTTTTCAGCTGAACTATGGTCTGGTCTGATGAGCACTTCCACCCTTCCCCAACTGCTGCAAGAAGGATCAGAAAATAAACATGAGGACTGTCGTCCAAAACCCTGCATGCATCTAAGTGATAATTCTCCATGTGAACAGTAAGTAATACAGAATCTCTGAGCTCCAGATATTCCTGAGTATAATAGATGCTTTTCCAGGTTGTTTTTAAAAACTCCTACTGAATTAGCATTTATTTTTAAAAGTTTAACCATCTTATTTTTTTTTGTCAATTATCCAGAGACAGAACACAGTTTGCTGCACAAACTGCACATGCAAATATTGTATTACAGTTTTGAAAATAACATTTAGCCTTCTAAACTGCTTGGCTGTTATATGGAGTGATCCAAATTGGATGTGACTTGTATGGAATTATGTTGAACTTTTTGCTTTGTCTGAAACTCATATCATGCAGCAATAATGGTGTTTTTTCAATTGCCCGTATTTTCAGGATGCTGATAAAGCACTGGAGCAGTGCCAGGTATTTTAGGAAATACGTGTCTGTTTCCCTGGCTCCCCAGATGTTACAGTACATTAACTTTTTTTCTGGAGTAAAGAGTATTTTTTACTGTATTTCTTTAACTGTTGTGATTTGGTGTAAGAGAAAAATCTTTGCCGTTAATGAGATGTTGTTAGCACCTTGTCTGCAAACAAATAGTTTAGATAACATGCACGGTAAGGTTTGTAACTCTGGTTCCTTTATCTTTTACGATCTCCTTCAATGGCTGGCAAGAGCTGCACCTCATTTTTATCATGTGTTTTTGTTGTTCAGAATTATTGATTATTTGTTGTGATTTATAACAGAAAAAGTCTTTGATGCTTGAAAACAATGAAACACAGACTTGGACATATTTAAATGAATCCAGCAGATGCATTGTCTGAGCGTGTGTGGTACCAGAGGACAGAGCTATAGTCGACACAGGATTATTTCCTGCTGGAGGTTTGCCAAAAAAAAATTGGCATCAGTCGCACTATTCTTTATTGGGAGCCTCCTCTACTGCGTGTTTAATGAAATGCTCACATCTGGGCCCACAGGGTGGACTCTGTGTGCACAGGCAGTGAAACTCTTCCAAATCAATTTTTATTTGCAAACTTCTCACTCAAGGAAAAAAAAACCCCTCGAGGATCCGCTCTGGGCCCGTGTGCTACTTCAGTGCTACTTTAGCACCGCCTGGGTTCTGTGGAGCGGAGCTATCAGATAAGCTCTATTCCTTCCTCTGCTTCCCCTTCAAGCTCTTAGCTCCCTTTATGGCCACCCAGGGATTTCCATGGCACGGCCCCAGGCTCCTCGGGCAGCCAGCGCTGCTGCAGCTGCTGATCTGTGCTGGGGAGCTGGCAATGAAGGCACAGGAAGAGGAGCTGTGTTTTGGGATAGTCACTCCTGAGGTGAGGCATGTGGTGGGTGGGAGTGCAGGAAGAGATCCATCATCTCTGCTGACAGGGAGCTGCTGCATGGATTCCTTGGTCCAGTTCTTCCTGACGTGTTCCTGTTGCTTCCCTGTCCTTGTGTCTTGATCACAACAACTGCAGTGGCTGCTGTGCCAGGTGGAACTCGGCATTGAGCTGTGGGCAGGGGGCTTGGGGGTTCTGCAAAGGCTGCTGACTCTGACTTTTTGCACAGCCAGAGGGAAGCCTGGCTGAGTCCTTACTTTTGCCATACCAGGTTGCTGGGCTTAGTTTAAACTAAATTCTCACATACCTGGTGTCGTGCGTTTGCCAGTCAGCCCCTCCCGGCGCTGAAAATAATTTTGCCAGGTAGATTTCTGGAGCAAAACCCCAAATCAAAAGTTTTGGTAATGCCTCTGCCAATTACATTTTTAAGAAAATGGAAGAGAAAGGTGGTGACGCAGAAGAGATAAGAGCCACGGGGTGGCAAGAGAAGAAGGAGCCATGTAGGGGTAGGCAGCAGGCCCCAAGTGGGGCCAGGCCTCCCTCCTTCCCCGGCCGTGGGCTGGGGGCAGGTTGTGGCATTGAAGCCCCTCTGGCTGAGACATGTAACAGAGTGGAGGAAAAGCTTTAATGAAAAACTGCCTGGACAAGATTACTGCAGAAGAAATTCCAGGAAAAGAGATAACAGAACCTTTCAAAGTCAAAGGCTGGTAGCCGGAGAAGAGAGAGAAGCCTGAAGGGGAGCGAGTTCTTTCTTCCTTCCCCTGTCTCTCTCCCTTCAGCAGGGAAAAGACTAGAAACTAAATCCCTGCCATCTGTGGAAAATTATAAAGTGAAGAGACTCCCCTGCAGCTCATAAAAGAGCCTACACTGAAGCAGGTAGATGCATAAAGAAGCTGCAACTTTGTGAAAGGCCTGAAATGAAACAGAGTCTAGTCAAGGACCTGTGGCCTATGGAGAAAGAGAACCTACGCTGGAGTGGTTTTCGGCTCAGGTAGGATCTTGTGATCTCACTGAGAGATCCGTGCTGGTGCAGCTGAATTTGTGACCCTAAGGGACAGCAGAGAATGGAAGAACTGTTGCCCAATGAAGGGACCCCCCAGGAAACAGGGATGGACTCAAAAGCCATTATCCCCTGTGACACTGTGGGAAAGATCATGGCAAAGCAAGTGTCTCCCTTGCAGTCCATGGAGGACGCCACAGAGCCTGGGTAACCCCCCAGCCTCCAGTCTTAGCCCAGGATGGGGTAGGCCCAGCCCTGAGGTCGACACAGAAGAGAGAGAGAGACAGTTCCAGCTGCAGTGAATCAGAGCTGTCGTCCTAGAGATAACAGAAGGAAAACTTTCAAATGCTGCAG
>JAWWLV010000018.1:17314885-17340779 GCA_035041135.1 Platyrinchus mystaceus | reverse complement strand
TGCTAGTAATAAATCCTAATATTATTTCCCTCACATCAGATCTCTTTTGTTGGCATAAATCTTCTCTCAACTTATAGCAATTGGGGGGGTGGGGGGGAGAGTGAAAAAAAATTGGCCTGATAGCCAACCCACGACACCTGGGAATCTGGTTGAATAGCTGTCTAGGTATTTGGATTCCTTTTGGATATATTGGGGTTTTTTCTGGTTTTGTTTGTGGTTTTTGTTTGTTTGATTTAGTTTTGTTTGTTTGTTTTTGTTTTGTTTATTGTTGGGTTTTTTAGTATGTGAACAAAATCCTCAGGCCTGCTCAAACAGGAGGAGTAGAAGAATTCCTCCTTTTCCTTTTTGTTAAGCAACATATGTACATCCAAACACAGGTTACTGTGTGTTACGCTTATGCTCTTGCTTTAAAGTATTTTACTGCATTGCTGAGAAATACTCACCTACACTCTGAGGAGAAAAAAATGGGGGTGTGGAAGATAAGGCAACTTGTTCCTCATAGCTGGTGGCAGTGCTTTGAATAGTCTCAAGAGCTCTGAAGGAATTGCAATATGTGGGTGGAATTTTGCTCCATAAACCAAGAGTGTGCATAGAACTAGACAGTAACTTGGGGGACAAAAGGAATTCCTATGAAGAGAGCAGGAGGTTCTTTATAGCCTGTCTTCTACAATGAAGTCTTCAGTCAGTTTATCCAATGCCATCCAAATGGGGGAAGAATGCAACATTATAAAAACCTGATGAAGTAGATCAGCTTTTACAAGGTCTGTGTGGGAAGAAAAGAGCCACTCCTGCCATTAAGTGGGAGACTATAATTATACATAATTCATAACTTCTGCATAATGTATCTTAAGGGTAAATGTGCAAGTGGAGTCCTTGTCTGTGAGTGCTGAGCAAGCAGCCTCCACCTATGTGTTTTGTGCGTATCAGGGTGGCCTGTATGTAATTCATGTCTAGGTCTTGTGGCATTCCTGTTTGCAGAGGTATTTTAGAGACATTTGTGCTAGTGCTGCTATTTCTGCTTTCTGCTCTAATCAGAGCACATCTTGTTTGTGCATATCAAACCAGGTTTATAAGAATTACAGGCTCAGCCAAATAATTAATCATTTCTGTTCATGATTATTAAACTCATATATAATCAGCTTTTTAGCCCTGGGAATAGCAAATTAGATTTTCCCTCAGTAAAATGAAAAATTCATCCTCTTCATATGAAATCATGGACAGCACATAATTAATGTAATATTCCATGTAATTTATATTTAAAAAAAAAATACATCAGTGCATCATTTTTGTTTCCTGTGAATCCTTATCTTAGGCTGCCTCAAAAGTAAGCTGCCTTTTCTGTGACTTCATTGATGAATCTCTTCACTGTTGAGGTCTCTTGTTGATGTATTAAGTCAATAATGATTTAACATTTATTCTTCATTTATACCAGCAGTCACTAATGTGAGCTGTGCTTCTGGCCTGCCCGAGGTCTGGAGGAAACAGAAGTGGAACATGACTCCATTAATTTTATGCTCAGCTCTGAGTCACCTTTGTAACTTTTTGGGGACATTTTGGCCTCATTGGTGTTCAGTTGTCCCACCTCCTGCTGGGTGGTGGGAGCCCAAGGATGGCTGGCATTGCTCGCTCTCGCACTCAGCTCCAAGCAGTCCCTCTCGAAAGCCACACTCCCAGCCCTGTGCTGCCACCAACCCCCTTCTGGGGCGGGAATCCCTGGAAGGGGCCATTCCCGCGGCTTTCCTGCTGCCTGTGTAATGCAGATGAGGTGGGTGCCCTGGGGCAGCGAATGTACAGGACACACTGGAACTGGGTTAAATGTTCTCCAATCTTTTCTTTTCCATTTTAAAGATCTCATAAGAGCAGAATCTTTAAATCTGCGAATTGTAATCAGGACTTGTGTATTTGGCAATTTTCCCTCACTCCCTAACCAGCTGTACTGTTTCTGCCAAGCCACCCCTTCCTTCCCAGGGCTGACCCAGTGCTTTGCAAGGCTGGACCTGAGACAGCTTGTCCCAGTGCTGGAAAACAGGCCTCTGGATTTCTTCCCACAGATGCAGTGAAATTATACAAGATGGTTTTCTCTTCTTTGATTGTATTCATCACCTCAAGAGTGAAATTCTGCTTCAGCACAGACTTGCATTCCTTTCAGACTGAGTTAGTCTTTGCTGTGTTATGTGCTCTCCCTGCTCGTCTTGCAGGAAGAGGGAATGAGAGATCTGCAACTTTTCTGTGGGTAAACCCCCGATGCTTTACTTGGTGGAATATATTGTGTATGAACATGATCTATTACACATTCTGTGGTCAGCTGCTAAGAAAAAAGTATCACAAAGCCAGTGAGCAGCATAGTTTCTCTTATATGACTCCAGCTTTGTGCTCAGGGAATGCGTTGTGGGGTTTTTAAAGTGTGGTAAATCTTTTTTATTCATGAAGCATGAGACTTCACTGGGGCAATATCCTAATGGGAAATTGGTGCATATTTAGGCCTTCCAATGCATTCTCCACCTTGCATTGTGCATGTATGGCTTTAGTGTGTATTTTTTTTAAGTACCCTTGCAATAATTCGATCATTCAAATAAAGCACAGAAGTTTGCCTTCTGTATGCAGTAGATGTCTGTGTGCACATGTATGGACATGTATATGCCTACCTCATTTATTTATCAAAGAGAAGCATTTAGTAGCAGTGACCTTGGCAGTTTGGGCAGGGGCGTTTGGGTTTGGTGCTTTTTTTCTTTTCCCATAATGCTGCAGATTTCACTCAGAGTTCAAATCCAGGCAAGGTGGAAACTGGCACACACTGTATAGAAAGGTGCACATAATTTTCTGTTGCAACCTTGCAGGCAAGATTATTGATGTATGAGTGATTTCTAGGGAGGTGAAAGTATATGCAGAGGTAGAAAGCATGGGCAGAGCTGAGGTTGGGATTTTCCTTTCCTTTGGAATGATGGTGAGCTCTTGATGCTTGGCGGGGGCAGATCCAGGTACAGGCAAAGGAGGCAGTGATAGGGGTGGCAGAATGGGCCGTGGCAGAGCCCTGAAACCAGACTGGCAGCTCCTGCTGCCAGGAGAGGGGATAAGAATGCATGAACCACTTCAGGAAAATTAGGTCATGTGAGCCTCTGCTGGATCCTATTCCCTTTCCTGTGGCAGAAAAAGGCAGCTCTGGGTGTAACCAGGCACTTCATCCTCAGGGCAGCACAACTGAGATTACTGCTGCTGATCAGAAGCCTGGAGCCAGCTCGGGTGGTTGGTTCGCATGCACTGCGCCCTCCAAACAGAACGTGTCCAACTGCTCATTGGCCACTTCACAAATCAAACAGACACTGCTTTGAAAAAACAACCATCAGGTAAAACTAGTGATGAATGGTGGCATATCCAGGGGTGTTCATGGACAAAGAGCTTAGACCCATGTGAAATGCAGCCTGAGAGATGAGCAGAACTGTCGAGGAGGAACTCAGCTGCTCCAGCAGAGCAGCAATATGGGGGTTCTTCCAGATCTGCAGACAGGGGTGGCAAAAGGGAGAAATCCAGGGGAGTTGTCTCAGATGTCAGAGTTGGGGGAATGCTCTGGTGCTGCTGTGAGCCTTTGTGGAGGGACCTACAGCCTGTTCTGAACCGGTGGAGGAAGTGAGAGACAGAGACAGTCTGTGAATAATCAGTCATTAGTAAGTGTTGCTTTTACTTTTCCACAATTCTCTCCAGAAAGAACTGTAACAATGTCTTCAGTTGTTGCTGAGTCCAGTGACTAAGCTTCTCCATGGCACACGTCCAACCACTCTGTCCTCTGGGATTTATGGGATGGAATAGTCTTCCCTTGCCCAGAAGTGTGATTTCTTTTGTGGCCACTACACTGGATTTCCATGCAGGAGTCCAGACTGCATCTCCTTTCAAATAGCTAGATGAACACAACAGAGGTTTATTTACACCATGTTAGGTGCAGCCACCTCTGTGAGACAAACATGGATGGATTTAGCAGGAATGTTGCCACATCAGGGGCAAAAATGAATTGTCTCTCACTATTGCACTTTGAGGAATGGTTCTGCAGTGTCACAATGTACAGCACTCGGTATCTGGGGTAGCTCATCCATGCAATTAGATGTGGAGTCAATTGATCTACATGTTACAATGCTCAAAAAGAATCCCCTTTGTTAAATGTATTTCTGACACAGCAAATGACTATTGGCACTTTTAGATCCCTTTGCTGTTTGTCAGGATTGCTGTGCTTTGCCTCTTTGTACTGCTCTGGCAAAGCCCTGTGTGCCACAGGCTCGCTCTTTTCCTATGCCCAGGTTCAGTTGGCAGCAGGATTGAATGTCTCAGAACAGCAGCAGAGTTGAGAGCTGTGACTGTGGCAATAAGGAAAAGGTTAAACCAGTAAGGTCTACAATGACACCACCTAAAAAGGCCAGTAGACCCTTGTTGCAATTTTGAAATAGCTCATATCCTTGCCCATCTGTGACAAATCTGTCATTCACTGATCCATCCCGCATCTCTTGGAGCTGATGGCACAGTTCCTGTTGGAGTCTGAGGGCTGGGGTTGGGCATTCCCACAGTCTGCCTATGAGCATTGGAACACTGCTGTACTCCCAAGGAACACGGTGCAGCGAGGAGGCAGAGCCCTGTTCTGTGGCTGGGCAGGCACTTGAGGTGTTGCTGAGTTAAGGCCAGGAGATGTGGTAGTATCTGAACCCTGTCCTGCCAGACATCAACTCTCTCTCTCTCTCTCTGCAAATATTTTGGGAATCTCAGAAATGGCTGGCATGGTGCTGCAGCACAGCTACATCAAGGATTAATTGTCCTGTTTTATCAGGCGGGTTGTAGAGAGCTGGAAACTGCAACCCTCGAGACACAATGAGCTGGGCTTTTCCTTTCCCTGCTGCTGGGGCTGCCAGGATAACTGCATGGAGTTAGACATTGTAGTGGTACAGCAAGCGACACTAGACACTGCTACTAATTGTAACCATCCTGCCTTAGGGATGATTTTGGCATTCTTTCAATAATATGTAGCAGTGCTGAACTAAGAGATACCACACAAATTAGAAACACAGCTTGCCCAGAAGTGTTTTGTAGCCCTTAAGTGTTTAATTCAATCATATCCTAATGTGAACTTGCCCCAGCAATTCTACTTGAGTTTTACTTAGTGTTATTTTAAACTGTTTCAATTTTATGAGCATGAATATTTCTTAACCACCTGGTGAGGAAGAAGTGTCTCTCCTGCAGCAACAGGACAGGCTCTGGAATGTGCTTTCACTGGCAGTGCCAGCCTTTGCCCTCAGAAGTTGGCATGCAAGCTTTGCAGATAGTTCAAGCTTTCCTTGGCAAACATGGCTGTAGTTTCTTGTGTATCATGCATGTTTGGGGAGAGGGAGGAAGGAGAAAGGAAAAAACCAGATATTTTTCTTAAGTGCCTTCATGAAGTTAGTGATTTATTAAAAATGTGAGAAATATCTCTACTTGTTACCTGCCTGAACTGAACTTTTTCATCTTTGTCTGCTGCACCCCAGGAATAACAGATGTGAGGAAAGCATTTGTACCTGCACTTCATTTACAAGTTTAGGACCCTGGAATCCACTCTGTGAATATTTTGACACTCTAGCTGCCTTCCACTCAGTTTGCTGAGTTCCTGTGCACTTGTGTTACACAGACCCAGGGAGTTAAACAGGGAGGGAGGAGGAGGGGATGGCTGTGCAGGGCAGTGCTGTAGCTCCTCTGTGGAGTCATCTGTGCCACCCTGGTAACCACAGGTATTTGTGCCCTAACACACAGCAAAAGGGACACCTGTCCCTTTGCCTGGAAGGGGGTAAAAGGGGCATCACTGACACCCTGTGAACTGGACACGGCTGAGCAGCATCTGTTGCATATTTGCAATGATTATATCTCCGTTCTGTCAGGCAGATACTGGCCTTGAAAGATTTGCCAAAAGCCACAAAATATAGGTTTGTATTTGCTTTACCAGTTTGCAACCCCAGGAGTAAGTAATCTGGTATGGCTTTCCTCTTAGAAGCCAGTCTGCCCAAGTAATTGGGGATGTTAGCTGTAAGCAGCCTTTCTGTGTTAAGATTTACAATGTGAACTCATCTGACACTTGATATTCACCCCTGGTTTCCTCTCTTTTCATGCTTTGCACTTGGGTAAGGCAGATTTCCCTCTGGCCAGCTAAAAGCTCTCCCAAGCTGAGCCTGCAATCTGTTGTGAGCTAATAAGAGTAACCAGGGCCTTGCCTGACCACAGTGTTGAGGCACTGCTGGGTACAGGGAAAACAATTACCAAGTGCTAAGATAATGCCACCCTCAGACAAGAGGGGCAGATGCCAGGTCTTAACTGGCTGTTTTAATGAATGTCAGAAAATTAAGAATGATGGCAAGAGGTCAATCCAGGGCACAGCTGCCTCATGACTAGGGTCACTCTCACTTTCCTGCTTGTGAGATGGGTGGTGTGTTCCCTACACAGCATCTTAAATGGCACACTGCTTCACTCCCCATCCTACAGACCCAGGGTGCACAGCAAGCCTCCAAGGAGGCTTGCTTTTCAGTAATCTGAGAAAGCAAAAATACAGTGTTGATAAACTGTAAGTCAGACTTCAAGCTCAATCCAGATGGGAAAAAATGCTTCTTCCAGTGAAAGACAGGAAATGGGGGCCAAATGAAAATGAAACAGTGACTTTGTAAGTGCTTGAATAAAATGAAGGTACCTATGAATTTGTGAAGGACTAGCCTTAGTGGGGAAACGGGATTTCAAGTTGCCAATCCTGTACTGCACCAGAATTATGGAAATGGAAACTGAAGTGACAAACATAAATGGTTTCATCTTGATCAATAAAATAATCGGTAATTTCACCCTGAAGTTTAATTTTAGCTGTGTGGTGTTCCATGTTAGTAACTTGTTTTCTTACTGCAGTATAAGGAAAAAACTAACCCTCTAACACTTGTCATCTCAGTGGTGGAGCAAAAGGCTCTGACAGTCCCTTTTGATTCCCAGTTCCCAGAGCCCGTGCATGTGGACACACAGCTGGACTGTGGAGTCTCAAGGGTTGTGCTGCTTACACAGCAAGGGGCTTGAGGCCTTGGTGCTGAAGATTTTGTGGCTTTCTGCACTCCCTGATCAGTGGCTGGCATTGACCCAAGCTTGTGAGGGACATTTTGGTGTCCTTCCAGTAAGCCCTGATGTTCCCATTCCAGTACTGAGATAGAGGAGGGTGGGTGAGGTGAGTCTCTGATTGGAAGCTGGGAAGGGGTTGGAGATAGCTGGTTATTTGACTGGTTGGAGTTGGGGAGGGGTGTGTTAAATCAGACTGTGTTCTGCTGGAGACTTCAGTGAGAGCTCAGCTGTTGAGGGGCTCATTTCAGGAGGGCACGTAACTCCCTGTGGAGATAGACTGAGGCAGTGCAGGCTGGAAAAGCACCTGAGCTATGAGTGCAAACACAGAATTCAGGTGCTGCTTAAAATCTCATTTCAAGAGACCCTCTTGAGTGTCTGTTCACTTCATTGAGTGCATAAATTTGCAGCTCCATCACTACATACTTTGGTCCTGTGTGTTTTGCCCTTCTAAAACAACCGTAAACGCTTTTCACTGAGCTCTGTCACTCAGATCTTACTGAAGCAGAGCAGAAACCCCCACAAGAGTCCCCCTGGCTGTCAAAACCCATTCCCTGTGCCAGCCAGGCTCCCCACTGCAGTACAGGTACAGTCCAGCCCAGCACGAGGTGTTCTCCCTTTGTGTGGGACTGGAGATGTGTACCAGCAGGGAGAGCTGGGACAACAGCTCCAAACTGGTTCCAGTTTAAACATCAAATACATGAGACAAGGAGGGGGTGAAGGAAAGGGAGAGCATGACATTAGATTTTCTGTGCGTTAGTGACGGTGGAGGGAGTGAGTTACAGCTTTATACCTCTGCAAGGAAATTTATGCTGCTTCAGAAAACTTGGCCACAGGGCAACTGTGTCTACCAGTCCCACAACTCAAAATCCCTTTCTGGCCCTTGGACAGGTTTTGCAGATGTTTCTTGTGTGCTCAGCCACTGCTTCTGCCAAACAGTTCGGTGAGGGAATGGTGAGTATCCTCCTGCCCAAACCTAAAGTACAGCCCTTCCAACAGGAAGGAGCTTTGCTTATCACCAGTTCTGGGGTTCTTCTTCATCTAGAATGTTTTGAGGGGAAAACCAGCCCAAAATAAACCCAAACAAAAGCTGCGAATTAAGATGCTTTTTGTTCATACTTACTAGTTGGAACCATGTCCATAGTGAACAGCTCAGGTTTTCATGGAGTCTTTAGTACTGGAGTACAGAGCAGATTCTGCTACTGGAGCCCAGTTCATACACCTCAAACAAACCTGTGTGCTGGGAAATGTCTCTCCATTGCTTCAGTGAGCACAGCCAGCTCTGCTTTTGCAACAGCAGGGTTCATTTCCCCCACAATAACTCAGAACTGGGTTTCTCACAACACCCAGAAAAAGGAAGCTGTGATTTTTTTGTCTGCTTTTCTATATCTGACATGACAAAAGATGTTAGAATTAAGCTGATATATATCATTGCTTTTGAGAAAGTTATGCCCTATCCTTGATTTATCAAGGATTGACTTGAAGTCAGTGAGTTGAAAAAACATGTAAATTATGCATTGTGTATCTTTGTCTCCCTGGCTTTTAAGTGAGGTATTCAAGACAGAGCAATGAGATTTTATCATCTTACCTTTTGGCAGATTTTTGATGCATTGGTTGTTTTATCATTTCTTATCCTATTTTTTGGTTTGTAAAACCTGCAGTTGTTTGGCTTGCTTTGTGCACATCATTAAAATCAGAAGAAGGTTCAAAAAAACTCCTAGAGAGAAAGAGATGTGGTCATGGGCCTCTATCATTTTTGGGACTCTGTAATAAACTTATTACACATTTATGGTTTCTCTGACATTTAAGTAAAAGAGTAAGATTACCTATGCTCTTAAATTTTCTTCTGAGTTTGTTACATGCTCTAATATCCTGCAGAAGAATTAAAACATCTGGCAAAAAAATAAATAATCCCTCTTCTCCTTCACTCTGAATTTGAAAAAATTGAAACCAACAGCTGTTTCAGAGCCAAAAAAACTCTGAAAAGCATGTAGCAGGTGGTACCATGTATGTGTGTCTAATTGCAATCCAACAATCCAAGAGCCAGCTACCAAATAGTGAGGAGTGAGATCAAGACTCAGGCAGAGAAGGGGGGCAAACAGAATGGGAAAGCAAGAAAAATAGTTTTGGCCCAGGAAATGAGTATTTTTATAGAGGAGAGTAGTGATTGTAAATAGGAGTAGGTGAATGATGATGTCTTTTTGGTTTTGAAATGCTCTCCTATTGACTTGTCACTGTCTGGAGAAACTGGCTATAGGTGCCAAGAATGCTGGTGAGGTGATGGCATGTCTGGCCCATGGCTGTGTCAGTAAACCTCACGGATTTTGTCAGGTGAGCTGCAGCTCTGGGCTCAGAGACTCCTGCAAAGCAGTTGAGTCTCCTTTCTGTGCATCTGCAGATGCATCTCCTTGGCTCTGCTCACAGCTGCCCTTTGGAGCATCAGCTACATGAACATCCCAGATATGTGAACACCCCTTTTAAGTTGCCAAGTCCTGATGGCAGCTCATTCCAAGTGTGTGACTGGACTGTTTCCAGCCTCACTCCAGAAAATATTATTTGTTTGGGTTTCTGTTAATGTCCAAAATAAATGTTCTGCCTCTCCCTTCTAATGTAAAGAAAACCTTTGCTTTGACCACACCATGAGAGAAGATTTGGGTGAGGGCAGAGAAAGTTTGAAAGACAAGAGGAAAAGAACTGTTCTCATGTAAGTCTGAACTAAAACAAACCAGAAGAAATTCAGAGCTGCAAAATGTATAGTCTTGGTCTGATAAGGAGCAAGAGCAAAACCCTCTGCCCCAAAATGTAAGCCATTGTGGGGAGGTGCTTAGGTTCACCATAAACAGTTCTGAAAAAGATATATATTGGGAGATCTGTTTCCCTCATATCCAAGGAATATTCCTGTTTTTAGAAAAGCACTAGTGAGGTCTCTGTCACAGGGAAGGATAGGACTGTTGTCAGGAAGAGGAGACTAAAAGACCATGATGCATCTGCAGAGAGGCTGTGAGAACTGGAGTGCATTGGAGGGTGGTCACATGGGAGGGAAGAAAGGAAAGAACAGTGAGAGGTTCAGGGAAATGTCTGTGGAAGGACAGATGAGCCTGGACTGGCTGTGAATGGATTCAGCCTGGAGGGATCACAGCAGGGAGTGGGATGTAGCAAAGCTGTGCTCTGGGAGAAGCAGAGCTGAAACACAACCTCCTTTCCTGGGGCAGCAGGATAAGGTGAGGCAATGTTTGCAGTGCAGAGGGATCATCTCAGAGGCTGAGGAAGCCCATGTACCTTACCCAAAATGGTGTAATCCCAGCCTTGCCCTTATCAACCTTGTATAAATAGCTGGGCTTCTGTTGGAACTGAGGTTCTCTCTGTGTTGCTGGTAATGGGAGAGGATCTCTGGGTCAGTCATACACAGGCAAAGCCTGGTCTTCACTTGGCTGCTGCTTCTGCTTCAAACATCTGCAAGAATGGCTTAGAAAATGGATTGATATGTTAAGACAAGCAGAATTTGGAGATGGCAGAAACCTTATCGGTGCTTGACTTCTAGGAGAGGAGAAAAACCAGCTTCTGAAGTTGTGTGATCTATAGAAGGACAAAAGGTTAACAAAATTGGAATGAGTCAGTGCTATCTACTAAATGTTTTAATAGGATATTATGTGATGCAATGTTCCAAGTCTTCTAAATGAGTTTTCTTTGGCCAATATTTGATGGTTTCAGTTGCATAGAAAAGGGAGCGAGAAGAATGTGCTAAGTGGATTTATATTGTGGTTAGCACTAGTATGGATGGATAAATAAAAAAGGGTGCCATGGGGATTATGTTCAATAAAAGGGTCAGTATGGAAAAAACCCTGAAAAAAATGAAAAAGAAATTAAATCTGCTTTGGGAGCTCTGAAGAAGGAATTTACTGCTGTTCTTGATATTGTAGATTTTAAGTGAGAGGTTGATGTAAAAGAAACACAAAACAAATCAACTAGAATATACCAACAATTCCCTCATAAAAAGGAACATTCTTAAAGCCCTGTATTTTTATTGTGTGGACCTCAAGTGCTCCGGTGAAAGAGATGTTCAGGATGCACAGGAAGATTAATGTGGGAGTCCCAATTGCTAAGCTGGGTCAGAGGTAGCAGGTATATATTGGGCATGTGATTCTCTTCTCACTGCTGCAGTGGAAGCCTGAAGTCAGCAGGATCACACAGAGAGAGGTGCAGCCAGAATGACTGACAGGAGGGAGCAGCAGCCCCTGCCCCGCTGCTCCCTCTCCAGGCTCTCATGGTGATTTGTTTTAATGCTGTTTTCACCAACACCCCCCTCCAAAGGTATAATTTGTTTACCTTTTCTGTGATCAAATCAATCTTCCATCTTATTGTGAGTCATTCACTGATAGCAATCCTCAGTTAATTCTTTCTTTTCATGCTCTCTTACTGTGCAGATAAACCATACAGGATTTTTGCCTGGAGGACAGGATTTGCTGTGAATTTAAACTGATTTATGAAATGCTGTTACAAAGTTTCACTGGGCAGCACACTTTGCAAAAATATTTAAAATTAAAGCATTCAGTCTAACAGCACAAGCCCAAGAGTGCTTTTCCCCCTTGTTTGACACTCCTTTCAGTGGGGGAAAAGCTCGTGTATCTCTGAAACCATCCTTGCAGAGCTCATATCAATGTCACTGCCACAACAGCTCCTGATACCAGGGCAATACTTCAAAAAGAAAACAAAACAAAAAAATCTGCAAAACTGTAATTTGTTTTGCAGCTTTCCTTTAGAAAACTGACTCAAGCCCAGGGTCCCTCAGACCTCTAAGGGGCTTTGGCTTAGATCTAACAAGAAGCAGAGGAGATTTGAATTATATTCTTACAGGAGAGCAAATTGTTGCCAGGTGAAGTTGGGCAATTGTTGATGCCTTTCAGTCTGCCTGAAACAGCTGATCTTTGAATGGGTGATATGTGTTAAATATTTGGGGGCTGAAGCTCCTCTGGCCTTATTGCCACTTCAGCTGCTCTTGGACTCAATGATCTTCAAGGTCTTTTCCCATCTAAATGATTTGTGGTTCTATGAATCACACTCTTCATTGCTTGAGGGAAGTTGCTGAGCAGTAAAGTGCTAAGCATAATATTTAATTAGTTAAGATCAGTCGTTCTTCCCAACTTGTGCTGCTCACAGTAAATAATAATTAAGAGCAAAGAGCACAGGGAGTGAGGGTGCTGCTGCTTTGTAGCTCAATATCAGGAATAATCAAAGCCAGAGGACTGTGCTTATTAGTGCCTGGGCCATTTGCTGGCCTTCAGTTTGCTGACGAGTTCTGCTTAATTAAGAGCAGCAGGAGAAAGCTGATGGTTTTCTGATCCTGGCCCTACTGTCTGAGAGTGCTGATGAGGCAGCACTGCTCTGGGCACAGACAGGAAGAGATGCAGACCAGAGATGGGATTTTCTGTCCCTCAGCAGCTTTCAGGTGTGTTTTGCCTCAGAGACACTGGAGAGGGGCTGTCCCCTGCCCTCCACTGATCATCTGCATGTAAACTGATGGGAGGGACAGAACAAGGCTGCTGCCCAGGAAGTCTTTTGTCGTTTATTCAGGTGGGAGGGAAACACAGACTCTGCTGCATCACCTGCCTGGTTTCACACTCAGCCCTGAGGATGGAGCTGCTGGTCATGGAGGAGGAGCTGGGCTGAAATGGCCTGGAAAAGGTATCTATTCATGTCCCTTCTTTCTTCTCAATTGCCTGCCCATGCAGCTCCTTGTAAGAATGGTGCCAGAAGAAGCATTTTCCAGAGTTTTATTGTATTTGTTATTTTAATTGAGGCAAATTAAGTGGCAAAAGGTCCTTGTAAATGCTAGAAGACAGAGAAAAACATCTTTTACTTTACATGCTTGGATAGCAAGAGTGTGTCACCACCTGAAGTATTTGGTTCTACCCTGGTTTTGGGTAGTGTGAAGCCTCAAGTGAAGTATGTGCTGCAAGTAAACTGCATAAACTGCAGCCTGTTTTCTCTTAAGCATTTGGGGTGGAGGAGGTTCCCAGAATTCCCAGAAAGCAAGTGCCATGTGTTCCACATTGTGGCTCCAGCAGGAGCCTGCTGGCCCTGGGGGGTGAGGGAAGGAGGCTGGGGCTGGATTCAAACTCCAGGCTCCCCTCAGGGAATGACAGGATGAGATAGAGAAACAATAAAGGGCTTAATTTTGTCCTTCCCACTTAAGCAAAGCTCCTCATCATGAAACAACTTTTACAAAGTGCCAGAGAATCTGTTACGGTCACATGAGCCTATCTCTACTTTTCCAATGGGAATATGTGTGTGACAGCAATAGCTTCAGATTATCTTTCTTTATATAGTAATATCTGGCCAGATGTTGAAACTCTTTGTGTTTGGGAGCAGTAGTTAAACTGTTGGTTTTCTCATGCCTATGTATTCCTGACTTGGAAGGAATTTTGTCAAAGAAAATCCTTGCCTTTCTCACACTCTTCCTGCTTACTGCTGAGAGCCAGGGTTGCTCTCCAAGTCCTTTTAACCTAATTTGCTATACATTTCTGGTTGTAAACCATTAATGGCAGATATTTAACGGTGGGGGGCAGAGTGTGTGATCTACAAAATCCTCCGGAGCTACTTCTTTATCCCTGGATATAAGCACACCCCTTGGAGCTGGGCCAGCCCACCCCAGGAGCAGAGTGTGCCCTGCAGGCCCCTGCAGTTTTTGTTATTAGGGCTGAACTGGGGAGCTCCTCCCACATTGACACCTCGGCCTTTATAGCTCAGGGCAGTGGTGTCTGCCAACACACCTGCTTTCCAAGAGCTAAGCACTCCCCATCAAGATGTAGCACGTTTGGACAAGGTGAATCACCCTCCTTGGGATGTCCTTGGCTTCTGCCTCCCTCACCCTCGGGAGCCTTGTTTGGACCAGCAGGTTGGTGCTTCAACACAGCAACGTCATCTGGTACCTCTGAGCTTCTCTCAAGCTGTACCTGCAGGACAAGCTGCAGCCAGCCAGGAAGTCCTGGGGGCAGGTGTTTCAGGAGCATTACCCAGATATCCTTCCTCTCTTCTCAGTTTAAGGTTGATTTGGCTCTGTGCTCTTCGGGGAAGGACTCTGGTGGGTGTGTCTGGGCAGGGAGGAAGAGCACTAAGAACTGCTTGGTTGTTAAAACCTGCCAATAAGAGTTTGTGGTGCACAGATCAACCCTGCTGTCCTTTTGGAGATCAAAAGCACCAGCAGTCTCCTTTTGAGTACCTCAGTCCTTTTCCCCTTTGGAGTTTAACAACCCCTGTAAGTCACTGGTGGGGCAGTGGTTTTCTAAGCCCTGACTGAGTCACATGTGCCTTCCTAGTTGGAGCTGTGCAACACAGCTCAACATCCCCCTTTTTTCAGATGCAAGCAGAACAAGCAGAGTCTTTCTGCCCCTCATTTTTTTTTTCTTCAATTAAATAACCTCCCTTTCCTTCTGTCTTCCTTTCTCAGGCCAGTTCCAACCCTCTTTAGGATCCTTTAATCAGCTTTCCTAAACTGCCCAGGCCATGTATTAAACCCTCTGATGGTGTCAGGAAATCTCCCTGCTGTTCAGTTTTTATCCTGGTTATCCATGTGTAGAACATTGCTTTTTCAGGAAATTGCCTGAACTGAGCAGTGGAGCTTTTTTTGCCCCAGTCACAGGAAATGTGGATAATTTATTACCTGCTCTGTGATGTGTTTCATGATCCTGATAGCCTTTAAAATATTTTTCTATTTCCATTCTTTTCTACCCTGTTACACATGTTCTTGATGAAGTTATTGGCACCCTTAAGTTCTCTTTATGCCACTGTTGTAAAAGATGCCTTTTTCCATTAATGTCTGAGGTGATTTTTGTGTGTAACTCTTGTCTATTGTACAGCTTATCCCCATGTCAGCCCCAGCATTGTAACTACAGATAAGCGGGAGAACATCCTGTCAATCCAACTAGAAATGCAGTTATTAAAACAACAGAAAAGAGACTTGAACAACAAATAACCATTTGGCAATTCTGTAGATCCTCAGACAAAAAAGATGTTGAGGCTTTTTCTCAGCAATACTGGTACACCTCAGGCTGAGTTTCAATTTCTTATTGACATTTTATGAGACTATTCAGCATTTCCAACTCTCACCAGGAATATTTCATAGAGATTTTGCCATGATGTATCATTTTTTACTTCCACTGGACAAAGACAAGCTTGATTACCTGACATATTGCAGAAGGATATTGCTCCAGTTCATTGAATATTTGGCATAAAATTTTTATTTGTTCCTGAAAAAAATCCAGGAAGCTGATTGATATATATATATATAAAAATATATATAAAAATGTTTTCTATGTTGTGTTTGCTTTGTTGACTGTAGGCACTTAAATCAGTGATGTCCACTTAAGTCAAAACTTTCCAGTCTTTACCAAGGGGAAGAGCAATGATAAGCAAGAATTAGTTTCATCACCAGTGAAGGTACCTTCAGTCAATCCAATCAAAGCCAGTGATCAGCTCTTCTTTGTGACCAGATCCTTGTTATAGCAGAACTTGCTCTGTGCCTGGAATGCACTCTCTTGTTAGTGGGGGCTACAGAAACTGGACTTCCACAATAAAACAATATACTGTTTGTTGTGTTTCACAAGGAGAGTAAGATCCAGGTAAAATATTTCAGAATTACTGGCTGTAGATCAGTGAAGTGGATGTATTTTGGGGAGAAGGTGTTGAGTATTTTTTATCAGTCAAGATAAAATCAGTACTAAATCTGTCATATACTAGCAGGAAACAAGTTGATTCAATGGGAAATAAGGAATAAGGCTAATTGGAAATTTATATTATTTACTGGTAACTGTCTCTGGACAAACTCTTATTTGTGTTTGAGAGAATGGAATAAAGTGTGTGGCATTCCATGTGATGCCATTTAAGCTTTAAAGGAGATGAGAAGTTTCAGAAAGGATGTCAGTCATTACTGGCTTGAACACAGAAAATGCAAGAGAGACTTAATAGCTCCACTGAAAAGGGGAATTACCTCTTTTCTCACAGCTTTACATGTGTTCATGTCTGTTTAGAGGGTTCCTTCCCACTTCTGAGCTGGGAATTGCTGACAGGGCAAGTCAGGCTCTACCTCGGTGTTCAGATGTGTGACAGGGCAAAGGGACTGGAGCAGCTCATCCACCCGTGGTTGCAGGGGACAAGATTTCTTTAACCCATTAAAATGCCAGACTGGCTTTTCCACAAATAGCACCTGAACCTCACCTGGCCTTGGCCAGCAGGCTTTACCTACAGTGCAGTCCATGCTGCAAGCTGGATTTGGCATCGGGGGTCTTACAACCTGGAAAGCACACAGGGAAATTCTGAAAGCATCAAGGAAAAGGAATTTAACATCATGCAGACAAAATATGAAGGTTTTCAGATTTGGAACAGACATGAAGTAGATACTGCCTGGAATTGGCTGTATTTCCCTCAAACATAGAAAGGCATTTAAAGCCAGATGTGGTTAGATTCTGGTATGGACCTAGACTTCAGCCTAGGAAATTACTTTGCTGACTTCAGCAGCAGTGGAAGTAGTGACAGCAAACCTTTCTTGGATTTTGCGTGGCAATTCTCAGCTTTTACAAGACCATGTAATGTGCCTTTAGATTTTTACAGTTCACACTGCTGTGACAGGAGGTACTTGAGATACTTTGCCTAAAGTGCCCAAGTGCCTGAAGGGCCCTGCAGCTCTTCTGCCAAGCAGCACTTGGGCACTTGTTCTTTCTTTTGTTCATTTAAAGGAGCAGGGACACTTGTAAAGCTGTGCAGAAACCTGCCCTTCTTGATGAGGTAAAATATAAGTTACTATATAGTACTAAATATGAGAAGAAAGATCAGGTTGTCAGATGAGTTTTGCTGAACCTCTGTTACCATTTTTATTGCTAAACAAGCAATGCAGAGTGACTTGATTCAGGCCAGAAGTGGAGAGCAGACTGCTAAGAGATACCTTTGACATTTGTCACAGTGACAGGAAGGCATCAATGAGCTGTACATTTGCAATGATATCAGTCTGGAATGAAAAAAGTAAGTGCCTCTCAGCTGATGGAGGTTTTCTTTCAAGAAGCTACAGCTGAATTACTGCTGCTTTCTTTAGGAAAATAAAACTGAGCTGGGTTATTTATTCTCACAGAAGCCTGTGGAAATGTTGCATATTTGAGGTAATATAATGCACTGAGCCATGGCTGTTTATTTAAACCCTTCTGTGCTGCCTCATCCATTCCTGTCTTTGATGCCTCCCCCTTTCACAGCAGGGCAGGAAGTTTTTCTTTCTCTCTTCACTCTTGGCTGGGCAGGGAGGGCTCCACCTCATCACCAAAAGGCTCCCAACTCCTAAAACCCTCCTGCTTCTTTACCCTCTACAAACCATTGGAAGGGTTCTCCTGGCACTTCCAGGCCCTCGAACCAGTGAGTTTCAAACAGGTTTTGGCCTGGCTGGAGCTTTCCTGAGTGGGGCCACTGTGCCGAGCAAGGGCAGGAGAGAAATAATATCAGTGTAATATGCCAACTGACTGTGTTCAAAAAACACTGACTTTGTTCTGGGTTGCTCTGGGAGGAGATTCCATTCTGTCCCAGGTTTTCCAGCCCCTGGCAAGGTCTCAGGGTTTCACCAGTTATTGGTACAGGGGTGGTAATAAAGTCTTGCCACAAATTATATTCTTTCCAGTTTGAAAGTGGATTACTGCAGACACATTTTTTATAGCAACAGGAAGCCTTGTTGGCAGGATGTTTTAATTATGCTCTGAAGCTAATCAAGGAAAGAGAAACAGCTTTGAGCACAGGAAGCTACACTTGCAGATCTGAGTGCCTATTTCCACAAGGGACGGACAAGTGCTTAAGTGTTGCTGCTCTCCCGGCACATCAGCGATCTGTGAAAGGGCTGGAAAGTGCCTGCTGGCTTCGGCAGGGCAGGACACAGCACCCAGTATAAGGCACCTGCTCACTCTGCAGGCACTGGAGGGAGACAGGCAACTGGGAGCAGGAGACAGATCACCCTCTGGAAAAGCCCTCGCTCCTTTCCTTGGAAGCCTAAAAAGACTAAACAGAAATCGAGTACCTATGACAGGGTAGCCGTTTTACTTCACCACTGCCTGATGCCAGCTGTGGACTTAGCATACCTGAGGCTGGTTGCTGTATCTGAACTATTTCTGTGATCTGTTACCAGAGGAAATTAAGTTCCCACTAAAAAGCTGATTTTCCTTTATTTTTCTCCATGTTTAGAGTCAAATTTTTCTTTGGTATTCAAAGCAGAGGTGTGTATGTTGGAACAAGCTCACTTCCTCTTTGGAAGCTACGTGGTGTGTAATGCAGGATGTCTAGTGCTGTATTGCCTGGTCTGAATGGATAACAGCTCTATGGTGCTTCCCAAAGGAGAGCATCCCAGGGTCTCCAATAACTCCTCTTAACATGCTGCTGAAAAAGTCTCATTAGCTGGAGAAAGCATAAACCCTCTCCAGAAGGCTCTAAATTAGATTAGAGATTATTTGAACCATGCTCACATCAAGTAAGTCCATTTAAGTAAACTACAAGAGCACCAGCAACTGCAGCATTACTGGGACCTCTGGGCTGTCCTGAACCCTTTTACAATTCATGACAGAAAGAATTTCCTCTGATTTTAATCACTAGAGAATTATTATGCAAGTGAAGCTTAACTGGTGTAAAACAAGCAGGAGAGAGGCAGGGCTCAAACCCAGAGCATGTGTGTTCCCAGCTAAATCTTTCAGCAGGTTCAAAATGTTCCCTGCCCCTGTAACCCCCCGGATTTGTTTTCCCTGAGCACATCTCGTCTATTTTGAGCACTCAGTAAACATGAACTTTAGCTCTTCACCGGCAAAAGGAAAGCAGAATATTATTTGTCTACTATCCCTGTGTTACAACCTTCAGCTGAGCATTTGGCCAACCAGTTTGTCAGCCCTTCCTGGCTTTGCAGTTCAGCTTGCTATTTGCAGCTCGCAGGATAATTATAGAGTTTACAGAGGTCCGTCCAGGCTGTGCTGCATTGCAGAACTGTGCTGAGAAAGCTGCTGGATCCCCCCGGCTCAGTGCAGTGCCTGTTCAGCGTCACACACGCCTGTGTTTTTGACGGGCCGCGTTTTAAGGTGACCCAGCCAATGCATTTTCTGTCGTGTTTTTCTCCTCACTGCATCTGCACTCCTGTGTTTGTCGTGGCTCAGTATCACTCATAAGGACACGGGGTCAAGGCTCCGTTGTCCCGTGTTCTTTGTGGGTAATGAGGGCAGCGAAGTTCTTTACAAAGGAGGTTGAAAACCGCAATCCCCGCTTCCTGCTGCTCCAGTGCTGGAGAGCCGCCGCGAGCTCCAGAAGAAAAGAAGCACCAAACAACGCTGCTTTTGTCCCAGGCTTGTTAGTTAATCTCGGGACGGCTCTGTAAATAGATATTAATCAGAGAGGGAGCCGGGAGCAGGGGGAGGCCGCGGGGCTGATGTGCTGCCCGGGCAGCCCCGTCCCCCTCCCGCAGGCGGGTCCCAGCGCCGGGGCAGCGGCGGCTCTCGGGGGCGTGGGGCGGCCCTAAAGGCGCTTTCCCGGGACAGGCCCTTGTGCGAGTCCCTCCCCGCTGCCCTGGGCACGACCAGGTGCCCACACGGTGTCCCGTGGGGCAGCAGCGGTGCCTTCCCTCCTCTTCCTCCTCCCTCCGCGTGAGAGCGGGAGGCGCGGCCGCCGGCCCGACACCCCCGTCTGTCTTCCCCTCCCTCCGGCAGCCCCCTCCTTTTCCCTGTTCCTCCCTTCCCTGCCGGGTGGGAGGTGCCCGGTGGCTCTAGAAAAGGGCCGGCTCTCGGCGGGCGGCCGGGAGGTGTTGGCGGCTGCCGGCGGTGCCCGAGCCCGGCGAGCTGTGAGTCGGGGCTGCTGCACAGAGCGGGGGCTCGCACTGCACAAGGTACGTGCTCTGCTAAGGGAGAGGCGCGGTGGGGATTGCCAGAGAGGGACGTTTGCCCCGGTAGAGACTCGATGCTGTTCTCTCTCTTTAGCCGTTTAGTTCTGTCCTTGTGCCGTTTGACTTGGCTAGAAGTGGCGCGCTGCCACTAGAGGTTTGAAACCTCTAGATTGAATGGGCTTGTGCTAGTCCTGCCTTGAATGGCGTCCTCAGTGCCTTGCTCGGCTGTCCGTGCCCTATAGTCTGTCCAACAAGAAAGTTCATGTATTTTTTCGCCTCTGTGTGTCTGCAGGTGGATTTGTCCATTAGGCTTTTCCCCTTTGAGGTCCTCCTGCTCAGCTACAGCGATGTGGTTCTTGGAAAAGATCAGAGCATCACATGAAAGTGGAAACCTCCCTAACTCTTCCTTTCTGGGACTGCCACATGGCCAAATCCTGACAGAAAAACCTCGACTGGGGGCTGCTGCTTTTCCAAACGTGCTCACCCCCGACAGAATCCCTGAATTCTGCATTCCCCCCAGGCTGAACAGCTCTGGCTCTATTAAGGGCACTGGCTCCCACCAGGACCACAGTTCAGTGGATGCAGCTCTTACTTCTGCCTCTCGCCGCAGCTCTTTGCCACATCTCATCCAGGTGGAAAGTGTTGAAGAGGACATGACAGCTCTGGAGGAAGAAAGCACCAACTCGGACCCTCAGTCCCAAGCAGCACTTTCCCTGCCCCACTTTCCCAGAGCTCCCACTTCCTATGGCTTCTGCACTTTGCTGGAGAGCCCCCACACCAGGAGGAAGGAATCCATCTTCCACGGTGACCCTCGTGGTGCCCTGCCCAGCCTGATGCTGTCTCGGTCCAGGGCCAACACGTTCAGTGGCAAGGACAGTATGTCTAATCCTATTGCCATTAGCTTTTCTTCTGTGAGGCTGCCTCCTAAGCAGCTCTCTCTGCACAGGCAGGGCACCTGTGACAGTGACACTGCCTCCTCCAGCGAATCCTCTCCTTTCAGCTCTCCTCTTCTCAGCAGGTCACCTCCCAGACCCTGCTCCCTGACCAAAGCACAGAGTCAGGAGGGGTTGCTCTGCCGAGCACTGAAAGCCAAGAGCAAATCCAGTGTGGCCAGGAACAATTCCCTCTCTACGGAGGAGAGCAGCTCCACTGATAACAGCCCCAGTGCCATCAGGAGGGCCTCGGAGGGGCTGCTTGCCACGCGGAGCTTCAGCACGTCCTGCTCTCCTGTCTTTCCTCTGGACCTGCCCTGCAGTCGGGAGAGGCTGGTGGGAAAGAGCACGGTGCTGATGGACAAGGGGGGGCTGCTGAGGCTGTCGGCCGAGTACTGCTCCGAGAACGAGCGGCTGCGCATCCGCCTCATCAGCGCCGAGGGCTTGTACGAGGACTCCGTGGAGCCCAGACACATAAACTGCTGCATCTCCTTCTCCCTGGTGCCAGGGAAAACACAGAAGCAGAGAAGCACTGTTATAAAGAGGAGCAGAAATCCCATCTTCAACGAGGACTTCTTTTTTGATGGCATTGCAGAGGAAGAGCTGTACAGCCTCTCTGTAAGGATGAAAGCCACGAATAAAGGGTGCAGTATGAAGCGGGATTATACCTTAGGAGAACGGCAGTTGTCTTTAATGAGTATGTTGTCAGTGTAACGCTTCAAATATTCAAACAGAAATTGTCTTCTGAAACTTTTCTACTAAATAAAGTTTTGGGTTGAGTTTATGTTGTTTTATTTTTTGTTTTAAGTAAAAAGCACTGCCTTGCTTGGTGTTACCGTCAGGCTCTTGTGCCCTGTTTTGCTGCTTAACACTTCATACTCTGACAGGTATTTGGCACTGAAAGGCGGCTGTGGAGCAGACCTGCCTGGAGAGTAGGACAGGAGGGCAGCAAGGCTGGTTTGCCTGTAGGATCAAGGATTAGGCAGTTACCAAGTCAAGGCTGTTCTTGTTTATGGCTTTCAGGCTGTGGAAGTGTTTTTCACCTATCCTGGTCCCTAAGCAGGTATGAAGTGTGTGCATACAACATCTGTTCAGTGGACCTTCTGTCAGCACTCACATTTACAGAAATCAACATTGTAATGAGCCCTGTATTTGGGGAGGGGAGAGAGTTTGGGAATCAGCTCTTCTACAGCAGGAGTGGAGGATTTGGATTCCCAAAGCCTGTGTAGGTTTGTGTTGAGGATGACAAGATCAGCTTCTGAGCAGCAGTGAGAAGCCACTGCAGGCAGGGCTCTTTCGTTATACAGACCTACACTATCAACACTGAACAGGCTCCTGCCAGGTGATTGCTGCAGCACACTTGACATCTTCATTTACCTTGGCTTTCATGCTTGATTTCCCAGCCCTCAGAATAAAGTTGCCAGGTAATTTTGGTCAGGAAAGTACCCTAGAGCTATAACCCTCAGCAATTCAGCTATTGAATCCTTTCTGAAGCTGGAGCAGATAAGATATCAGTAGGCAAGGGCAAAGGACACTTTGGGATCTCTGCACTGAATTCCTGCTGCAGCTGATGACTTGATGCATCCCTTGCTCAAGCCATTGTCATACAGTTGGCACAGCACCAGGAGAAGCATAAGGGTGCAGAGCTTCCTGCAGGATTGTGACCACCTTCCTTTTCTTTTTCCCTTTTCTTTTTTTTTTTTTTTTTTTTTTTTTTTTTTTTTTTAATGTTTTTTTCCCTGCTGAGGTGGACTGAGGGCTGGGTAAAAAACAGATAAACCAATAGAAAAAATGAGAGGAGACAAACTCTGTCTTGAAAGCCCAGGCCTGTTGTTGCCTCCCTCAATTAATTTGCAGCTTCATTATGTAGAGGTAGATAAGCCTTAATAGAGGAGCAATCCACACAGTCACAGAAAAGAAAGGCTTTCTTTTGTGCTCCCTGTGAGGCTGTAGAAACAGAGCCCTGCTTGTGCCCAAACATACAGCTTAACAGCTCTTTCATAAGGCTTCTGGCAGAATCTCCCCCTGGCCTACTCTGGTAAGAGTGTCACTGCCTGCAATCATGGGACTGTTCATGGGGAGATTCTGGTATTCCTTGCCCAATAAATCATTTGATTTTGCTTCAGACCAAAGAAAAAGCCCAAAGGATGTTAACTGTGACTATGAGTGCTCAGAAATGCCACTGCTAATCCTTGACCCAGCTCACATGAGGTGCACAGAATCCTGGTACTGGCACACTGAGCAGATGGAGGTGTTGCACTGTCACTTGTATCCCTGAATTTGGGAAAACTGACTAGAAGGGATAAACTAAAGGAAGTGGGGAAGTGGAATTAAAAAATGTGACTTCAAGGGAGAATCAATAATGCTGCAAAAAGTTAAGGCTATTCAGTTGGTTATTGCATGGGGTCTCCCAAAGGAAGGCAGAGGCTCCCTCTTCAGGATTATCACTCATCCACCAGCACATTTTTAGTTTGGCGGTTTAGGGTCTCTTCACAGGTATATCCATGTGGAGAGGGGAGCTGAGATGATCCAGAAGGGAATGCTGACATGCATCAGAGGTTCACAAACAGTCCCAGTGTGGTGGGTATCTCTTGCCCTGCACTATGTGCCATGCCAGTGCTGTACTGCAGGGACACAGGCTGAGAGAATGTTCAGGTGGGAAGGGGCCTCTGGACATGGTATCACCTGCCTCCTGCTGAAAGCACAGTCAGATCCAACAGGTTGCCCAGGACCACATCTGGTTGGGTTTAGAGTGTCTCCAAGGATGGAGACTCCACAATCTGCTTGGGAAACATACTCTAGTTGTTTTACCACCGTCACAGCAGAAAAGTTTCTCCTTACTGCATAAAATGGAATTTCCTATATGACAGTTTGTTCTCATTGCCTCTTGTCCTGTCACTGGACACTGCAGAGTAGAGCCTGTCTCCCTCCTCTGTGTTCCCCCCCAGCAGATATGTCAAGGAGATCTTCCCTGAGATCTCTGCTGCAGACCAATGGCCGTGATGGAGGTACTGCCATAAGAGAAATGTGCTTCTGAAGCCTCACCCTGCATCAGGCAGGGAAGGAGGTAAGTCCTTGAAGAAAGTCCTCCCTTCCTGTCATAGGAAAATAAGTTTCCAGATGGGCTTATCTATCAGGTACTTAAAGAGGTGAAGGCTATATCTTAGGTTGATTGAAAGGAAACTGAGCTGGTTTTAAGGCTCTTTAAGCAATGACTTCTTTCTGAGAAGTTTGATGACAGGCCTGAAAGTTAGAGGGTGACAGAAAGCAAAGCAGAAGGAGACTTGCAGACCCAAATCAAAGGCAGAGTTTAAGCCTGGGAAGCACTGATGGACTTTGCCTATGTTTCTCTGGTAAATAATTTAAATTCAGGTTTTTCTTGATAATTTTCTTCTTTAATATAAGAACTTTGAATGAAGTACCTGTTCAGTACATTAGTCAGACCCAGGACTAGGTATGACTGTACCACTAGATGAAAAACAGTGGGTCCTACCCCAATTTAATGTGTCTTTTTACACGTTGGGTTATTTGATCCCATTTGAGCCTTGGGATGTTGCTTATCAGGTGTTGTTCTCATTAACAATGCGAAGCCATAATGCAATTTGAACACTTCCATTTGCTTGGCTGTTGGAGGGCACAGGGCTTGTTTTCCTGAGCTCTGAGAGGTCAGTTAAGCTGTAAGTGGGGAACTCCTCAGTGCTGCCTGTGCTGCAGCTGCTTCCTGTGAACGTCAGCCTCACTGGGGCAATTACGTAAAACACCTGCATAAGCAAACACAACGGCAACTGAATACTCCAGCCTGGAAAAACTCATGATGCCTCGATGCTTTCATATTAGAGTCAACAGCAAGAAGAAAATCCAACCCCTGGCATTAGCAAACAGCTCCTCAGAGTTCAGAAATATTATCTGCAGAAGTTTTCTCAACTTCTAAAATACCATGAAAATGGGGGAGCATAAATGACTCTCTCAAGGGAAACTCCTGTTTTGGGGTAGTGATCAGCTGTGTTCGGTGGTGCTCACAGGTTGGAGCACCAACCTAATTTAAATTAAAAACACCTAGGCAATTGTTTGAGGAAAAGAAGGTCTTTGTGCCAAGATCCTGGACTCAAGTTTTGCTAAGCAAATATTTGTTTCAGCTGCACTGGAAATACTACTTGTGCTGGCCTTTTCAAACCCAGCTATTTTGACCATGCCTCTTCCATTATGGAGAAGAAATGTCACTGCAAAATAGGTGTTGTGTTTTTCTTTCCAGAAATCCCCTCAGGTTGTCTCTGATACAATTTGTGTTGCAATACACTGAGGTACAGGAGGGGAAAATGCAATTCCTGTAACTGTGCTGCTTCTCAGGTGAAGTTCAGAAATAATACCAAGGGAAGCAAATGACTGTGACCTAAAAAGCCTGACAGGACAGACCTGTAGACCAGGGATTAGGCAGCATTAGTGTCTGCAGTATTGAATTCTATTGATTGCACCATTTTTCTGAGCTGCTCCCATTTCTCAGGCTAGCCTTGGAGAGGCACTGCGGGACACTGCATTTGCTGCTTTCAAGTGCTTCCTCTGAGGGGGTTTTTTGGGAAGGGAACTTCTCTTCCTGGGGCTTGGCTTTTCAGTCAGCCATGGTGACTGTGGTGAAAGACTGAACATATGATGAGGCCTCACAGGCAAAAATGCTTCTGTTTTTTTCAGTCAAGGTAGTGATTGCTGTGGATACCTCTGAGTTTCCTCAGAGAACTGAGGAAAGAACAATTAGATGAATGTATAAATCTGCAAAAAGCCTGTCTGTGGGTTGCCAAGCCGGGGAAGTTGTCCTGGAGAAGTCTGTGTAAATTGGATTGTGTAGAAGGACATCTTGCAGGACCCAGTGGAAGCCATGCTGTAATGAATTAATTGTAAAATTGTAATTTTTTTCTACTATAATTTTCTGTATGTTTTCCTTTCTGTAATAAAAAGACTGATATATTCCTTTTTGCAATTGTAACAAAGACAAAAA
>JAWWLV010000018.1:17289239-17314785 GCA_035041135.1 Platyrinchus mystaceus | reverse complement strand
ACTCATCGCTCGCTTTGCTTCAAGCAGCCCAGTGCACTGTTTCTTTCTTGTTTGCTTTAGTGCTTTTATAATAAACCTTCTCTTTATTGCAGCTTTGCAGCCCCGGCGTTTATTAACTTATAACAATGCCACAGATCCTGTGTTCGCTGGGCCATGCCCATCTCTCCAGCAGCTTCAGGGATGGGACGTTGTCCTGTGCCCACGTTAGGGATCCAGAGCTGGCAGAGGTGGCTGAACTCTGGGGCCACCATCTTTGGCCAAGGTAGGAAAGGCAATGAGTCACATCTATTGATAGCTTTTGGCAGCAGGATGCTTGATTAAAACAAACAGTGGCCCTATGCTCCCCAAAGGAATGGTGTAATTGGGGCCTATCTGCTCTCAACTACTGTGTGCCCTGAACAGAACAATGCAGGTGAGATTGATCTGCATATTGAAATGAGATGGCATTTCAGTACAGACCTAATGCTGCTGATCGAAATGTACTCTAATAGCATTATTAATAGTCTTAGAAGAAAAGATAAAATGATGCTGAACAATGTGTCCTCATGGCAGAGACAAAGCAAAGTTTATGGTTGCAGAGTGTCTGTGAAGGAACCCACTTTGCATCAAGGTGATGGATGTAAAACACAGGTGTAGATGGCTCAGAGCAGACCCAGCCTGGGCAGGGCAGTGTTAATGCTGCCTGCAGGGTGGGGAAAAGGGCCACACTTGTCTTTGGATAAGGGCCCGTCGTGCCTCCACTGGGATTGATAAGCGAGTCGTGTTTTGTGCTGCTGGTTCTTTGCATTTGAGGGGTCCTTATGAGAGGAAAAGAACTTCCAGTAGTTCTTTGTTCCAGTCAGGAACAGTAATGGCTACAACCCAGGTTCCTGGTGGTATATGGCAATTGGGGGGAGGTTCTGGGAACTGAGCACAGTCAGAGAGGAGAGGACGGGTCCAGCAAACAGGAGTGAAGAGAATTAAAACCAAAGGTGACCAGACAGCTCTGTCTTCTGATTTTGTTATTTCTTCTGTTATTACTTTTCTATTTCTGGCTACAAATGTTCTAATGATGCAAAAATAGCTATCCTGAGTGGTACAGTGAGACCCTGACCTTGTCAAGCTTTGCATGTACTAGACAGGAAAGCACTGAACAAGACTTTCCAGCTTGCTCTTGTGAGAAACAAAGTCTCGAGATATAATTAGGTTTAAGATTGGAATTTATTATTATATAATAAAAGCAAACAGCGTTGGATGGACGGACACAGGAATAACTCCTATGCCTACCACGTTAACACAGGGCAAATATCTGATATTTATCTTGGACATTTCATGCATATTCAGTACATTACATACATATACATTTTACATTGTCATTTCAGGTTTTCAACATATGTTTTTTTTCACAGTTAAAGCTAAATTGTTATCTCTACAACCAGTGATAATTCATGCATTTCTAGACTAGAAGGCGCCTTAGAAATTAATTACCTAACAAAGTTTCACTATATTTTATTTTAGGAGACTAGGGAAAGTTCAAGGCTTGATAACCTTTGCAAGGACTTGGGGTATTTAAGTTTTATAGCTCATTTGTTTTCTTCTTTCCTGAGATAATACTGACTTCTTGACATGAATTCATCTGATATACATCTCACATTCTGTTCTGTTCAATCTTAATAATCTTTCTACTTGCATTTCTCAGCCTCTCCAGTGGCTTCGTGCAGGAACCATTTAAAGTAGCACAAGGAGGAAGAAAGTGTCTGAAAAACCTTAGGGTTGCTTGTTTTTAGTGGGAGGACCAGCCAAGGTTTTGGGTGTTCACGACTTGCTACTGTGAAGAAGGACATACACAAAAGCAAGTTACAGCCTGTTTAAAGTATTGCTGTGAATTACAGGAGGTCACACAGTTTTAATTTTCCAAGGCTTGCATCCCTCCATGCCTCACCATGTTCCTCAGCTGCCTGTAAGGAAGAGCTCTGCCCTGTTTGGACATCACAGGTGAGAAAGACACTGAGAGAAGCACTCAGGGAACAGGCCTGTATTAAAGGTGCTCATTTGCTCATGTGCAGAGGCCAAGGATGAGATGACACAGCTTAGATCAGTATTGCATGAACATTCATGACTATTTCTATCATCCCTTTATGAATGCACAGTTCCAGAAGGTGAAACCACTTAACTCCAATCTTTGTTCTGGTTTTTCTGTGGTGGGGTTTTTTTTGGTCAAATCTTCCTGTGCTAACCATTGGCTGTTTCCAGTGAGCAATAAACCTGAACTTACCATACCAGTAAATATCACAGCAGTAACAGATGTCTTGAAATGCCAAAGCCAACCGAAGTTTGTCTTTGAGGTCTCTGTGGTTGCACCAGATTATTTAATTTGGGTGATTGTGACTCCAGAAGATACTCTGGTTGTAAGATGTGTTGCTTGATCCCCTCTGGCAGCCCAGTGCCCACAGCAGGGCTGTATCTGCCAGAATTGCTTCCTGGTGAGATCCCAACCTTTAGATTTTGCAGAAGGAGTTGGGCACTGGGCACAGCTGCTCTTGCAGTGCTGGGTGCCAGAACTGCAGCAGGACTGAGGCCCCAGCACTGCCCCTGCCTGCACTGGAACAGCAGCACAGAGCTCTGGTGTTATCAGGCTCAGCAGGACCTGCTCCCAGAGCTGACACTGGCCCGTGGAGCTGAAGGGGAGGAGAAGGGGGGATCACCTAGTGAAGCTTGTTAAAGGCAAATAGCTCATGCTGAGTGTTGGCAGAAGCAATGTTACAAATGGTGGAAAAGTGACTGTGGTAAATTCTGACTTTCATAGCCCTAATTAGCTGCTGTCAAGGCTGATCCAAGCCAGTAACTCAGCTGTACAGCCTTGGATCAGCTGGGCTGTGGGGGATGGAAGAGAGCCAAGCCTCCCCAGATGGTTTCTCATGGATAGGAAAAGTTGTGGAAAGCACTGAGTGTTGTTTGTCTGCCCTGTGTGTCCACCAGTGATGGAAGATGGCTGGGCTGGTAGTGCAGGCATTGTCAAGGTGGGGGGGGGGGGGCTGTAACCCACTAGACTCTGTCCCCTTGACAGAGGATGCTGTGCACCTGAGAAATCATTTTGCATTTTTATTTTTAAGATAAAATTTCTGACTTCTGTTCAGAAAAGATACAAAACTATTCTACAGCTTTGTCACTTATTAACCCAGCTATCTTTGTAGTAGGATGCTTTGCTGGGGTATGTACGCAATCCAGAGGAATCTGAAACAAAACCATTGTTTGTACGGAAAAGTTGGTGAAACTGAGAGTTGTTCTTAACTCAGTGGGAGCGTTGGACATTGTCCAAGTCTGCATAAAGCTTGAGCACAAATCTAATTCAATATGAATTTCCTAAGACTTGTCCTAAATGCATCTATTGGAAAGGAACAGACACATCTAGTAAATGCAGACCAGGAGGTGTGGGAAGCAGCTGGAATATTTCTGTCTTGTTCTAAAAGTGCACGAGGCCTTCTTTAGCCATCTGCTTTGAAGGTATCTTGCTAGGAATGGATGAGTTAATGTTGCTTCAGGAATGGGACTGGATGGAAGTTATGGGACATGTCCAGCTGACAGGAATGACTTGTCACCCTTGGAAGTTACTATATGGGCACAGGAGAAGATGAGGTTTTAATGTGGAGGGGCCCACAGGAGCAGAACACTTTAGAATTGCAGGAATATGAACTGAAACAAAGGGAGATTTAATCTGTGGGACCTTCTAAAAGGTGCAGCATACTCCCAGGGAAGTTACTGGAAGAAAAACTGATAAAGTAGAAAACCAAAATGCAGAACTAGGACTACCAGTGTGGAGCTAATATGCTCCACTTATTTATGTTTCCACTCAGTGCTTGTGTTGTAAAGAAATACTGTTCAAAGAGTGGGTACCACTCATATTTCACTTTTTCTTGATAAGAACTACTTTTTCCTAAAGAAAACCAATCCTTGTTATGGCATTGGCCCATGACATTTTGTCCACTTCAGAGTCACTGAATAGTTGGTGCTGGCAGGGACCCAGAGATCACCTTGTCTGATCTTTTCTCAAAGCAGGCTCAGCTCAGGACCACGGTCAGCTGGACTTCCAGCATCTTCAAAGGATAGAATTTGGCCCCATCTTTGATTCCTCAAATCACACTACTCTATTCCTTTAATTCAGGTTCTCCTTCCAAGCACAGGAGATGACTTTTCTGTGCTTTGCTCGTACATTTTGCTAATATACATTTACCAGAAATGTATATAAGATAATATAAGATGTCTCACCCAATTTGGCTTTTTTTAGAAGTACCACAAATATCTGTGGTCTGATCCTGAAAAGGGAATCTCAGGAGAATGTCATGACTGCCAAGTTAAAATTTCTTAATGCCCGTGTGAGGTGTAATGTCATCAGTATAAAACACAAGTGTTGGAAAACTAAGCAAGGCTTAGAACCTGAAAAGCCTTACATATTTACTGATAAGAGAATGCAATATTGTGAGAAAGGTCTTAAAACAGCACCAGCCCTGAGCCCCCAGAAAACAGCAGTGTAGTGTATTTATTGCTAGATACTCAAATACTCCTGCTTATCTCCTGGGAAACTAAGGCCCTGATCATAAAGATGCATGCCTAGAAGGAAGCCTTTGGGCTTTTGTGTCTAAGCTTAAAACAGTGTCTGAAAACTAATTGAATGATAACTGGTGTGAAGAGTATCTGCAGCTGGGCTTGGGGTGGTTTGCATGGGCTTGACAAGTGAACTGGTGGAGGTGAGTAGCAATTCATCTGGCACTTGAACTGAGTAGATTTTATTATTCAAACTACTGAAGCTGAGTAGGGAACATATTTGTAGGAGTAGTTTCTGACAGTTCCCCTGTCCAGAACTGCCTTTTTTTACTTGTAACCAAGAGCCAACCTGCCCAGGAGCAGAGCTTTGGGCAGCACAGAGCACTGAGCTGCACAGAAACTGAGCAGGTAATGCTTGGTCATGCAGATTGCTCCAGGTTACTGTTTTACATGTTATATTATCTCTGGGCTTGGGAGCTGTTACATGCAGACCCTGAATAAAATCTGAGGGCTGGCTGATGTGCAAGAGCCTTTGGTGCTGAAGCTGCCCCCCCTGGGCTCTCCAGCCCTCCCTGGGAAGGCCACAGCACACAATGCCTGGTGCTTAGGGTTTCCTTTTGGTTTGGTTTTTTTCCCTCCTGAGCCACTTGCTGCCAGAGCCGGGAACTGCTCCTGCCACAGGCACATGTCTACCTTGCCTCTGCCTCCAGGAGCTTTGAGCTGTTAACTCTTCCCAGATCCAGAGCTTGAGCATTCATCCTTGATGGTACAGCTTCTTTTGTGATTTGGTTGTACAGATAAAAGAGGTGGATGGTTCCTGCTGGATCCTTTGAACCCCAGCAGCTCCGAGGCTGGCAGCTTAAAGTCTACTTATGAACATGACTTGGCAGGGCTGAAGGGCTGCCTTTTGATAACTTACCAGTGCACAACATGGCATTCAGTCACGATCATATTCTCTGCTCATTACACTGGCATTAACAAGATTTTGGACTGCACAGGCTGCAGGACTAAAGGATATCAAGTCAAAGGAAGAAAAGAGTTGCAGCATGTGATAAAAACATACCATAGGTAACATGGGATATATAAAAAATAATTAAGCCATGTCTCATCTGCATTTAGAAACCAGTGCTGTGTGAATGGAATACAACCAGTTTCAAAGCAAGAAAGGATATAAAAATGCTGACGTATAAAAAGAATGGAATGAGGAGCTGGATTTCTTTTTAATATAAAGCAGCCAAAGCTGACTGTCCTTTGAAAGGCTGAGGGGTACAACCCCCATTTATTGCATCTCTCTTCCTTATTTTCTTTATTCCATTATAGCAGAGAATAAAGAGTCCTCCTTGTAACCCTGGTGCTGTTTATGATTCTTGTTATTGAATTTAATTTGCAATAAGGCCTTAAGAAACAACTTAGAAAAAAGTCTTGTCTTGATTTTGAGCCCTTCTGTGGCTGGAACCTGTTAAGTAGGTCAGTATGTTTTATGTTTTATTTGAGGGTTCTGTAATCAGGTTCTTGTCTGTCAGATGCATGAACGGAAAAGTCATTGCTGGTTTTTGGCTTTTTGGTTTATTTTCTTCAGCACTTTCTAAATTCAGTTTCTTTCTTAAGGTAATTCCAGATGCACAGCCTGACTGACAGCAGTTTAGAAGTGAAGGCAGCAGTTGTTTAACGTTTTTCTGACGAGTGACCCTGAACCCTCATTACCAAGCAATTTACTAGACAAACACATTTTGTACCACACATGTGATACAATGGAGTCTGAAGAGGAGCTTTGGCCCAGGATACAACAGAAGAGGAAATTCTCACTACCATGGTCTTGAATACACCAGGCCTAGAGCCACCACCGCAGTCATCTCAAGCTGACATCTCTGTATCCAGACTTCAGTGGATAAATCCAGGTGAGTAACCTGAAAATGGTGCTATTTTCATCTGTCAACTTGTACAGATTATGAGGAATAAGAAAAAGTGAAAGTAGCAAGTGTGTGCCGTAGTTGTCCCAAAAAATGTGGGTATAATGACAGCAACAACAGAAATCTGAGTGTATTGAAGGGAGGGTTGGACCCTGAAACAAAACGTGAAATATCCCCTAGTAAAATAGTGAGGATTTTATAAAACAGCTAGCAGGAAAAAGATCATTTTCTAGGGCATACATCATAAGGAAAACTGGGGATCAACTCTAGTTTAATATTTAATGACTTGAATGTTTTGGGCTCTGCAAAGCTACTGAATTGTCACCTACATGTCTCACACTGACTGATTTTGAAAATGCGGTAATAATTCTCTGATTTGGGAAGAGCTGGCAGCACTTGGTTTGTTAGTTGTGCTCTTACCCACTGAGTAGCGGTAGGTGCTTGTCATATATATAATGTATATTTATATGTATAGACCTTGCTAGGTATATATTTGTGGTTAAACTAACACAGGCCTGTGCTGTCAGAATGTCTGTAAACTACAAAGGAAGGAGAGATGTCAAAGGAAAGGAATGATCCAGCACATCACACAGAACTTTAGTTCTACAGGTTTCTTCTACACCACCTCCACTTCAACGTCACAGAAATACAAACATTAACAAAACCCACTGACTGAGCAGGACTTGCTCAGGTATATGAAGCAGAAAGCATTTAATGAGGAAACTGCTGATATTAAAGTGTGTCTTAAAATGCAGTTATTGACCTCCTAATTTAAGGAAGCATCACACCTCATGGGAACAAGCAGTTTGTGCAATAGAAAAGTTTAGGGTATAAGAGAGACCTCCTTATATTTCCCATGAGTTTAAAATGGTTCTAGGGGAAAGGAAAAAAAAAAAGACAAGGCCATGGTGATGTCAATCTCACTGTCCAGGAGAGGAAAGGTGCTGGAGTTGCTGATTCACAACGTGCCTTGACCATATGAGGGTTTTTTCCTCCCTCTCCCCTCTTCCTCCACTCCCTCTCCAGTTCCTGAGCCTCTCTCTACAGGCACTAACAAATGTTTTGCATATTAATGGCTGATAAATGCAACAGGATCCTCCCCTGTACACGTGAGAGGGAAGCACAGGGCCAGACTCTGCATCCCTGCTCAGTGTGGAGGAAAGCAGATCCATAATTTATGTGGCTGCTGAGTAAGTCCGGGTACCAGTGCATTGCAATGATTAATTAGCAAAGCTTACTCAGAAATGGCACCACCAGTGATAGCTGATGGCAGGTTGTTTCTCCCTTGTAAGTGTATAATAGCTGTCACTTTTAAGGAAGAACAAAGGAAGGAAAGCCTGTTTTTTGAGTCAGTCTGACAGATAACACAGTGGGTTACACACTTCTGATTTTCCCCTCCTTGGTACATGATTGCTCAGGTGTGTGTCAGCCACTTGAAGCAGCTTTGGCCTGCACTGGAGAGGGTAACAGCTCTCCCTTGTGCAAGATCAGGGGTTGAAGGTCAGAAAAATGTGTAATCAAGGTGAATGTTTGCCCCATTCGTGAGCCCACGGTGGTTACAGGTATGACCTAAATCCAGACTGCCAGTACCGCCAGGCTCCCTGGGTTTGTTTTGGAATTAACTGTTGCTTCACACCTGGGACTCAGTATCCAGTCTCCATGTGCACCCTGGGCAAATATTTTGAAGGACACTTTGCAACTGTAACTATGTGCTGTCAGCCCCTTCATTCCCTGAGCTGCTGATGTTCCTTGGTGCAGCTTTGACTTACCAAACAGGTTCCCAAAGGAAGGTTGGCCAGTGCGGTTCATCAGCTCTGCAGAGAACACACTTCTCACGCTGCCTCAAAGCTGTCAGATCAGTCAACCTGCCACAAAAACAAACTAACTTGATATAAAACTGCTTTTAGCCTGTAATTTAATGTTTTTGTGAAGGAAATTGCCAAATCCTTGTTTCACATGAACAGATATGTGAGTCATTACAGTTGAGCATGTTTATTGTACATGGCAGTTCTTTTCAAAACACACATGTTTAAACAGATGGCTTATGTTGACTATTAATGCAGTTCCTGCAATTAAGTTCAGTCGGCAGAGACTGACACTCTATTGACATCAAAGCTGGCGTGTTGCATCTTCCCCTCATGAATGTTCAAACTGGGATCTGCTACTACAGCCTTGCTGAAATGTCAACTGTGATAAGTCACGATGGGACTGAGGAGCAGAGATAAGGGACCTGCCTCTTGCTCAATTACTTTTTGACAGGGATTTACTATTTGCATATTCATGCTGTAATGTTTCAATGGTGAAAGTCCATATTTGAGCAAATTACTGTAAATAAACAGCAGTAGGGAGAAACTTGTCCCTCTGTTGAGAGACAAGTGTCTCCCCTTCCTTTGAACTTGCTAATATCATTATTTAATATTTAATATCAATTAATATCAATATTTAATAATAATCTGCAGGTCTTGCATTGGAAGAAACACTGAAGAGTTGTTCCCTATTCACTGTCTTTGTGTCACCCATCATTTTTTAAGTCTGTTCTATCATCTGATGTGTTTTGCAGCCTGGGGAGTTCTATGGTATTTCTGATATGGAAGAGGGTTTTGTACCTATTTTATCAGTTTTTCCTGCATTAAGCCGTCAGTATTTTAGTTGCCTATCTCAGTCATTTCCAGGTACACATCTGCAGCAGGTGATGTGTTGGCCATGAAGTTGGACTCTTATGGTTGCAATTCAGCAAAGAGGATCTCCAGCCCCATGTTGCCTGTAGCTTCTGGAGTGACATGGAGGAACAGCTGTAGTCAGGCTTAGTAAAGTAGAGTAACTGAAGCAGCTTAACAAGCGTGTCATGTCTCAGACACTGCTTACACTTCCCTCCTTCCTTGCTGCTCTCCTAAAGCCAATTTCATCTTTATGACTTCTTCTATCGTATTCTTCACTTTAATTTACTAGTGGTAAAAATGGCCACAATATATATTTCACTTGTATCTTTAAAAGAGATGTTTTCCAATGTCCTTTCATTATTCAGTGACAACTTCCTGAACATGCCTGCATGGGACTAGATTTCTTACAGCACAGAGCTGTGTAGTTGTTAAACTATTTTCCATATCTGCTCTAGCAGGGCCTGTGACACACATTCTTGAAAGATCTCCAAGTGTCACTGCACGATGCTGGACAAGGCTGAGGTTGAAGCAGAACAAGGTTCCTTTTATTTCTAAGCCTGGCACATCTTGAGGCTCACAGGGCTGGCACTGCATGGCAGTGAAACGCTGCCCCCAGGCTGAAATACCACGCTTGGAGGAGAATCATTCTCTGCCACACTAGTGCAAACATCCACACAGCCATGTTTAACAATTAATCAAGCCTGAACAAGAGGAGAAATTTGATACATACAACCTAAAACATAACTAATGATTGTCCTTTGAGTGGTCATTGCTGGAATGAAAAAACCCCACAATATTTGTGGGAAAGCCTCTTTGAGGAACAATGTGTAGTGCTTAAATCTCTTCTGATTTGTTTTTTGTTAGCAGAATTTATAGGGTTTTATTTAACAAAATGTACACTACATGACTAAAAGGGATAGCTCTCTGTCTCACTACTAAAATTCGATGACCTTTCATTTCAGTGAATATACTACAATAAACATGAACTTTACAGAGTTATTTCAGCACTCTCAGATAGTAATCTGTAAAAAACAAACAACCCCCCCGAAACATGCCATAACCAATACACCCAAAAAAACACCAACTCCAAAACACCCCCACCCAAATTCCCCAAAAACCTAATGCAAACACTTCATCTCAAACCCCCCAAAACCCAAATCCACCTTTCCCAAAGGCAGTGAAATAGCCTGGCTATGGTAGATTTACTCTCTGAACAGCTCTAGTTAGCATTTTAGTTGACCCAGAACTCTGGGAAGGAAGTGTTAAAGACAAAGGGAGAAGAGCCTGGATGCTTTTCCAGTAAGGTGTAATTGCAGCAAACAGGAGGCACAGCTATTAGCTCTTTCCAGAAAGAGAGGAGGAAAGTTGTGCTGCAGCTTGATTAAATATTTGTGAAGCTGATTTAACATCCTTTCACCAGGTGAATGTATAATGCTCTAAAGAGCTGGATAAAAATAACCTACGAAAACAGATTATTTTTATCACTTTTCTTGAAAAATGGCTCTGGAGAAATACAGGTAATGCACAGGTACCACAAACATTAGGAAGCTGATTACAGCTGGAGCTCATGAAGCTGGTTATTTAGGTTGCTTAACACTTCTTGTCACTGGAGCTGGATTTCGGTGATCTGTAACTTTGTCAAATTACCAGTGTTTGGTCTCCTGTTTCCCAGCCTGAATGTTAACCTCAGACTTTATTTTAGGGAGAAAATCAATACCTTGTCTTGTTTCTGATCAAGCTGTGTGTGCACACACCCTAAAGAGCAATTAAGCCTGGTTAATCCAGGCATGCAAGTGGAGTCAGACTTTGCCCATGAGGGCTGCTCTGGCCCCAGCACAGAGCTGGTCCTTTTTGTGCTTACATGGCTCATCCTACTAGAACCCAAAGGATGGATCAGAGGGAGGAGTGAGGGCCTGGAGGAGGGAGGGGTCCCCTCGGGAGCTGGCAGGACATGGCAGCCTCTGCAGGGGTGGGTGAGCACAGTGGTGGCTGGGGGGGAGCGGCCCAGCCGGCCAAGGAGTCAGCAGGAAAACAGCACAGAGAACTGGACTCTGAGAAGACAAAAGAGGGAAGAGAGTAAAGGAGAAGAGGGAAAGCACTGGAGATTTGGGAGGGACTGTAACTGCACTGGTCAAGGTAAGAGAACAAACAATAGCAGCAGTTTCTCAAGCAGTAAAACCAGTTTATTGGTTTTGAGGATAAAATATCCCAGGTGAATAGAATTTATCTTTTTAATGTGTGTTTTCTGAAAGCTATGTTTTAAAACATTGCTACCATTGCAGGAAGCATCCAGAATTTTCCTGGAGCAGAAGTTTCCCAAGTTAATTCTGAAGGATCTTGGGAGAGGAAAATGGTTGTGCAGGGGGTGGTGGGAGGCAGCCCAGGTAGTCACTTAGAGTCAGGGAAAACCTGATGAGCACTGTTGGTTAGTGATGAATGTCTGCAGATAACATTCATTAGTTAAGAATTTCTCAAATCCAAAGTATGGAAGAAAGTGAAGGAATAGTGATCACCTTATGGCTGCCAAGATTTCTTTAATCTTACTCCCTACTATGTTAAACAAACAATATGTTTTTGTTGGTGCCTTATTTTTGGCTTCCTGTTTCTAAGTTTACTGGCATTTCCTCCTGCCACAAAAAGGTAAAACTAATTTACTGAGAGATTATAGAGCAGTTACTTTGTGTTGGTTTAGTTGGGGATTCAGATTCTGTCTGACATTCAAGATTAATCTCTACTTCCTTTTGGCTTGTGGATAAATGCAACAAACTTTCCACAGTCACACGGGTAAATTAAGGGGCCTCACAGACAAAGCAAGAAAATCAGAAAAGTTGTAAAATGCTTCAAAACAGCAGTTCTCAGTGTGATCTTGTGACTGTTGAGCATCAATGGGATTCCTGGGCTGTGCCTCCATGTGCCGTGCTGCCAGCTCTGAGGATGGGGGGTCTTCCTGGCAGTGGCCCTGATGAACTGGGAGGCCCTAAAGCTTGATATTCAGATAGAAGTAGATGGGAATGGTGATCAGATGTTTGGTTTGTGGTTTGGTTTGGTTTTGTGGGTTTGGGGTTTCTTTTACCCTTCAACATTTGCTAAAAGTGAAGAGATCTTGCTTTTCCCATCTGGAGGCAATCTGTCTGCATGGAGCAAAGCACCAACAGGTTTTTCAGAGAAAGACATCTTGTCAGGCAGCCTGGCCATGCGGGGAGGTTTGGAATGCTGGAGGTGCCCTCATTCTCCTCTGTCATTTTTGGCAACTGAGTGCACACTCATAAAGCTGGTTATTAGGTTGCTGGACACTTCTTGTCATTGGAGCTGGATTTCAGTAACTTTGAGCAGGATATCAGTAATTTGTAGTGCATTCACACCTTCAAGGGACAAAGCAGGTATTTGTTGCCTTCTGCACACAGTTGAGAGTAACAAGTTGCCAGGCCAAGGAGAGCTGGCAGGGACCTGACAGCAACAGGGGGATGACTATGTGCCTCCCTTATTCCCTGGTACAGGCTCACCCTCAGAGCTGCTGAGTTGCCATTCTTTATTCCCTGTTTTTAACTTAGGGATTTATGCCTTTGCAGGAAGTGATGCTCCCCATCTCAGCAATCTTGCCTCTGTCTGTAACTTCTATCTTCCTTATTTTGTCCAGCCACGAGCCCAGAGCTTGGATTGGATAAGACTGCACAGGAACCACTTTTGAGCATCATTAGTGAAGAGAAGAAATAATTCTCTCAGTTGCCTAATACTGAGAGAGCCCTATTTATCACAACCTAAAAACCCCTCACCCTGCTACTGGAGGGTTTCTGTTTGCATTAGAAAAAGTGTTATTTATAAGTATCTTCCAGGAAAGTGCACATCCAGCATTCCTCATGGAGCAGAGAACAGGAAGTTTTCATGGCTAAGAACTGCAATTTAGGGGCAAATCTGAGCTCACAGTGTAGGAAAGGCAACCAGAGGATATCACAAGCTTGTTAAGGACTGATGAGTGTGTAAGAAGAGTCTATGCCAAATATTTCAAACTCTAGTTTTATGTTATAAAAATTGCTCAGTCTTGTGGTTTGTTTGTTTTTTTTCCCCTGTGTGTGGTTTGTTTTTGTTTTGTTTTTTAATGCTAAATATGTCAGCAGTGAAATCCTATGAATTGAAATGCTGTGCTTGAAGTGAGAGGAGTTGAGGTAACATCATCCATCATAAAATCCCAGTAGTGACCATGGAATTGTAACAGATGTGAGAATGAGAAACTCAAACTGCCTGGACATACTGAGCAAATGCCATGTTGGGACACAAGAAAGACATTACTTAGTTCATCAACAGCCAGAGACTCACAGCACGAGAAATCAGTTCCGACACACTCCTGACAGGTGTGCAAGATACACAGCAATGAATGTATTGAGTTGTGCAGTTGAGATGTGCAGCAGAGACCATCCTGGGCTCAAATACCAACCTTGGAGGGGGAAAATACAGAGTCGCTACAGGAGGACATACAAGCAGACAAATGAGGAGGTTTGCCAAAAGGAAATTTAATTTAAGCTGTGCAGAGAGGATTTAAAGAACTTGCATCAGAGACCTGGATGTATGCACCCCTATCTCATGTGCTTTCAAGAAAGAATAGGAGTGGTAGCCTTGTTAAAATGAACAAATGTCCTCCAAAATAATGACATCTAAATTACAAAAATGGAGAAGAGCATGAGCTCTGGTTTTGGAATTAAGTTCCCCCAAAAAGAAACTGTAAGAACTAAGCTGTATCCCTATCATCCTTCGGTTTGCTAGCCAAGCTCTTCTATTGTTCTTCTGCAAAATATGCTCACCTGTCCTCTGATCATGTTAGTGGATACATTTTAATTAATCTTTCCTGACAAGGGGTGGCCTACTCTAATGATGGCCTTTGTTTTTAGAAGTCCTAACTTGTGTACATGAGACACTTGCAAAGGGCTGTTAAATATGAAGGCACAATCTAGTTCTGTGTGCTTTTGCATATTTTATTATTTTAAATGATAAAGGCAAATATTAGCATCACAGAGGCACATCACATGGGCTCAACTACTGTAAAGTCAAAATGAACTATATTATAATCAAACCAAAATGACAGTTGAGATAAGATGGTGTGTTACCAACTATATTGACTTAGTTCACAAGTTTATGAAGTCATAAAGTTCTGCAGTGTGTAATCCATGTGTGTGCCCAGCAGAGAAGAATAGCTATTTGTTAATTTTGCATCAGGTGATTGATAGAGGAGTTGTTTCCTTTTGGTAAAGGCCTCTCTGGAACAGGACCTCAGCCCCCTGGGATTGCCAGTGCCAGGGTTCCCTGGACACGGGGATTGTCTGGAGGGAAGAATAAAGCCTCTTCAGCTGTTCTGAAGGAACTGCAAAGATCTAAACAGGCCCTTTGCCATTTTCTGCTTCCTGTAATTTTCATGGCATTTGCACAGCTCTTGTTTCCCCTCCTTAGCTATTCCTTGCCTCTATGTGAGCACAAAGCTTGCCCAGAGTTTGCAGCAATGTTCATCTGTGGACCAGCCTTAGCACTGTAGGTCAATATGGCCAACTTTCAGATCAGTCTTTTTTGATCTCCATTTCAACAGCAGGATTATGAGTTGAGGTTTGCTTTTCAGCTAATTATGGACTGTCCCTACAAACCAGGAGTGTCTGATCTTGTGCATTGGCTGACAGTCAAGTTAACTGTGCACAATCTTTGTGACCCAGTCCCCCTCAAGAGGGAAATCTTAAAACTTAAGTCCTGTTCAGACCTGGTCTTCATCACTCTATGCTACAAAATCTCAGAAAGGACCCATCTATCTGTTTTAGGTTAGGGAACTGGAAATATTCTTCTTTTTTTTTTAGTTCATCTGAGAGCATATAATAACTTATGTGCCAAATGTATTTTTCAAGTTAATTCTTCTGTATTCTCTTATGTTTTCCAGTTTCTGAGTAATCTGAACACTCATTTTCTTTCATAAACAGAAAAACTTAAATTTTTGTAAATGTGTCTTTCTAAGTTGCCATCTCTTGTCTTTACAGTATGTAACTGGGTTGTATTTTGGAGTTTGATCTATTTAAATCTCAGTCTAACATTCTACAATTACATATTCTTAGTGCTTTTCACATATTCAGTAAAAACTAGTGCTTTTCAAAATACTTTGTAAATAGAAAAATTTTTATACAGCTTATTGGCATTGGCTATTGAAGACAAAAATTGGGGAAAAAAAATTCCAATCACAGCCTGAAAAACTCATATATGATTGACCTGCCTGATGCCATTATTAATTATAATATGCTTTTATCCTTTCCTGACTACACTGCTTCCCAGAAATATTGTAAGTGGTGCTTCTGCACACAGAGTTTAACTGCTGTGTAAACACACCCATCTGCTCAGTGTTTTCCTTCCTGCATAACTTTTACCTCAGTGATAAAAGCAGCTGACTGAGGGCATTGGACAAGAAGTGCATCTGATGTTGCAGATTGTCTTGTAATGAAATCGGAAATCGGGTGATGTTAATTCTGTCAGACCATACCTGTGTTGACAAATGCCAGCCAGAGTTCACGGATTTGGGTGACAGGACACTTCAGAGCCTGCTGCCTTAAATGCTTCAGTGTCAAGGAATAGCTTTGCTTACTTCTGGATAGCTCTGCATTGGAGAGTGTTATAATTTAAAATGGATTTTCTCAAAATCGTATGTTCTCAAAGTCAATACAATTTGGTGGGGTTATGGGCCAAATTGTTGTGTCATGGAAAGCAGTATTATTCCACTGACTTCAAAGATTTTTCTTGGTCTCAAGAGAAGTAGCATCACCTTCAGATTTGACCATTTTAATGGCAGAAGTGTATACATATGAAGTTTAGAATAGTGGAAGGATCTTTCTATTAGAAATGGGAGGTGGCCTCCCTTTGTGCTGGTGACAAGTTTCAGAAGCAGGGTGCTATCAAAATTCAGCCCAGCAAAGCTGTATTCAGCTCACTGGCTGTGTACTTTGTACATAAAAATCTCAAGCTCCCAGTTTTACTGCATGGAATTTTCTGACAGCAACTAACTCTCAGTTCACAGGCCCCACAGGGAAGAAGTCGTCCTGCAGAGCAGACAATTCCAACAACACAGCTGTGGTTTGTATGTTATCCTTGTGCTGCTACACTGAAATGCTGAACACAGAACCTGCTCTGCTGGTTGCTGTGGTGGTAAGTGTTTGCTGTGCTCTCTGTGAAGTGAAAACACCCAGACTGTCTGGACTGTGTGTTGTGTGAGCACCTGTGCCCTACCGGGGTGTGCTCAGCTGCCCTGACCCTCCCAGGACAGCCCAGGCTCAGCAGGGACTTTGCCACCTTACAAGTTGAATTTTGCTTGGAGGCTTTGCATCTCCATGCTGACTCCCCTTCCTTCCAGAGGATCAGGAGATATCTCCCATGTTTGGTGGTCCTTGAGGTTTAAAGTGAGGATTGGCTTTTCCATTCTTACAAATTGCTTCTCAGTTACTGGGGAATATGTTTTCGAAACAAGTGAGTGTCTAATTTTAACTCCATGTAGATCATATTCTGTGCATTGCAGAGGAAGAAAATAAAAATTGAAATGACACGGACTGTCTACAGGAGAAGTGTTTAATGTTGGGACAAAACAACTGGGTGTCTAACCAGGGCAGAATTTAGGATTATGTAAAGGTGAATAAGTTGCGTACGGGCAGCATGGACAGGAAGGCTACAAGATGTGCTGGAGACAGCTGTTTAGAGGTTTCAGCTGGATCAAAACCATTTAGTTTGGTATTTTAAAGGATTTTAAAACTGAGACAAAAAAAAAAAAGAAGGGTTTAAAATGAGAGGTTTCTGATCTGGCAGTGGAATTCAGATGGATCCCTGTGCCCATGCAGGGAACTAATTTTTGTGACTAGGATTTGGTGTAATGTGTGAGGTAACACATTTGATGTGTGTCTGTACTTCAGGATTGCTACTTTGAATTCTTAAAATGCATAAACTGAGAGATTTGTCATTCAGATAATCTGATTTGCACAGACTCCTGCAGCACAGCATGTGAGTGCCTGATTCATGGACATGTCTGTTATTTAACAGAGTGCCTCTGTTACAGCAACAACAGACAAAAAGCACATGTGGTTCACTGCTGTCAAAAATACAGATGTAGAAGCATGGTAAGCAGAGCCTCTTCATTTCCTTCTCATCTGTCAGGTACAACCTTTCACCTAAAAAACCCAATGACCTGTAAAAGGTAGTTGCTATGCTATTCTTTTTATTAGGTATGATTAAATGGCTTCCTCCTGATAAGCGACAGCTTACAATATGTACAGCAACTTAAAATGCAATTGGTATCCAGAAGCTTCAGCCTTCCCAAGTCACATATGTTGACTGTTCAGACGGTAATGTTTCCTGGGAAAAGCAAGCTTCTGGAATCAGGCTAAATCTATAAATAGTTTTAATATTGAATGCTGGTGTTTAGGGTTGTTGAAGGTGTTGCAAATGAAGGGTTTGTGTTTCCCAATATTTTTGACAAGTACTTAACATACAGTCTAGGCCAGGTTGCCCTTCCTGCTTCCCAAGCAGCATAGAAGAGGCTGTGGGGACAATTCCCTTTTTACCTAAGAGGTTGGGAAGCCTAGAATACAGCTAGAACTGTCAAAAACCACCCTGAATTGGACATTGCCCAAGAACTCGATCCTTCTCTCTGTATTTATGGAAAGCATTTTGCTCATACCATAATGAAGGACAAGGATAGGGAAGTGGCACAGGAGAGCTGTAACAAACAAGGGGTCCCTCTGCTGCAAAGGTGACCAGGACACTCCAGCACAGCTTTCTGATGTGGCACAGTTGTATTACAGCCCTGAAAAACCAGGGGTTTTCAGGTTATGTACATCGACATGTACAACGTTATGAACTATCACTATGAAGGTTTCTAAGGGGAATGAAGTCAGGATTTCACTAAAGCAGTATAAACGATCTCCTCTCTGGGTGATGGCAATGCAGGACTGTTGCATTGCCTGTGGGAAAAAGAGGTGCAATTCTTGGCTACAACTTAAGTATTTGAGTGCTTAAAAAAGCCAAGGAATACCAGGTTTTAGAGAAGAGGGGAAGGCCAAATATAAGAGTGAAAATTAAGGCAGACTTTGCTCTTAAAATCAGGCTTGAGCTGCTCAGTATCCCCTATCAGTTGAGAAGAACTAAAAAATGAAGAATTTAAGGGTAGATATAGAGTACTTGAGTTCAAATATATCGAAATATATGTTGTGACTTAACTTTGAAGTGCCTTGCTTGTGGAATAACTGATAACTTGCTACTCACACCCAGCTGTGTACATACTTCTTGTATGAGAATCCTGGTATAAAGAACACCCAGATTGCGCATATAAAACAATAAAGTTGGAATGGCAAGTGTACTTACCTTCAATTGAAATCTGATAAACTCTGAAATCAGACAAACTTGAAAAACAGTACCCAAAAGTTTGTCCTCACGTGAATAGTCAGTTCCAACAAGTAAGTGGGAATATAAAAATATTCTTCTGTAATGAGAGGTTACAGGAACTCTCAGGCTGTCTTGGCACTCTTGCTGAGGTGTGTGGAAAGATGTGTCGCCAAAAGTAGCAGCTTACCTGCTCCTGAGTATGGCCCTGCAGGGTCTGGAGAATGGTGACCCTCTGGGGACATGCACAAGTTCAGCTTTGAATTGTGCATTTTGTATCTCTTGAAGAATTTGACCAGTGTGCAGGAGGAACCCTGGGTCAGCTTCATGACTAAGGGTAAAGAAAAAGACAACATACTTGCATTAAAAAGCACGAATTTGCCATAGTAGAAGAAACACGAAAATAAACCTGTCAAATACACTATTGGTACTAACCGTGTTACAATTTATTTTGAGATTCCTCCTGTGTTGCACCTGTGTCTCAACTTGTTGAAATGGCTGATGTAACAAGTTGCTACAATCTAGATTGAGGTTGGCATTTTCTGCAGGCTTCTAACTCTGTCTTTCTTGCTTTTACTGTCAAAGGTTCAACCTCCAGGAACAACTGGTAGGGAAACCTTCCTTTTCCTTGCATGGAAATCTCTCCCTTCTTTTTCCTTTTTTTTCCTTACCCTACCCCTTCCCTCTTGCTGGCCTGTCTTTCCTTGCCTTTTAGAACCAGATCAACACATAGAAATATGGATAGCAGGTCATATCCCTCCCCTTTTCATGCAGAGTGACCTAACTGAGAATTTATTGTGTTGTGTAACTTGTGCAATTAACATTTTGGGTTGGTTTTTTTTTTATTTTTTTTTTTTTGTTGGTGTTGACTTCTGCTTGCAGACTTTTGAAGACATTGCGGTGAAATTGTGCCCCTTTATATGATGAAATATATTAAATGCAGAGTCTTCTTGATATGTCTATAAATTCCCTCTGCCTTCAAGAACAGACAAGCTTTCAATTAAACAGTCCTTTTTTAGGCTTGTCATAACGGCCAGGCCCAGTATATTTTCAGGAACAAGTCACCATGGACTACATTTTCGAAATTTTTTGGGAACTTCTAACAAACAGGTACCTCAGTTCCCATTTCTACTTGATTAGTGAACAAAATAAAACAATAGGATTAAAGAAGCTCTTTGCATCGTTATAAAAATGGATACAATCAATATATTGTATTACAAATAGCCTTGCTGAATTGAATTGTGTGTGGAAAAGCAAAATCCTCCAGTAACCTCTTTAACAATCCAGCAGTCTGACTATGAACTGTATTATCACATCTGTTGCTCTGAGTGCTTAATACCAGCTCTTCCCTTTGGGTGACTAATGTTCACTACTTAGGTATCATTGCTCTTCTCCTACTCCATTCCCGTAGGGAAAACCTTCCTTTAGCAAATCCAGCAGACTTCTCACCTCTCTAGGACTGTACAGGAGAGATGTCAGCACACTCCTGTGTGCAGGGAGAAAAATTCTCCCTCAGGGAAAGGTGGGTCCTTGCAGCCTGGGACAAAGGGAAATGAACTGTTACATATCTAATTACCATGGTGGGTGTGGAAGGAAGAGCAGTTCAGTGTTGCATTAATCTCTAAGGGTTTTTTTGGTGAGACTAATTGGATTATTGCTAACAAAGAACTGTAGCAATCACTTATTTTCTGTTGTCATGTTGATTTTTGAAAAGCCTTTTAGAATGAAGTTCAAAATGTAAATAATTCATTTCCTTTCTATTTCCAATAACAGGGTTTTTTACATAGTGTCTACTTCTAGTTCTTCTGGAGTCTGCTTCTGACTTTATAAAACAATATTGATTTATAAATATTGATATATCTATGCCAATGGTCAGAGTAGAGTGAAACAATAGAGCTTCATGATGGGACTACTCTCTTTTAGTTTAAGTTTTGCCCCAGATGCCTGTTACTCATGTTAACTACACACTGCACATAAATGTCTGTGTGATAAATGTAATTCACACTGTGCAACAAAGTAAGAAAAAGTCAGAATTTCCAAAATTTGACATTTTCATACATTACGTGTGATGAAATATGCACAGAAAGTAAATGTGGGGGTTCCAGTGGAAGGAGCAGAGCTACACAAGGCAATCATTTCAGACTGTGACATAGTTTATGACAAATTGAGATCCCTTGAACACTGTTTTAGGTATTTCCCTATCGTACTTCTACCTCTGATAATACTGTGACCATGGCTATCAAGTTCATGCCATCCAGATATGAACAGTCCTACTTTACAGGAGAGGCTCTCCAGACATTATACTACAGGCAATTTTATATGTCCTAAAAGCCTTTTTGTGAAGTGTTGCAAGTGCTGCAAAGCTCAGCTGCCACTGACAATTCAGGAACATATAAGAAATGGTTTTTTTCCGGCTTTGTTTGTTTATTTGGATTATGGGAAAGAATAAAAGTTATACATTGTGTTTGGTTTCTCCCCTTCTCACGCTTCTAATTTATGGTTGTGGGTTTTTTTTCTCTTATGCTTTTTGATAAGCACCAAGAGGTTTGAGCCAAAAATTGCTGAAGCGAATACTGTTTCTCATGAAGTGCTGGGAGTACTTTTTAACATGTTAACTTTGTAACAGAGTTTATAATTTTCAAGTTACAGAGGAGACCAAAGAGTCCCACCTGGTGGTGGTTTTGTTCTGTAATGTGCACACACTGCCATGAGAGAGAAGTCTGGCCTGGAATAGCACCTGAAGACAACAGCTCTTTGGAATAATACCTGCTGTTCAACGTTTATTTTTGAAGCAATTATCCCACCTTTACTGGGAGATCTTTTTTTTCAGAGTTTTTCCTGTGACATTTTGCACTTCCTTTTTGTTTTTCATTATTATTTTAACTACAAGCAGCACTGTGTAGTTCAGTGAGGTTTGGAGTATAAGAGAGTGCCATGAGAAGAAGAAACCTCCACATCTGGGAATTCACTCCATCTGTTAGTAAACAGTAACTGTGCAATCTCCTACTGTTCTTAACTATTTCCAAATCAAACTTTCAGACTCTGGCTGGCAATAAATAAGTGATTGTGCTACCTTTCAGTCCCCCATTTCTTCAGTATCAGTCACTACTTTTCCAGAAAAGCCCCTCAGAAAATTTATCTGTAACAGTTCTATAATTTATGTCTCAGTGGGTTTTGCTGGAGGACTGTTCCAATGTCCAAGGGCAAAGAACTGAAATTTTTAGGAAGTGAAATGGCTTGGCTTTGGATTAATAGTTGTTTACAAGTACTTTCACAATATCTAAGTTAAAGTTCTTATCCAGTGAATGAAATTGCACTTGTAATTTAAAATCAAATGTGTTTGCCCCAGACTAGACTGTTATTGCTTCCTTCCCCATTTAAAGGCAACGTATTCATTAAAATAAGCACATTTTTATTTCAGCCAATTTTCTTATACAGTTAGTGGCTCTTTCATCTTCACAGCACATCACTGAAGCAGAAAGCTGTGATTCTCAGAAATACTGTCAAATAAAGCCCTCATGAAAAATCAAGTTAGATTCTAGTTGTGATAGAATTAGATGTTTTTTGAAGATTTCTTTACTGGGGATAAAATACAGCAATGTAATTTATATTCCAAATCTCAGCTGGTATTAGATGGATGTGATCAATACTGATAAGACAGACTAAGCCTCCTGGCTTAGAGATTTCATGCAGAAATGCAGATTCTAATTAATAAATCTCTTAGATGCAGATAAGGTGCAGTACTCCCTTGAAAGCCACCTGGCATAGTCCAATTGTCTATGGAGTGATCCTCATCCATGGATACAGCATTATTTCTTACCATGTGGTATCTACACAGTGCTGTCCTTGTTTTTTCTAATCACATGAAAGCTATAAAAAGCTTTGGGTCCAGGCTTTTAACAAAGAACAGTCAGTGGGAATTTTTTTGTTTGATTTTTTTTTTTTTAATGTAGATTTCTCTAAAAATTGTTCATAGTAGCCAAAGAGGATAATTTTATTCAAGGTTGGAGGATAATGGGAAAGGTTGCACATTTATGTGTTTGTTTATTTATTTAGAAATAGATGTGGCACTTCTATAGGGGGAAAATGTAATTATTTTGTCAGGATTTAGATGACATATCTGGCTTAAAATTACCCTGAGAAACAAAACTGGGGTTTCTGCAGATGATTGAGGTTATTTTTAGGAAGAAGACAGGCTGCCATTTGCATATCACTTAGTTCTTACATATTTGTGCATGACAAGTCTTTTATGTTTTATTGTTAAACCAGAGAGAGGACACACAGTGAAACAGTGTCAGAGTTTTCTGCAGATGTCAGTTTTCTCCACTGGGAGCTGAGACTCTCCAGCTGTCAATAGGGAAAAGGGAAAGCAGATTGCTGTGTGTTGGCATTTTTTTTGTGTGTGTCAGACATCTTAATATATCTTAATCTCTTGGTTTTACTTGCTGCTAATATAACTGTGTTGCAAAAATTTCTAAGAATTATCTTAACTGTTACTTAGCAGTTTTCTAAGTAATAGCAGTTATTTTACCTCTTCTGCTGTTCTAGTAATGTAATGTGGGAGTTTATTTGAGTATTTGACATAATTGTTTAAAATTTTTTGGTTTTGCTTATTTTCTACAAGTGCATTCAGCATTGAAGTCTCCTGTGTATTGCTTAGAAAGAAGCTTAAAAACAGTGAAAAATGAGGTTTTAAATCAAAAGGTAAATAAGATTAAACCCCATATCAAATACTATTATTTCTGCAAGTACTAAAATTTGCTTTAGAAAAGGCAAAATCGTGTATACTGATCTCTTTCATCTGCCAGGTCCAAAAATATGTGCCTTAAATGTATAGTTACCTCCAAGATTGTAGCAACCAAAAATTGCAGGAAGGGAAATCCTCCATAGTTGGAAATAATAAAACATATAATTAGAGTCAATAAGGAACTGGCTGCTCAGAGAGGCTGTGGCACAACCAGATTTTGGATTGTCCAAACACGGCTCTTGGCAACCTGATGGAACTCTGATCACAAAGTCCTCTCATCTCTGTAGACTTTGTGAGGAGAGCTGATGCAACATTACCTGGCTGAATTCCCCATTCTGTTCAGTGAGGCACAGTGGGTAAAGCTTGCCATCTGTTCACTTGCCAACAGTCAGATGGCTGGAGAGTTTATAATGTTAAAGCAGTCAGACAGGAGAAGAAAGCTTGGCTATTGAGCCAATCCATGTCCCCACCCCAGCCTGGTATTAGAACTGCTGTGACTGATTTATTTATGCATGCAAGATGGTGTAACAGGCAACACTAAACAAGAATTTGTTGTTGCAGTCTGTCACTCTGTTCATACAACTGAAGCTTTAACTGATACTTCCACTGCAGATTTCCTGTCTTCTTTTAGGTTTCAGTTTTTGGTAGAGGTTTCCCCTAAGAGGTGTGATCAAATCTTGCCACATAAATAGCAAACCCACAGTGTTATAGTTTTGTACCTATGTTTTTTATTTAGTAAATTAGAATCCATCAAATCCTCTTATTTAACCAAGAGCTACAATAATATCTGAGGAGCCTCTATACATCAACTAGAACAAGTTTTTGATGACTTTCAGCTGAGTAAAACTAATGATACTATTCAAATTTATCAAACCAGTCATGTCTATTCAATGCTTGTATTTAGAAAAAATGAGTAGAATGTAGGGGTTTTTCCCAGGGAGAATGACCATTATCTGTGTATTCAATGAAAGGTAAGCAAATACCAATATTTCTGTTTTTCCTGTATCTCCTGGATACAGAACTCCTATGTCATGTAACTGTGTATGAGGATTTTTTGGGGTGGTTTCCCTTGCCCCCCATTTTGGACTGTTTACCCTTTTAATTGAGAACACACAAGGAATGGTATCTGCCAACAGACAGAGCATTAGTGTCATTTTTAAGGAGCAAGGAAGGCTCGGGCAGACTAACAAAGGTTTATCTGGTAACAGAGGTGCAAAAAGATGTATCTTTGTTTTCAAGTAATATATATTAAAACTGCCATGTTCACAGGTTTTCCATCCTTAATTCCATTCCATTTTTCTTTTATTTTCTGAAATCTATGTAGGATTTACTGAAACAGCGTACCTGCCACAAATGTGGCTTGCTGGGGTTCTTTTCCAGGTCAAATCCCATTACTTCAGGAGCAATTTTTGATTCCCTGTGTTTGCCAGGAAAGCATAGAATCATTTAGATTGGAAAGGATCTTTAAGGTCATGGAGTCCAACCTTTCACCCAGCCCAGGCCACCACTAAACCTTGTCTCTAAGAGCCACATCTACAGGTCTTTTCAGTGCTTCCAGGGATGAGGACTCCACCACTGCCCTGGGCAGACTCTTCTAATGATTTATAACCCCTTGGTGAAGAAATTTTTCCTAATATCCAACCTAACCCTCCCCTGGCACAACTTGAGGCCATTTCCTCAATTTTCATTTACTCAAATGAGACTCTTTTAAAAATTCAGAGTTGTGTTATTTCTTTAGATAAACACTTTAGTCAATCAGGATATTATTTAACCACACACAAGCTATTTTCTTGTGGTCTTTAACACCCTTTATAGTTGAGATTAAGTTTTCTTTGGTTTTTTAGCAGTGCAGAAATTATGACCATTATGAAAAGTGAAGTAGAAAATGGATATATTGTCTCGGCTGTATTGTATAATTGTTACAGAGAAAATGCAATACCATTGATTTGCACAATTGTTCTTAAATTTACATACACTAAGAGCATGAACTGCTACTGATCAGCCAGTACTTTTGTTCAAACTTTGGTGATTCAGCTGTGCTTTATATATACAGGAAATAAAATCTTTCAAAACTTAAAAAAATCACAAATGAAAATTTGTTACCTAACAGAATGGCAGCAGAAGTTCTAGTCACAATTTTCTGGCATGTCATTTCCTTATGATGGGAATGGCTTTGAACAGCCAACACTGTACAAAACAAGTAAATGAATTGAATATAAAAGGTAATTTATATGGGTTCTATAGTTGACCTGGGGACCCCTGGTGGTCTAGCGGTTAAGACGCTGCGCTCTCAGCGCCAAGGTCGCAGGTTCAATTCCCGGTCCTGC
>JAWWLV010000018.1:17245853-17283090 GCA_035041135.1 Platyrinchus mystaceus | reverse complement strand
GTTCAGCACAGGCTGTGTCTCACCTAAAAAATCCATTGCGCAGGCTTGAAAGGTAAAAAGACCTTTCCCAGATCTTCCTTCGCGAAGACTGGCCACGTTTTTAGGGAGAGGGAAGAGGGTCAGAGAACTTGATTAGTTTTCTCTGAAATCAGAACCTCTGATATGTTTGAGAAAACTTACAAGTTTATACAGTGTCAAATACACGTGTAGTAGAACTTACAAACCTGGGCTGTATTGCCACACACCACACTTGAGGGTCTGAATTTCCACAGATAAATTCTCCTGTGAAGTCATGCTGAATTGTTCGTATGATCCTGTTGTGTCTTACTGTGTAAAAAATAACAATTTTGGAGGCTGGAAGCGGCATTCAGCAACAAAAGCTGTAACAGGCTCTGTCTCAAACAAGGTGTTTTGCAATGTAATGTTGTATGTGGTGTGTGTTGCTTGATAATGTGTTTATGTGACTTGAGAATTAGGGTTAAAGCTGTCCCAACTTGGCTTACAGGTGTTAAATATGATGCAGAGAAGGAAGAAAAATACTTGCAGGATAATAAGCAAAAGGAACTGGCAAGAATTGAGGAAGCCTTGCAGAAAGCAGCAGAAAAAGGTACTGAGTTAATGATGCAAATCTGCAGTGGAATTTGAGGACTTAGGCTGTGCTATGAAAGAAAAGTCCTGATTTGTGATTGACATCATAAGTTTTGTTTTTTCAAATGTCTGGCTAATCTTACTACAGTGCTTTGAAAAGCCTGTTTCCTCTAAAGCTTGAAAGGTTTTGTTTCTTTAACTTTCATTTATCCAGTCAGCTTCCATGGGAAATGGGAATTTGATAATCTGGTATGTCTTTTTTACCCTTTTCCTTCTTTTTTTTCCCCCCCTTAAAGCTCTAAGGGAACAGGACCAACAATAGAAACTGCATTGCATGAGGCTAATGTTGTTATCTTGCTTTAGATCTTCAATAATAGATGTTTCACTGTGTGTTTTAGAGGTGCATGGGATAGGTTGTTCTTTGCTGAAAGCAATCTTTGGAGAGGAATGGTCAGGCTTGTAAAGTTTTATTGCAGTGGTGCTTTCATTTCAGTTTCTGCTGTCGTTTTGTGATGTGCTCAGTTTGGACTGGTTTGGGAATTGAGACTCTTGAGCAGGAAATAACTCATGACACAAGAAAACAATTGAGCATGAACACAGGAAAGTTAAAATTTAGCTTTAGGTCATAAAAATGTTTGGGGTTCAATTATAGCTTAAAATAATTGATTATTTAAGTCTAGTTAACATGATTTATGGTGGTGCTGTTTGTTTGTTTTGCTGTTGTTTGCTTGTATACCTTTAATAAAATGATGGTATAAATTAGGCTTGTTTGGACAGAAGCCAAGCTCAGAACCAGTGACAGGTTGCTCCATATGTTGGAGGAAGAAGTTCTCAATGAAGTTTTTGTCTGAAGTAAGACCTGTTTGTTGGCTGGTGTAATGGTTCTTAAGATGCATTTCCAGGATACCTGTAACAGTGCAAGTCTTGGAAAAGTTACTGAAAGTGAGATGATGCTTCAAACACTTGGAAAAACACTTCGATGTAATCTCTTTGCTGATTTAATTCTTCCAGTTATAGGAGAGTCTACTGCCTTTTTCCTGCTTTGCTAATTTGAGATGTATGTTTGCAGTTCCTTCAGACAGCAGTCTGACAAGCTGTTTGCACTAAAGAAAGCAGCTTTGCTTTATTTCTTGTCTTTATTATGCCAGAAATGGTATGAGAGCTGAGGCAACTCCAGTGAATGAATTTTGCAGCCATTCCTTCCTCCTGGGGCAAAGGAATGTTGGTGGAGGTTTAACCTCAGTTATGTAGCACTTGTAAAGCAGTAAATGCTTCAGCCAAAGTTCTTGGCACCAGAAGCAATGGATGAAGGGATATATACCAAGATGAATTTAACCTAATGGGCACTGCTTGAGAAATTCCATTTCTGGAACTTCATATAATCAAGTGTGTCTGTGCACCTGTGGGTTTGTAAGGCTTTTGAGGAAAAATCAGCGTACAGAAAATGATGCCTCAGTAGCTCAACTCCTTACATAAAGAAAAAGAATTAGATTTAGTCATGTTTTGCAGTTTTAAACTTTCAGCCTTGAGAAGGAAAAGCTGGAGGAACATTTAAGTTGGATTATTTGAACTCCAGCTTGATGGTTATTGTGTATTGTATAGCTTGATGTTATTGTGTGATCATATTTTAGTGGTAACCGTTTGTGTTCTGGTGTTGTACTGGAATATTGTACTCAGGAGGACTTGTGTAGCTCTTGCTTGAGCAGATCCTTTGCTGGATAGATAAACCTACTGAACCATAAAACTGCCCTACTGAACCATGGAATTCTAAGAAATTCAGCTCTCTCTGTAGGCTTTTAAGAGCACACAATAGCTGCTGAAAATCTAGGAAATACATGGAAGAGACAGTTGTCAGGGTTCACGAATTCTGAGCTGTATTTTCTTTTCTGCTCAATTTATAGTAACATGTTTAGAATCTTGATTCAGTCCTTGGGTTTAAGAGTCTCTTTGTATAAATAGTTCTGGGGATATTTTCTTTTGACATGCTATTCAAATATTGAGCAAAATGGTCATGTCACTGTGTGGGCAGCACAGTGTGATGGGGAAGTGGAAACTGCTGACACGGTCTGATGGAACTATCTTCTTTTTTAAGAAGAAAATCCCTGTCTGTGTCAAACCTCATATGGAGACCAGAACTTGCAGGTCTTGTCTTTTGCTGGTTACAAGAAAAAATGAAAATTGCATGATTTTCCTATGTAGGTAATCTTGGAAAGCAGATATTCTGAAGTGGTTTTGGCTGTCACATACTGTAATGGACATACTAACGTGTCAGAAAGGTTTTGTGAACTTAACATTCCGTTAAACCAAATGCCCTTTTTGTTATTTGCTGCCATGTGGACCAAGGCACTCACTCACAAGATTCCCTGTATGGGTTGGAGAGTCTGGTTTACAAGGACACCAAGCCTGGTGGGTATGCATGGTTAGTTACCTTTTACACCCCCCTCCAAAGCAGCCAAATGTAGCCATGAGAGAACAATACTTGTTTGTAAACATCCACATACTGGTGGTTCTAGAAATAAGGTTTTAATGAATGTGGATTCAAATGGAGTCTTGCAATGACTGGTCCTCTTTTAATAGAGTAGCTGTTCAAGACGCTTAAAAGACCACTTAAGAGATTTCCATCAGTCAGCTGATGGAGCTCAAGAATGCTGATAATATTCTGCTGTAGTTTTACAAGACTATCTTTAGCTGTTTATAAAGCAGAGAGTAATTACCCTGACCTAACGTGTCAGGGCTTAAGATAAAGGAAGTTCAGGCTGTTTTGAAACCGTGGACAGACAAACTGAATGACAGCAGGTTGAAGGCACTGCCACGCTCTTCCATGGTTCTATTTATTTGGATTGCTCTCAAGGAAACAGCTTCCACTGAAATTCAGATGAACTGTGGTTGTGTTGTACCTGCTGTATTTTTAATTTCTCTAACCAAATTTTCAGGCATTTACACTTAGCCAAAATTACTTACTGGGCTTTTATCTTAGCACAGATTTAGAATGAGCTTAAAAACACACATTCAGTTTGCCTATATTAATAGTGTGGGTGATCAAGAGGAAAATCATGTTGCCTTAGTTTTGTCATACATGGCAGTGAGAGCCTGGGACCTAAAAATTCATAGTAAATGAAGGAAGCTATCCTGTCAAAATATCGTTTATAGGGTATGACTTGTAATGTTAAAAGGAACCATCCCAAAGAAAACATTTCTATTTGCCATAGTTTCTACTTTTTATTATTTGTAGAGTGATCACCTTACCTGCAAGACAGGGTGAAATCTTAGCAGGCAATTTCTCCTCCTTTGTTTGAACAGGCCTGCAAATGGCATGAGTTGTTCCCGCAGTAGGTACAGTTACACTCGCTTCCTTCTGCTTTAGTGGGATACACCCTTCTGGTGCTGCAGCCTCCTAAAGATAAGCACAGGCAGCACTGCTGCCGAGTTCCTTTGCCCCAGAGAGGGGGGAGAAACTGTCAAACTGGTTTGCTTTAGAACTAGGGGAAAGCACAAGCATTATTAAATTATTAAAAGCTGTGATACTGTGGGTCATAATTTGAGTACAAACAAGGGAATTTAACTTCATGTAAAGCTTTTAGTCATCATTTCAGTCTGCCGGTTTTGCAGTTACTGAAATTGTTCTTTCAGGTTGCTTTCATACTATACTGTTGATTAGCATGAGAATCATATTGAAAAGTTCTCTTTGGGTTTCCACATAGATTTCAAATATCTCAGCTTCAAAGTTATACCCTTGTATGGTGGAAGCTTCTTGTAGATTTGTATCTTATGCTGTAAGAAGTAGCTGATTACTTCCTTAAGAGATCTGAAATTCTTAAAGCTTTTAATGAGACCTTGCTAAGGCTTTATGCTTTAAGACAAGCTAAACTTTCTCCCATGTTTTCTTATGCTTTCTTACATTTCTGCTTTACTAACTTGACTTTTATCCTTTTCCCAAAAAATTGCTTGCACTGGCAAAGGACGTAAGCGTAAAAAGTTCAAAAAGCATTTTAAGAGACCCTTTAAAGGTCATGACCACTCAAAAGGTGGGTAAAAATGCATTTTAAGCTTTTAACTTTAAGACTTCTTTCTTTCTGCTTTCTGTTTGGATTAGTTTTTCATGGTCTTGGCTATCCATGCAGTGATACCTTTTTTTCTCCTGTTTGAAAGAGCGGATGTAAATTGGAGAGAGCTCTTTTTTTGCTGTTTATCCATTCTCTGGATCCAGTGAGACTGAAGAGAGCTCTTGATTCTCTCTTCTGGGGTAGTTCTGCCTTTTTTTTTTTTTAATTAGTATTGTTTTGATATATGCTAATAGAGAGTGGGAGTTGTGAAAAAATAATTAACAGGAGGAAATGTGAGTTGCATGTAAAAATGATACAATTTTTGGTTTCTTCTGAGTTTCTGGGTAATTATTTTTCAATTGAAATCAAACACTCAAATTGTGTTATATCACATTCAATAGCAAAGTCTTTTTGTTTTTAAATGGATTTCTTGAGCCTCTCTTAAAGCTTTAAAAGAAATTATCCCTCTATAGCAAGATGTCCAAAGTCAGATTCCTGTGGTGTGCAGAGTGCATTGCATGTTAAAAAAGGTACTTGGATAGCCAGGACTATTTCTTCAGCTTGAGCCATCTGTAGCATTTCCAACAAAAATGTACAAGCTTAGCAGGCTCATTAGTGACATTCCCTGGAGCACTTTGTGAGGAGGGCACTGTACAGTGTAGCCTGTCAGGACAGCTGGAGAACAAGCTGCTCATCCAGCCATGGTACAGGTGAAGTGTTCAGACACTCAGCCTGAGAGAACACTTTTAGTCATGTCACTCTAATGAAATGATGAGGGATTCTAAATATTACTCCTTGTTTTGTCACACGTACATTTGTCCCCGGGGGATGCTGGGCTGGTGTGGGTGTGCAGTTCCTGCTGCCCTGCTTCGTGCAGCAGAAATTCCAGTCTCCTGTGAGCCACAGCAAAGTCTGATATGGACCTCACTGAAATGGCCACAGTGTAAGTCCAGTGAAGAAGAAATCAAATATTTCAGAGTAACTGTTGGTTTTCATTTATGATGTTCCAGCTTTTAAATTTTCTCTGGCAGTGTTGTATGAAAGGCTTTAAGGGACTGGTCTCTTATTGTTGCAAGTCCCATCCTCATCTGGTTATTCAAGGGTATTTTGTGCTAAATTACACTGTCTTACCTATTTGCTTGTTGAAACCCCCAGTTAATCACTGAGGGACTTAGAAGAGAAAACCTTTTACCTTGGAAGGAGTGGGGAGAAATATATTAATCCAGAACTTGCTGTAAGCTAAACTGTCTTGACTGAAACTTAAATGTCTGTTTTCTTATGGTTGTGTTGGATACAGGCAGCTGACAACACATCTTCATATGGACGTGCAGAAAAGGAAAAAAATGCAAATATGTTATCCAACTAAGTGAAAACTTAAATGTTAAATTAGAGGAAACGTATTTACATTGGTGTAGTGGTTAGTGTGGTTAAATTCAAGATGCAATTACTATGCTGAATGCTGCCTTTTTAAAAATTCTGTTTCTAGACAAACCAAAGGAGGAGAAGAAGGATACTTTCTTAGAAAAGCTTGCAACTCAAGTTATAAAAAATGTGCAAGTCAAAATCACGGGCATTCATGTTAAATATGAAGATGATGTAAGTAACTGGATCATACTCCCTTCATCCCCCCTGCTTGTCTATTCCATAGAGAGAAACTGTTCTCTGCCACCTTGAAGAAGTTGCTGTGGTTTCTTCTGCAGCTCTTCAAATAAAGCACCCCAGATGTGACTGAATGCCAGAAATATGGATATGTGAAACAGATATTCTTTCTTTTCCCTTTGATAGTGCTGTCTTGCTCACCAAATGTGGATGGTGGCTGTTCTCACACCTCAGTGTGTGCAGTTGTAGAGTTTTTCAGTGCCCTGAGTAGAGTCCAGAATGGCAGGAACTGGTGGCTTTGTGGATGAGTCTGAAGGCAAATTGTTGGAAAACTTAATTGACAAACGAGAATGTTTTTATGAACCAAACAGGTATTATTCCAGTCTGGTTCCAGCTTCCTTTAGGAAAATGATTAAGCAGTTTGTGATAAGGTAATTGAATGTAAAAGAATAGCATTGGATAATAGTGTTTCTCAAACCTTTTTGGGCACTGTTTTCAGAGGCATTTAATTAAAAAAGGTTGGAGGACTGGATGTCATAAAATGTTATAGCTGACTGAGTTGGGGTACCCTGTAATTGTTAGTTCTTTCCTATATGAGGGTGTTAAAAGCCAGAAGGAAATGGTCAGTTTGAACTGAAGCCCTGAGTCTTTACACTGCAGCCATATTGCTTTTGGCCTATCTTAGGGCATTCTGAGAATGTTCCAGCCAGAATAACTAAGCAAAGGAAGGTTCTCATAACAGCTCAGGATTTCTATCAACTTTAAATGACACAACTGTTTGCAGCAAGATAATTAAATATCTGTTGTTGTTCTATTTTTGCAGATCACGGACCCACAGTGTCCGATTTCCCTGGGGATGACGTTGGGCGAGCTCAGTTTGCTGGTAATTGTGTGAATGCACGTTCTTGTGTTCTCAAGTCACTTGTCTTTGGAGTAGCAGAAAGGAGAGGTAACATATTAAGAAGATGCAGTGACAGGATGCAAACAGCTGGAAGCCAAGATAGTCTTTTATTCGTGCAAATAGTACCTGCAGTCTGAGCAAGCAGAGGGAAGGGGATTGACATCAAACTTTCCAAGCCCTGTGATTTGTTCTAATGACCCCAGTGATCTTTAAAACTGAATATCTTCCTTTCATAGGGCAGGTTATTGCCAGGTCTTTTGAGAAATGGGGAAAGAAAATTTCAGCTGACCTCTGTTTGCCCTAGTTGTTACTGACTTTTATAGTAGGATAAGGAGCTGAATATCAGAATATACTGACATTTTTATATTATTTTGACTTGTTTATATGCAATCTAGAGAAACTGGCATTTGTGATCACGTAGCACCCAAATGATGCATTTTTTGTTTGAAAGTGTAGGATAAACCCACAAATGTGTTAACTAAGATGCATGAAATTACTTCTATCACTTTGAACTTTTAGACAACAAATGAGAACTGGAAACCTTCTATTCTGAATGAAGCTGCAAAAATAATATACAAGGTAATGTGTTTTGGCTTTTTTCCCTACACAAATGAAGAAATCAGCTGATCTGTTGAGTAGTCATCTGGGGTTCTGAAAAAAGTTGGAAAAGTAGTTTGCTTTGTGAATTCTCCTGTTTATCTTTATTTTATTGTGTGTCTAAGCAGAAGTAGAGGACAAATAACTGGCTTTATGTAAGGCATAACTTTAAACTCCATGGTTTTAATAGTTTCCCTTCAATGAGAATGCTGATCCCCTCATTAGGTGTATTATACAGCAAGTCTGCGTGGAAACTGTGGTTTCAATAGGCTGCCAAATTGCCATTTCCCACCCCAGTTTGTGTTCCGAAGGGGACTGGGGTTCTGGCAGCTGAGCAGTCTCTGTTCTCCCTGCCCAACCCCTCCAACCATCCCCCCCAGCCTGTGCTGAAAGGAGTGTGCAGAGACCTAAGGAATTACAGGAACGATATAAGAAGGGTTTAATACTCCTGGCTTTTTTATTAGGCCACGTATCAGTTTTGTGCCCCCACTTCCCTGTAATCCAGAGCCATGTTTAACAGATGTGCATGAACTTGTGCTTTAAGAACTTGCTTTATAGCAACTCAATTTTAATTTCAAAATAGTACTGTAGAATTAAATGCATCTCGATGCTAATGGTGGCTTTGCTGTCCAGTCTGCTTTCCTTTGTTTCCTGTTTTCCCAAAGGGAAAGCCAAGTTCCTGGGGTGGTTGATGAGTTGTAATGTGTTGCATGTTTTCTCTCCTGTGCAGCTTTTGTGCCTGGACAGCCTCAGTGCTTATTGGAACGTCCACAGCCCAATGTACTATCACGGCTCCCGGGAACAGATCCTGGTAAGGCAGGAGGAAGTGCATGGAACAGAATTGTAATTCCTTTGCTCTTGTAGTATTCAAAACTGATTTCTACCCTACTCCTCACTCTTTGGTCAGCTGGACTCAGGGTCACATGTTACTTCATTGCACTGTTGACAGCTGATAATTGTTTGTGAACTTCATTTGTTATCAACCCCTATTTAGAAATGATAAGTTTTTGACCCATTATGTTTACAAAGGTGTTGTCTGTGTCCTTGTACTATACTACCTGTTTACTTTTTTCTTTTGTGCTCATCTTTACAGATATCTTTATTTTTGTTTCATTTTGCCCTTAGCAAAATCTGCACTTCGCCTAGTGAGCTTGGGTCTAACATGGAAGGTTGAATCAAAACTGTGAAGTGCTTAAAACTATCCAGTTGTTTAATAACAGCAAGTTACTTCACCATTACCTGTCTGTGGATGTTTTCTCCTTGCTTCTCTCACACTTCAGTCCTTTCTGCTTCAGAATTTTAAAACAACTCAGGAACTGAGCAGATAGCAAATAATGTCTTTTTTAGTAATGTTGAGTTAAAAGCCTGAATGCATTTTATATGTAATCTTCAGTGCAGCTTGTTTCCTGCTGAGCAAGGTCTTCTATCCAGGCTGCTTTGGTCTCAATTTTGTCAGCATCATCAGCAAATCAGATTTATCATAGTAGCTAATTGGTCCATGCTGTAGTAAGAATAAGCTGTGTAATCTGTAGCAATCTGTTACTTTTGTACAACAGTCCTCAGATTTAAATAACGTGAGTATATGGCTGGTGGTGAGATTAGCTCTTTATCCTTAATCTCATAGAAGTTTAACTTGTATTAATATAGATCAGCAGGTGGGAAATAGGCTGAAATATACATACTTTTAATGAGAAAATGTACCTTTTATAAAATACAAACCAGTTTTTAAATAAGGACCTGGGAAAAGCATTAGGTTGAAGAAATTTGCAGTTACAAAATATTTTCCTGGTCAAAACAACTCCTAATATTGATAGTTTTTATAAAATATGAAGGGGAACAAGCACTTCATCTGCCTTCATATAACAGCTGGTATGTACATCTTCCTGAAAGCAGACTTTCTGCTTGGACTGATTGTGCCATTGCAATTCCGAAACATATTTGGCCATGAATAAAGCATTCTCAAGAAATTGCCTAAAAATTACAGCATCAGGCAGACATCATTTTGAATTAAGTCTTCATTTTAGCATGATGTTTCTCAGACTTCTTGGCCGTTCAGTTATTTTCCTGACTTTTCTGTCTTGTAATTCCTCTCATACCTGCAGAATAGGCTCATGTGCTAAACATGAGGAAGGGTAGAATGTGAATAGATGCTCCTGCTGCTTACAAGGGGTTTAAAAACTAATGCCTTGACCTTTTATGCTACGTGTTTGAGTGCACACATGAGCTGTGTTTATAAATTAAAACACATTCATTGCAAGGTTTAGAAGTCGAATAAAAACTGTGCTAACGTTCCGCTTCATACGAGAAACTTAAAATTCTTCTTTAACCTGGTGTATTTAAACCCTTCACTCTGAAGTGCTTGTGCTATATCAGATTTCCCATTTAGGGGGAGGAGGCCCTTGCAAAATACATGTGTACTCAAAGCTTAGAGAGCTCTAAACAAGTGAAGCTCCTGAGCAATTGCTAGACAGTGTCATATTCCTTTGCAGGACCAGCTGAAAAGAGGAATTCCATGTGGTGGTAACCAGCCAGAAGATTACCAGTACAGTAAGTAAGCTGGAGATGGGTGGATATAAACTGTCCTGAGTGTGTTGGTGTGCAACAGCCTCACCTGATGGTGCTTGTTTGTAATTCTGAGTTATCCTCATTGTTGGTAAGAATTGCATCCTCATTCTGTGGGTCTTGAGCATATACACCATCAGTACAAAGTAGTTGATCTCTTGCTTCCCGTATTTTAAATATGAAATCAATCTCAATTTTTTTTTAATCTTTAAGTTTTTAGACCAGTGTCAGCCTCTGCAAGACTGTATATCAACCCCTATGCAGAATTAGAACTGAAAACTCCCAAGATTGATTGTAATGTGGAAGTACAGAGAATTGTCATTGAATTCACTAAGCCACAGGTAAGTTGGTTTGGTGTTTGTTATCCCCATTGCAGTTTGCGATGAACTGTAGGGTTTTTTCACTAGAAAACCTTCTTAGGGAATTTTCTGCTTACATGCAAGTAGAATGTCTGAGCTGTTTCGCAGTACCTGTGGGAAATGTATGTGATCGTTTTCCCTCCGTGTAACAATAATTTCCTGGTGCTAAATCCTGACACTCTTATCTGTGGACCCTCTGGGGACCACCTGATCCATATTCAGCCCTTCCAATAGCATTCCTTTCACACAGAGGATGGAATCACGAGGAGCCCTTATCTTATTAAACCACCAGCCAATGCTGTAACTGCAGAGATGGCAAAATACAAGCAAGGCTGGGAATGAATGGAGTGTACTTTGGCAACACAACCTGCTGAAGTACCAGGGAACTAATTTAGGTATCTCCCCAGCAGTGTCAGTGTTGTCAGTTATTCAGAGAGAATTTACAGTCAGTTGGCTAGAGAGCTTTTTAGCTCCTACTCATGTCAAAGTGTATACTGAGTGCAGAAGAGTACCAATATGGGTAACTCTTGCAAAGGCAGTTCAAAATTGGGGAGACTGTATTGCCAAATGAATATGGACACCAGAAGTTCATATAGGGGTATCTTTGCAGAGCGGTGGGTATAGTTTTTACCCTTTTACATACTAGTGAAACTGCATTTCTGTGTAGTTTGAGGAATGCTGAAGACCGTGGTAGTTGTTTAGGCAGTGTGTGCAAACCAAATCTGAACCCCTGCTGAGAACTCTGTTTCCTTGTGTTCAGTACCTGAGCATGATCGACCTCCTGGAGTCCATCGACTACATGGTTCGCAACGCCCCGTACAGGCGGTTCAGGCCCAGTGTACCTCTGCATAAACACGCTGGGCAGTGGTAAGAGGGGAACGTTCCTGCCTTCCAGTCTCTTCATTCTCCTCTGTGGTTAAAATCAGGTTTAAAACTAGATCACATGTAGCATTTTAACTTTCATAGAGCTTTGCTTAGCCCTGAGATCCAAGTGATGGAAGTCTCACTTGCTAAGCTCAAGTCCCCAAAATCTGAACAACATGCCAATGCTCTCTCTAGAGGCTGGAATGTAACTTTAGAAAGACTAAAGAAAAGAATTAGCAAATGTAATACAACGGAAACATGTCTGTCAACTGTAGTTTTTAAAAGTTTTGAACTGATACGCATTCTCTTGACTTTTTTCTAAGTGTTAACTGATGCTGATTATCAAAGTTCTTAAGTGTAATTTAAAGGTGTTACACCCCAAGTTTGCAAAAGTGCAGAAATCAATAAAGAATGAAGATCTATAGTTCTTCAGGCATTAAATGTAAGCCCTCAGTCCATTTTTCAAAAGTGGTGTTGAAACAATTAAAATTTTTATAAGCCAAGTTACTCAAATCACAAGTGGTAAATGAAGGTTGCATGCTAATAAACTACCTCTTGTAAGTTGTGATGCACATATGGAATGGGAAGTTGTTTACAAACTTGGAATTATTGCAGGTGGAAATATGCAGGTGACAGTGTTCTCGAAGTTCACATTAGAAGACACACTCGAATGTGGTCGTGGAGTAACATCAAACAACACAGGCAGCTTCTGAAGAGTTACAAAAACACCTACAAGAACAAGCTGACACAGAGTAAACTGTCAGAAGAAACTCAGAGGCAAATTCAGGTATGAGGTTTTTCTGTTTGGACAAAGTATGTTTTGGTCCCATTGTGAAATAATTCTTGAAAAGTCAGTAATCCAGGTTGATGGTTTTACAGGAGCACAGGAGGTCTGTGGAAATACCTTTTTAATCTGAAGGTCAGTGTAGCCTGTTGTGGAAAGAAAACTAAAATACTAGTAAAGAGCTATTTAAAATTAAACCTCTTTGGTGGAGCATTAAGAAGCTTGGATGCATTTAATGAAGTGCAAGAGTAATCTAATAAAAAAAATTGGACTGTGTAACATCAGATTTCATCTTGTAGTGAACTTTGAGGGTGGGGGGTGGGATATATCCTAGAAGGAAATGAGCAGATCTAGAAAGAAACTGGAGTGTAAATACAAAGGAGCTGGTAGTGAATTTGTGGTGGAGAGCCTTTCCTAAATGTGTTTTAGAGGCAAATGATTTCATCATCCATTTTTACAGGACCTAGAAAGACAGCTTGACGTCTTCAATATAGTCTTAGCAAGGCAACAAGCACAAGTTGAGGTAAGAAATCATTTTGTTTGATAAATATTGTAACACTTCAAATAGGATGGTTTTGTCATGATGGTATCTTAAAATAATTGTGCTGATGTGTATGATAGGATAGGCAGGTGGCAAGGCAAGTTTCCAAACTGGAAACCAGTTCCAAAAACCTACCAGTGTGTGCACAGTGTTGGTGTTACCCACATTGTACCGTTCGGGCAGTTGTGGAAGGATGATGATTTAATGATTCCTTTGACTTTTGTTAATCCGGGACTAGCTCTGCACTATTCCCTTCCTACTTACACCTTTAGGTACTCTGGTTTTAGGGACCAACCAGTCTAATTAAAAGACAACTTGAGACAATTGTTAGGAGGTATATGAAGTCTCTAACTGCATTTTATTTTTGAAGTAATTTGGGACACTTAACAAGGAGATGCATGATATATCGCTATGAAACACTGTGAAAAGTGTTGTATCTGCAGTTAAGATCAAAACCATGTAGCACCTCGGAATAGTCCTCTTGTGAGAACATGCTACTGGTAGTTATTCCCCTAACATGAAAATTAACCTCTGTAATTGCATCATGTATTTACTGCTCATGCCAATATTGCAGGGGTCCTCAAACTTTTTAAACAGAGGGCTGGTTTATTGTCCCTCAGACACTGTCGGGGGCCGGACTATAATGTCCTGTGCCAACCAGCAGGGGGTGCTGTTGGATCACTGGAGATGCCCACATGCAGTGGGAAGGGGGTGGGGTCTCCCCGGGTGTGCTGGAGAAGCCGGAAAATGGAGGTCTTCTCCCCCCGCCCCTTCCCAGCTGGAAAGGGGAGAGAGGGAGGAGGGAAAGGGGAAAAAAATAAAAAGGACAAAACCAAAAACAGGTCCTTCCCAGCAGAGGGAAACGAAAAAAACCCTCAATCCTCTAGTCGAGACATGCGGAGCAGACTCCCCTCTCCTCTGATGTGCTCAAGGACTGCTGCCAAGGAGAAGGAACAGGAACGGAAGAGGGAGGAAAAAAAACAACTCTCTCGAAAACAGTTCCTCTCCCAAGGAAGAAAAAGAAGCTGCTGCTGCTCCTGCCTGGCCGCCCCCAAGCACTCCCCGCCATCCCTTCGGCCGCCGCCCAAAAACTCCTCCCCCATCTCCCAGGAGATGAGAGAAAAAAAAAGTAAAAAAGGAACTTCTTAACCCCCTCCCCCCCCAGCTTTGGCAACAGCCAAACTCCCCACACAGACAAAGTGTTGAGGACCATTTAACTCGGAATGCGGTCTCGGCCAGCTAGTCCACTGTGTTACCTAATTGTTCTGTAAATACCGTCGGGCAGGACTGACGACCCTCCGGCCCGCGGGCCGTAGTTTGAGGACCCCTGCAATATAGCCTCAGTGTTTGGCTACACTTCTGGAATGTGTGTTAAATTAAGATGAAAAAATATCAATGGTGGTTCTTATTTTTGAGATGTTTGTGGTCAGAATTTGGTTTTTGAAATGCCATGTAAAAGCCTGAGCACAAATTAAAAATTTGAAATACTTCAAATTTTAAAAATTAGAATTTAAACACCTTAAAATTTCAAAAATTTTTAATGGTACGGGATCAGTCCTCAGGTTTGTTACTACCAGACTTAAGCAATGTAGTTGCTTTTTGTATCCTCTTAAGTGCTGTCTTTTCATGTAGTTGTTGTAGTCTAAATGCCAGTGAAACGGGGAGAAAAAGCTGGCCAAAGTTAAAAGTAACACATGCCTGTGTTTGTCTATGAACATACACACACACTTAGACATGCCCCTCACTCTGATCCTCTTTTTGCCTCCGCCTAATGAGTCAAAGTGCTCTTTATCTCTTGTGGGGCTGCTTAAATCAATATTAATACTATTAACTATGTATGTTGTCCAATGTGGTTTAATTTCTGGTTTGCAGACAATAAGATCAGGACAAAAATTACTGAAGAAGAAAAGCACTGAAGTAGAAAAGAAAAGTGGAGGATGGTTTAGTGGTTTCTGGGGTAAAAAAGAATCTAGGAAGAAAGAAGATGAAGAATCACCTGTTCCTGAAAGTAGGTGTAGATTGTAATGCACTGATGTTTAGAGAGACTTCCAGTTTTTATGTACATTGAGAAGAAAGTTATGGTATGTTTTGCTTCCTAGTATGCAGAAGGAGGGGGTGTGGCAAACAGTGCAGTATTGATCATTTTACAGCATTACTTACTGAATATTGAGCTGGCAAATAAGGCAGCCTCTGAAATGGCCAAAAGCATCTCAGAACCTTGATGAGGAGAAGAGTGTGGCACTTACAGCTACAGAGATAATTAGCAGCAATTGGAATACTCTTTTTCTGGTGATTTGCTGTCTGGATCAGAGATTTGTTCTAATAAAACTCCTCAAAGCCATTTTCATCATTGGGAATAATGGGAACTCTTGTAATAAAAACTATATTGATTGATATGTAACACTATATATGGACACTTGGGTGTGAATTATTTTACAGTCTGGACTTAGATCAGTATGAAGAATCCATTAAATGTATCAGCAGAACTTAAGTGCAGTAGAAAACTAATGTGGGGAAAAGTGCTTATTGTTATTTATAAAGTGCAAATTGTGTGGGGTTCTGGTTTTAGCTATTGATGAACTAATGACACCAGAGGAGAAAGCCAAGCTTTTCACTGCTATTGGATACAGTGACAGCTCCCACAACCTTTCCTTACCAAAGCAGGTAAGCAACTACTTATGGGGATGGGTTAAACAAACAAACCACCCAACAAATTTAGTGCAAAGCTGCTTTCATCTCCCTCAGTACACTGAAGAAAGATGCAGGCTTCAAATTCAGATAGGAAATATTATTTGATTCTTCTGAAGTTGCTGATTGACAGAGCCCTAAAATGGTACATATGTTGGGAAGTCAAAACCCTTTCTTGGCAAGGTCAAGACATGACATTCAGCAGCAAGAACAGCAAAGGCATACATGCCATGTCTTCCAAAATGTGGCTGTTTAATGGGACTAAAATGATTTTGGTTACCTCACTAGTTCTCAGATGAAGGTGGTTTAGCTGGGCTTGCTTCACAGTTTAAAAAAATGTTCCTCAATCCTGAAGAGGCACAGACTGTATTTGCTCTGCATTTGTTGAGCAATGTTTTATGTTAAAGAAATGACTGATAAGGGTTGAATCAAGTCAAGATTGTACTTTGAATCCTACATAGAGATATGTTTCTGATCTTAGGTGTGTGGAATAACTTAAAAAAACACATTTCAGTGATTTGTTGAAATGAGGAGTTCTGAAAAATTATTCTCATAGAGATGACTGATTTCAATTCCCTCTGTTCTTCTCACCAGTATGTTGCCCATGTTGTGACACTGAAGCTATTAAGCACTTCTCTTACAATTAAAGAAGACAAGAATGTGGCAGAAACTCTAAAAGTGCAGATAATTGATCTGAGTACCAAAATATCCCAGCGCCCAGGAGCACAAGCCATCAAGTAATTGGATTGGTATTTTATTTTTATAGAAACATCTCTGCCCCCCATTCCCCTCCCCTGCTTTTTAATTTTTTTTCTTGGTTAGTGCATTATGTTGTATATTGATTTTTAATTTTCTGTGCATTCTGTAATTTCACTCTGCTGTAAATCCATATTTGGTGAATAACATGGAATAGGATGAAGAAGGGAAGACAGTTTGTTACTTATCATGAACAATAGCAAACTCTTTCTTGTGTCAAAATGCTGAATATGACTTTTGGGAGGGGACAGCTAAGCAGTGTGAAATGGTGTGGCCAACACACTCCAGCCAGGCTGTTGCATGTGTTGCTTACTACCAAAGAAATGACAAATTCTGTCTGTGTGTTCCTGTAAGAACCTGAGACCTTTCTGCTTTAAGAGACAGCACACCTGAAATATTGAACACAGATTATTGGATAGTCAGTGAGTGAATTATTGGACAGCCAATGAATAAGATTTTCAGTGTCTGAAAAATGAATGGGCACTTTTTTGTGGTTTCATTTGCAGTTCCTTCACTTCTGACTTTATGCATAAATCCCCAGCCCATCTGCTGACTCTCCAAACAGATAAAAGCCACTGTGGTGAATATTAAAGGTGCAGCCTGAATGCTGAACAAAACCAAAATGAGCTTTGAAATTATTTTACATAAATGCATGCTATATAATTTAGTTGGCATGAGTGAAACAGGAGAACAGATACTCTTATTAATGTTAGATTTCAGAGAAAAATATAATTATCTCCACAGAGGCAGGCTCATGGCACTGATTATGCCCAAACTATGTTGCCTCCCAAAGTCAGGGGTTTCAAGGGTGGAGACCCAGGACCTGAAAATCAGTTTGGTAGCTATGAGGTGCTTCTGAGGATGAATGAAGTTCGTGTGGTTTGGTGGTGTTCAGTGACTGCCTTCAAGGGCTTTTTCTGCAGACACTTAACCCTGTTGTCAGGGCAGCTGCCAGTGCAGAATAACCATTGGCACCAAAACAAGTCTGTAACTGATAATTATATCAATGCATCTTAGTTAAAATTCCTACAACGTTCCTGCTCTTTTTATTTATGTAACATAAGTATCACCCCTGTGTTGCTGTGAACACTTTGCCTTCTGCTTATTTTTCCAATTTAACAATGTAATTTTGTAAACCTGTCACATGTCAGTCCTGTGAAGTTAGTAATGCTGGGCTTTATTAAAGGCTTTCTCATCTTGCTGGTCTTTCCTAGTATTCCAATTAAGTATTTTTTACTTTTCATCTTCTTTAGGGTTGAAGCAAAGCTTGAAAACTGGTATGTTACAGGCCTGAGACAGGACAACATTGTACCATCTCTTGTGGCCTCCATTGGGGACAGCAAGTCTTCTCTGCTTCAGATAGAGTTTAACACTAACCCAGAGGACAGTACAGCTGACCAGAGCCTTACCATTGAGTCCCAGCCTGTGGAAATCAAATATGATGCAGTGAGTAGTAACCAAAGCCCTGAGTTATTTCTGATTCCTCTTTCTCTGCCATTACTCTCTTTGCTCTATTTTTGAGGTTTTACTTGAGTGACCTCTATGTATATTGCTAATTCTTGTCTTTTTTTTTTTTAAAGAGAACAATAAATGCAATGGTAGAATTCTTCCAGACAAGTAAGGGAATGGATCTTGAAAGATTAACGACAGCCACGTTAATGAAGCTGGAAGAAATCAAGGAGAGAACTGCTACAGGTACGATAATAACAAATCTCACCTAAGGTGAAGCTTTGAAGGTGTTAAAAAGTTGCAATGTGATTACCTAAACACTTTGGTTATGGTTTGGTCACTGGCCCAATAGTATGATTGGGATTTTTCCTCGAGTTGGTTTCTTGGAGAATTAGTGGATGTTTTGTGGGAAGGAGCATTGAGTTTGGTGAGAAATCAGGAAATGCTACAGAAGGCAGTCTTGACTCCAGATGCTCTGTCTTTCAGATAAATAACATCTTTTGATATGTTGACTGGCACAATTGTTTCACCTGTGGCCAGCATGTGAATTCCAGTGTCCTTTCCTTTTTATTTCAGGGTTAGTTCATATCATTGAAATGCGGAAAGTCCTTGACTTGAAGATTAACCTGAAACCTTCCTACCTTGTGGTTCCACAGACGGGTTTCTACCAGGAAAATTCAGATTTGCTCATTTTGGACTTCGGTACATTTCAGGTATACAAATGACCTCTCCTATAGGCTCAGAGGAAGCAAATACTCTGTTCTTTTAACATAGCTGTCATCTGAAACTGTCTTGCTTTGAGAAGGCAAAGATGATAATCTGTGTGAATGTGTTTTTAACTTGATATATTTCTTACCAAACACATTTGGGTCAGCAATCTGATCAGTATTCACAGTTGTTCAGTTATCTTTGACTTGCACTGGTTAATCCTCCCCAGGAAGCATGTTCATGTTGTAGTCATGCTCATCATTTCATATCTTTCATTTCTTCAGCAAAACACATGAATTTTTGTTTCCTTTTTTTTGTAAAATGGTAGCCTTTTATTAATAAAGAGAACTTTATTTCTCTCTTGGAGTTTGAAAGTTGATGCCCTTGTTTCTATAAAATGGAAAGATTGCAATAATTTTACTGGATTTAGCTGACTGATTTATGTATTTATTTTATTCGTACTCCACCAGTAAAATTGTAAAATAAATTTTAAAATTTCTTCTGCGTAAGTTTAATTAAGTAGACTGATAGAAGTAACAAAAAAATATCTACTTATAAAGAATAAGTGAAGTGTGAAATGATTTAAGGTATTTTCTCTGTATTTTCTCTGTCCAAATGTCAATCATCAGCTATGAATCATATTTTTCATCTTCATTAGAATGAACAGCACATGTCTGTAAAGGTTTAGATTTAATTTCATCTTGTTCTTTGTGTTTAGCTGAACAGCATAAATCAAGGCAGCAGTCAAACTTCTAGCTTTTCATCTCTGGAGGAGATTATGGACAAAGCTTATGACAAGTTTGATGTGGAAATAAAAAATGTGCAGCTTCTTTTTGGAAGAACAGGTAACAAAACAACGTAATTGTTGTTTATTCAAAAGATTGTTGAAGGCTTCCAACCTGCAATAAATATGTTCTTAGCGAAAAAAGGCAAACCAAAACAAGTAGGTAATGAAAAGACAGGTTATAAAACGTGAAAATTTGGTTATTTTCTCTTCAAACAGCTGCTTGTTTTGTTTGGACTTGTGCATCACCTCCTGACTTTGATGCTGTCAGTGGACGTAAATGCCCAGAACTATTATGTTTTCTATCATGTGCAGGAAGAATACAGCTCAAATTTGCCTTAATACTTCACTTGAACTTGAGTTTGTGTAATCAGCAGAATGCTAGGTTACTGTTTTGTGTTGTCTATCAATTTATCTATCCATCTTTTTTTGCGGTTCAATATTTACATACATCTTTTAATGTAGAATTTGGCTTAATGCTGCTAAGGCAATGGTGTTAACAAAGTGGACTAAAAGCTCTTAAAATACTTGACCTAAATGGTTTCTCGGGTTGGTGAGTGGGTTTTTTTTACCATCCTAGTGATGCCATTTGATTAATTTAATGGTACCCTAGTTAAAGCAATTAGCAGATGGTGGTTTTTCATGTAAGTTTACTGACCATTTGCAGGTGAAGACTGGAAGAAGGCTCGTTTTCAACATCCATCAACATTGCACATTTTGCAGCCTATGGACATCCATGTGCAGTTGGCAAAATCAATGGTGGAAAGAGACACCAGGATGCCAAAGTAATATATTAATGTTGAGAAGACTTGGTTTTAATTACTGTGTGCTTACATAAAACTGTGGTTTCCCTAAAGGTTCAGGTACACTTTATAATTTGAAAGTGTTAACTAAGAAACAGGAATAGCTTACTACTGTTTACAAACCCTGTTTTGGCCAGTTAGCTCTCTGTATGCTTTGCTGGTTACTAATTACTGCCTAAACTAAGTTCAAGACCTGTTTTAATGCAGAATCACTGGTTTCACTGTGATGTGGTCTTTGTATCTGAGTATCCATATTGGTAAGATTTAATTCAAGAATTGGTATGTGCATTTTTTCCTGGAGTTTGCTCATTTTGTTTTCTAAAAAAAGGTTTAAAGTGTCGGGAGGCCTTCCTTTGGTGCATGTCAGACTGTCAGACCAGAAGATCAAGGCAATTTTTGATCTGATTGACAGCATTCCCCTGCCTCAGAAGTCATCTGTGCCAGCTCCAAGCACAAAGGTAAGCTGACTACAGCAAGGAAAACTGAAAAAAAAAAAAAAGGTAAAAAGACATTGCTAAGCAAAGTGTCTTCACTGTGAGTTACAACCAGAACATGCTGGGCTCACTCAAACCAGGCTTGTGCAGCCTTTGTCATTGTCCTGCTGGTTTCAAGGATTGGCAAAACTGACCTTTCCAAAGCATATGGGGGAGACAAGGTGTGACATGTACCATCAGTGGAAAATATGGACACACCAAGTTATACAAATGTGAAAATCATACGTTGGATTTTTCTCTTTTCCCTCCTTCCAGGTACCAGCTATTCCCACAATTCCTGTTGTCAGTAAAGGGTTACTTAGGACACCCCAGTTGTTGGCAGAGATGGTGTCAGGTAAGAAGCTACAGATGTGCCTTTGTGCAGGTAGAATAGGTCATATTTTCATGTTGTTATTGGTGTTAAAACATTAGAACTGTAGAGGTGAGTATGACTGGTCATGTCTAACTTCAAGTGCAGAAGAAGATTTAAGATGCTGATGTTACCTCAGAATAATAAACTTGCTTTTTCTAGAAAACAAAGCCATCTTATTTGTAATAATTAATTATTATTATGCATAAGCAACCTCTTCAAATGAAAGTGAACTATGAATTCCAGCTCTATTTGGTTCTTCTGACTGTGTTGCATTAGGAAGACTCTCCTTTTTCTGAAAAGGCAGAACTAGAATAACAAATGGGGAATTACTGTATTGACACAGTGGATTTGAGCATTCATTTCCATGGCTGTTCTAGGGAAGAACTTTCCTGTAGTGGAACCTGGGACAGTTTTTCCTGGAGCTTCCTTTATAACTGATTTTCCTTATACGTGTTCCTGAATGTCTGATGATGCATCTGGACCCCAGTGCTGTCCTTAACAGGGCTTTCATTTTGTTCACCCTTCACCCAGTGGTAGGAGAGCAGTACAGATCTAGACTATACTTGTCAGGTTACATTTGAACTGCTCATGCAGTTAAAATCCCGTTGGAATGGGAAAGAGAGGCTGGGACATTTACCCCTGTTTGTGGAACAAGTTTACTGAGGAAGTCATTTCACCTCTGTAGACTCTGAAGAAGAGTATTTTGATTTTGAGGAAAGCTCTGAACCAACTGACAGGTCACTAATTAAAGGAGAAGAAATAAGAAGTGAGGAGCCTGCCCAAGAGGAACTGACAGACCTTCAGCTGAAGTTTGAAATTAAAGAGGTATGTCTGGAATTCTATTTTCACCTTCTGCATAAAAAATATTTTTAAAAAAAATCCAGTATTCACTTACCGATGTTGTCCAGATTAGTGGATGCAAACACATAACCACCAAACAGAAAATATACATAATATATATCTGAAGTATATGCATAATATTTCTATGTGTGAGCAATTTATATGTGGCATGTTTATGAGTTATTTATTATATATATGTGATGCATATAAATAAAACATGATACATACACACAGATGGATTATGTATTAAAAGAAAAAAGAGAAGAATTGGAATATTTTTGATAGAAAAAAATAGTACCAAGTCATAATTAGGGGGTAGGGTGGGAAATCTGCACTGGAAGACCAAAAGTCAGACTGAAGCAGGTCACTTGGAAAGAACAAATCCCCAAATATCTTCTGTATTTATAACTGTCACCATTAAACAATCACTTTTCCTTCTGTTTTTATACTCTAAAGTCTGTAATAAAAATAACAACAAAGCAGGGAAAGCATTAATTTTGCACTTTTCATTGTTGGTTTCAGTGATGAGAATACTGTATGTGAGAAGATAGTATGACTGTGTATTTCTTGCTTATCCAGGTTTTAGTAGAACTCACCAAGCAAAAGAAAACTGAGGAAACAGTACTTGTGTTTGATGTAATGCATCTGGGGACAGAAGCTACTGTCAGAACCTATAATTTAGCAGCTGTGTCTTACTTAAAGAAAATAAGCTTGGATTACTATGAAATTGGAGGTAATAAGGAAAGAAAGAGAAGTATATGTGTGTGTTTATATATCTCAGTTATGTGAAGCTGTTGTGCTCCCTGGAATGCAAAGGTTGGTCTAGTTTTGGCTTGCAATATTCAGTATTCAGCTGTCCCTTGGCAGTGCTTGTCTCATGGTACAGCTGACAAGCTCCGGACTATCACCAAACGCTTATTGGATAAATAAATAGCTTAGAGCTCAGTCTTTGGGTGCAGAAGGGGTACAAATTTACCAGTTTGCACATAACAAAGAAAAGGCAGTGATTCATATTTGGTGGTGCAGTGTGTTTTAACAAACAGTATTGAGCGTTAATCGTTATCTCCAAGGTACAAATCCTTTGGTTCTCTGAAAGTGCAGAAATGATCCTAATTGTTGTTTATTTCCTGTGGTGTGTTCCAGGTAAAAAAACACCCATTCATCTCATTAGTTCCTCAGATAAACCTGGCTTAGACCTTCTGAAGGTGGAATATATCAAGGTATACATAAAGCTTTTAAAAATTATTTATAAAACACTTCTACGTGTTCTTGATATGTAGGCTGTATATAATCTTAAACCTACTATTCAGAGCTAGTTTGATTGGTTTGTACCTTCTGAAGAAGGTACCAACCAGTACCTGGTTGCAATTAATATTAACCTTCATGCAAATCCTTATTTTCAGGCTGACAGAAATGGGCCACAGTTTCAGACAGCTTTTGACAACACTGAACAGATGATTCAAGTAAGTGTTTGCAGATTTTATTGCTTATTTTCTTTTGGTTTGCTTGTTTAGAATGGAATGAATAAGTTTTTTGGCTTTCCTGTTTTCCTGCCCCTCCCAGCCTTGCAGCAGGAGATTCAGGGTTCAAATGTACTTGAAAGCTTTTGTACCACCTAAGAGCAGTATGTTGATCTGTTGAACTGTGATGAAACACTTCTAGCTGCATCATGTGGGTGAAATTCAAGCTGCTGTAAGAAAGCATCTTCTCTTTGCAACAGAGATCATGAAGTTCAGGTGCCCAGAATGGGAAACTGTAGTGGAGTCAAGAAGTCTTTCCCCTTCCTGTCAGATAATCTGTATATATTATAATCTGCCACATAATCACCACTCTGCTGGCTAAATTCAATCAGTCTAAATCCATTTATGAGTGATTTTTCCATCCAGGGGTGAGGGCAGAGGGTACTGTGTTCTAATTCTTCACTCTGAAATATGGCTTGGGAGCTTCTCATAAATACTGCATGTCCCTCTCCATCACTTTTGTTGTAGACTCTAGAATGAGACTTTGATCTCTTAAGAATTACTGCAATATAGGGAAGTGTTTTTAGAAAATAAGTACCTAACTTCTCAGGTTCTGACTGTTGTACTTTTGAGTCAGAGATTTCAATCTAAAGGCAAAGAGTGTCTTGAGGAGTTCTGAAAATAAAGTACAAAGGACTGTGTTTTCTGTGATAGGAGCTTCCCCCTCTTTATAACTTTGTCATTATTTTGCCTGCCATATTTTGGTGTGAAGACTGAAATATTTCACTTATCACTTAATGGTTTTAGAGTATCTACAGATTTTGTCTGTGAAGTTTAGTTAATACTGGAATTTTTTTGCCAAAAAGAAGTTGTGAAGCCACAGCAGGGGGTGACAGTTCTTCTGCTGCAGTGCTGTGAGTTGGCTGTTTTCATGCTATGGGGCAGTGCTGATGTTAAGACAACTCAATTTTGTATGCATTGTCAGGTGTTGCTGGTGCCATGCAACTCTTCAGTGGGCTTTCTGTGTCTGGAAGAATTGCATTTGGGCTCTGTTTCCGATTTCAAGCCCATCCAAGTGGATAATTTTTATTAAAGTGCACAGCAGGGTCTTGTTCACCTTCTGGACTGCCTTAGTGGATTTGCTGAGAAATACTTGTGTGCTGAGAGCATGTCAGTCCCTGCCACTACCCATTCCAGTGGTGCTGCTCCTGCAGGAGCAGTCAAGTGCTGCTGTTTGACAAGACCAATGTCATATCACTCTGCTTTTGTACTGAGGAGGTGACAGGGCAGCAGGGACAGCTGCTCGGGTCCTGCTAGGTTTTCTTATTTTCTAAGCTTCCTACCTCTCTGCTTTACAGAAAACTTGTTCCTTTATGCTCTGTTGCTAGTAACATGTGCAGCTTTGCTGATTCTAGGAGATTATGTTGCACTGGGTGCTTTTGCACCTCTACCCAACTCTTACGCTTGTTATTGTTTTTCATCTGGAGTCTAATGTTTTCAACAGGTGACCTTTTCATCGTTGAACCTCCTGTTGCACACAGAGGCCCTTCTGTCTGCTCTCAGTTTTCTGACAGCTGTCAGTCCATCGGGCAGCGAGGGCAGGGCAGACACACCAATGAAAGAAAAGCAAGAGGATGGCACTAGATTGAAGAAAGGTACAGTGGGATTGTCCAAATGATGGTTCTGAAAGTGTTGCATGCTGGCAAAACAAGCACATCCAGAGAAACATGATTAGCTTTGTAGTGTGAGATGAAGGTGAAAGCTCACCAGGCTGGAGGGCTGATTTCAAAAAAACCAGTAACTGAAAGAATTTTTAGGACCGTAAATAGTATTTACAGGTGAGATTTTTATTCATGTATTTCATAGCCTTTTCACAGATAGACTTGAATTTGAGTAAATGAGATTCCTGTGAGCTTAGAGGATTCAAACAATAGCATAATCTTAGTGTTCCTGGTAAAATAAAGGAGATGAATAGTACTTGGGTGATTATGCTATGCTACTGATCTGGGCAATTTGAAGATACTTTCAAACAAGTAGCCAAGTCCTTTGCTAGGCTAATGAAAGTCATGCTGTTCCTGTAGCACTAAAACAGGAAAAAAAAAGAATTTATTTCTAAACAGGCTCAGATGAGAGCAGCTGCACAGCCTAATATTAAGGGCAAAACTTGAGCATCAGGTGAGCTGGAAACAAGGTGTGTAGTGGAGAATGTTCAGAATTACTTTTAAGTTTAAGTGGCCTGGGTTTGAATCTACAAAATGAGCTGCTGCTGTGGACAATTTAACAAAGCATATAAGTTTTTGAGGTCTTGGTTTAATACTTTGCCACTTGTGGTTAGTGAAGGTGCATAAGCAGATCGGTGAGGTCTGATGGCTTCTGGTCTTTCCCCATAGATAGTTTCTGACACTTCTGAGTGAATTCACCTTACTCTCCCCAGCCTTTGTCCTTGCTCTCACAAAACCTGGGTGCTGCCTCCCTGAAATAGACTGCCAAGGTTTGCGATTTCTTATAAGCTCAAAGTTTAAGAGTAAACTTCCTGCTCAAGGATCCTGCAATAGGAACTGTTAGATAACCTGAAAAAATCTCAGCAGTGCAGTGACCCTATTGAGGCTTAATGTTAAAAATCAGAGTGCTGTGCAGTTTATTTCCTCTTAACCCAGCAATTACCCTTGTTTTAAAAAGAGTAACATTGTTCCAGTGGAGAGCCATTGCTAAGTGGGAGTACTGTCAGACACAGAATTACAAGCACATGCTGATGTGTTTTATCAGTAGAGATGCCCCCAGAGGAAGACTTGTTGCTCTAAGATGGGATGTTGCAGACTTAGTCAAGATACTGAAAAAAACCAAACTAAACCATATGAATGCCAAAAAGCCCCTAGACCAAAACAACCCTCAAATACTCTCAGGAGTTCAAGTGAAAATATGACTTGTAATTACCTTGAAAATCCCACTTTCTCTCATTTTCAAGTGGCTAGACCTTCCAAGGATAAGGATGTGTTTGACTTCAAGGTCTTTGCCAAGCTGGATACCTTCTGTTTAAATATTTGTGATGAGAAAAAGAACATTGCAGAGATCAAGATACAAGGTATGAATTTTTCCTGTTAGTAGCAACTGTTTTGGTAATTTAGTTTCAAAGCAACTATTAATAATTTGACTTAAAGATAATTAAGGTGTAAATTGGCAGCATCTGCCCTTTTCTTTTATTGTTTTCTTTACAAACATGATTTGTAGTCTTGTTTTCAGAGTGAGTCTTGTCCATCATAACGTTTTGGCCTCCAGCTAGAAAAATGTGATACATTATTATTCAGATAATTAGGTTTTTGCTTTGAAGGACTTTGATTATGGGTGGCTTTTTACACTGTACTAAGCTTTGGATATTTTTCTGGTATACCTGAATTATTTAGGATAAAAAACCCCTTAAGATTGTTTTCTTTGGGTTTTAACCCCGTGGGATTTGTTTGGGTTTCATGTTTTGTTTTCTTAGTTTTTTTTTACCCCTCAGAAGGACTATCAATAATTGTTTGTGGAGGACAGGAGTGGGGAGGGGGAGTTTCACTTCTAAGTTTGGCTGTAACTGCCATCCTGACAGCTGCCCAAACTCTCTCTTGTTATGGATATTTAAGAATGTGGGATATAGAACATTATGGAGTGCAGTTCATAAAGTCTTTTGCTTGTGCCCATCTCTAAACCACATGAAATATTCACACTAGATTCAAATACAATATAGTAACATTTATTCTGATAGAAAATCTCAATAAAATCACTCAGTAGCTTCGTTACTCAGAAATGGATTATTGTGTGAATGTATTTCTATGAGAAGAAGCTCAATTATTTCCAGAGATTGCTGATATTGAGACAGTATCTATATTAGAAATGTTTGTTTTGGTTTGGTCAAAGCTGTAGGATGGTCACATTTTCAGAGCTTGTAGCTTTTCTCACTTCCTCTGCTGCTGTCATGTGTCCCCACCCTGAAAATAAGTGTTACTTTTGCTATGCAACACTATTGTTTCTGTTTTTATACTTTACAGGTCTTGACTCATCTCTTTGCCTTCAGCCAAGTCACACTGTGTTCTTTGCCAGACTTAAAGACATAGTTGTCACAGATGTTGATTCAAGGACCCTTCATAAAAAAGTACTCAACTACAAGATTTTAAGTTTTACTTGATTCTTGGTTAGTTTTATGTGTATAAAAGTGAAATGTAATACATATTCCACTCTTTCTAAAGTATTTGGTCTGTTATTAATAGGTCTTTTTAAATAAGATACCTAGTAAAGAATAATCTTTATATTACAAGAATGGATGTGTAAAAGGATTTCAGGATGTAGTAATCTAACTTGCACATCTGATAGGCTGATGATCTGTTTAGTTCTGTGTGTTAAGTACCCATTTAGAAGCTGCTGATGGCTGGTAGGTGCTGTTTCTCTCTTTCTAGGCCGTGTCTATAGTAGGAGATGAAGTTTTCAGTTTCAACCTGACATTAAATCCACATGCTACTGAGGGGGAAGCCTACACTGACATGTCAAAAGTGGATGGTTCTGTATCTCTGAGGGTGGGCTGCATTCAGATAGTGTTCCTTCACAAATTCCTCATGGCTCTTCTGGTAAGTCTCATTTTCCTTTGTTTCTGCAGTGTTCTCAGATTGGTCTCCAATGTTTGTGCCCGCAGTACAACTGGCAGCTTCAGTTTCTGAAAGAGAAGGGGTGGGCTTAATTTTTCATGTGTACTATTAAAAATCTTTGCTCAGTAAGCTTTCACTGGTTTCAGTTTAAGAAAAACTGATCAGTGCAAGTGGGTCCCTTCCCACCCTCAGCTTTGCAAATAGAGGAAAGCTTGGTCCTGTTAAGGTAGTTTGGGGTTTTGTGTTTGCTGCCCTCGCCACCCTGGCAAAATCCTGAGTTCATTGCAAAGCTGTCTGAGGTAGCATTAGAGGCAAATCTTTCTTCAGGGTTAGATGTGGTGACACCTGCAAAATCATCAGTTTAAATATTTGTACACTGAAGAACCCTAACGTTGGCTTTTTCAGTAAAGCACCAGTGGGCTTTCCCTCCTTCAGTACTGTCTTTAACAGGAATTAGGATTCACTGAGGGCAAGAGGGCCTTTAAAAATTAAGTGTCCCTAAAAGCTAATGAGCTAAGAAATCTTGTAGCTAAGGAGGGAAGAAAAACTAAAGATGAGTTTAAAATAAGTGAGTTGTACTGGTTAGTACTTTTTTGACTCCCTATTAGAGGTCATGACAGAAGGCATCAAGTTGTCTTTCCCCAAGGGAAAGTCCACACAGTAGGCAGCATAGCTGGTGGCTGATGTTGGTCATGGTTGATGTGGTAAAACGAGAAAGTAGCCTAGATTAAAAAACTGTTTACAGACATTTCTACTTTCTCTTCAACTGCTTTTTCTAGACCTTCTTGAACAACTTCCAGACAGCCAAGGAGGCTCTGAGTGCTGCAACAGCCCAGGCTGCAGAAAAGGCTGCCACCAGTGTGAAGGACCTGGCTCAGAGGAGTTTTCGCCTGGCAATGGACATTCACCTGAAAGCACCAGTTTTAGTCATACCCCAGTCCTCAGTGTCCCCCAGGGCCATAGTGATAGACCTGGGCTTAATTAGGGTGCAGAACCAGTTCAGCTTGGTGTCTCCAGAAGGCAGTTCCCTGCCTCCAGTCATTGACAAAATGGATGTGCAGCTGACAAAGCTGAAGCTGTCCAGGTACAGTGCACTTCACTGAATAATGCCTTCACTAAGTGCTAATATTAATACTCTACAGGGTATTAATAGGATATTAATTGCTTAGAAACTGTGATTGATGATAGTGTTAAATAATTGGTGTTAAAATGCTCTTACCTTAAGGGCAATTCAATAACAAAATAAGAAACTGCTCAGCTCAGGAAACTCTTCAAGCCTGAAGAGGTTTCACATCTGAGACTGAGACTTTACTTTGTAAATCTAACATATGACTGAACTTCTAACTTCCCAACTGTGTGTGTTGTTTTCCTTCCCCCCCTGTGTTTCAAGGACCACTGTGGAGACAGATCTGTCACATCCAGATATTCAGATACTTCACCCTATTAATTTAAGCCTGTCTGTGAAAAGAAACCTCTCTGCAGCTTGGTTTCACAAACTGCCTGTGCTGGAGATCACGGGGTATCTGGACACAATGAATGTGAGTCTTGTGAAAAGGTGGTGAAATGCTTAATGTGGGACTAACCTTTGTGTTATTTCTGGACTTATGGGGTAATAAGCTTCAAATTTTTAGTAGGTGTGGAGTGAGTTTCAGTGATGTAACAGGATTGACCCCACCTATATAAATGTAGAGGCTTGAAAGTATCATATAGAACAGCCAAACTGCTGTGTGTATTTAATAAACTGAGAGAAAAAGAAGGAGAACTGAAAAGAGAAATAAGAAAAGAATGTCAAGGAGTCTTGTTTACTCCTTGCCATGAGACAGGACCAACTAAATTTAATTAAATGCAAATATTTGCCTTAGTATCTCCAGCTTCATACCTTCCCATCACCCCTGAAAGACTCGCAATGGTTGTTTTCTGTGGCATATTATGTAGTGTGAAAGACAATAACTGGTACATCTTGGGTGAAACTGGAATTGAAATATTAAGTAGCAAGTCACTGACAGAAAAGTATTAAAAACATAGCTGTGTTAAAGGCTGCAATGTATATGGATACAGCTTTGGAGGTCATGACCTTTAATCTCCTAATACTGTAACAATAAGTGGTAGAAAGACTTTAATTGTGTTATTAAAGGGATGATTCTGCTGACAAAATACTTGTAAAAAGAGCAATCTTCTTGTCAGAAAATGTTGTTCTGCTTTGTTAGCAAGTGATAAGTTTAAGGAACAATGTCTTTTTCCTGAGAACTGTGATCTGCTACTTTTTAGGTTGTGTTAAGTCAGGAGGATTTGAATGTCTTTCTCAGAGTGTTGACAGAAAATCTTGGTGAAGCAGAAGAACAAACTGATGCAAAATCAATCCTGCGAAAGGAAGGTCAGAGCTGGAATTTGTTTTCATGAACACTAAGTGTGTTAGCTTTCAGGAGTAAGGAAAAGTGTTTATTATCTGGAAAACAAGTTTAGGTCTGAGAGGTGTGTAAGTAAGAAACTCTTTAATTCTGCAAGGACAATACTTATACTTTGGTACTTCAAAAAACTGAAAACAATACAGACAAAATGTGGTAGTTATGTTGGCTGAGTTGTCAAGGAACTAGCAAGGTATTGAGATGTCAGAGTTGTCTTGTTGCCAGAACATGTTTTTATTTCCTTTTCATGCTCTGAAGTTAAAGGCTCTGCTTGGGGATATGTTGCCAGCTTATCTTAGGTGAATGTGAGCCATCTGAATGGATAAAAGAGTTGGATGTGCTTCTTGAGTTTAACAAATGGTGGCAATTTCAAAAGTTAACCAGTTTACTGAATGTTTCAGGTAAAACCAAAGAAATGGAGAGATCAGTTTTGGTACAGGGTAAGAGTGATCCAGAGGGAGTGTCTGAAAAGAGAAGTGAGCCATTGAATGAAGATGTAATCAATGTGCTGCTTAATTTTGAAATCAAAGAGGTATGTGTCCATCTGTACGAATTATTGTTCCTCAACCCAGTACTCAGGTCTGGTTCTTAGAAGTAGTGGGCTGTAAAGTCCATTTTAACAGTTTAACTTAATTAAAAAAACAAGGGGAACAGAGGTGGGGCCAGGGGAAGTCTTTAGCAAACTAGTCTTGTAGGGTTTCTTTGTAAAAATGCAGAATGTTGAGATTAATGTTACTGTTGAGGTTTGGCTGAGGAGATAATGCTTGGTTGTAACTGCCTACCATGTCTGGACAGCCTCACTGAAACACTGGACTTACTTCCCTTTCTATGTTCCAGGTTGTAGTAACCTTGATGAAGCAGGTTCAGATGGAGAGATACCCATTACATATTCTGACTGTGCTGCAGCTTGGAACTGAAACCAAAGTCAGAAATCATGAATTGACTGCAGCAGCATATCTGAAAAAACTTGCCATGAGATGCACTGAAATAAAGAGTAAGTCTTCCAGAAAACCGGTGCACAGTCAGTAGAGTGTGTGCAATCAGCTCTTGTAGCAAAAGAATAACATCCTCCAAACCAATAATTAGAGGGGAGAAAAGAGCAGGAAGTTACATTCCAAATTCACTTAATAGGGCTGTTCAGTGTCATTTAGAGGGAATTAATGTGTTTTCCCTGACACCAAGTTTTACTGCTGTTGTCAGAGTTAGTTTGAGTTAATGTATTTGAGGGAGTTGTGTAGCAGTGGTCACTCCTGACAAGTGTTCTGACTGTTCAGGGGGGTTTGAGCTGCAGAATCTGTGCTGTGTGACCAGTTCTGGTTGCACTGGAAATGCAGAGTGACCCTGATTGGTCAGGTAACAATTAAAGCTGATGGTGAAGTAATAACTGAAATAGCCATGTATTCCAAGTAGAAAAGTAAGGTTTTGAATGTAAAAACCTGAAGATAGGAATGCAAAACTAACTACAGGAATGCAAAGAACTTCCCAATTTTGAATCTTTTTTTATCAGGACCAAGATAAGTTAATTATTTCTAGTTTAATTTAAAATAAGTGAATATAGCATTTCACAAGATAATGCTTAATGTGCAGCTTCTCAGTGAAAATAGCTTTTTACTTTCACTCTTTCAGCAAGAATAATATATAATTAGGATATAATTGAGAATTAGCATAGAGATATTCCATTGGTGGAGTAAACCTTGTGAATGGAGATATTTTACATTTTTATTTCTTTGTTTGCAGACTCAAAAGGAGATCCTCTTTGCATTATTAATTCTTCAAGTGAGACAGATGAACATCTTCTGAAAATGGAATACATTAAGGTTTCAGTACATTTTCACTAAAATTACACGGGGAGTAAAATAAGGCTTCCATACTTACCTTGTAGGATTTGTATCTAAAACTTAACCAGACTTTCTCCCAAATACCCATTTTCCAACTTAGCATTAAATTTCATTCTTTTATTTCATGTATTATTAATTATTGGTTAACTCAATGGAGAGTGACTGTGTCCTTTTTTTTTTTTTTTCCTTTCCCTTTAGGCTGATCCTGATGGGCCAAACTTTGTTACAACTTACAAAAGCATCAAGCAAAACATCAGTGTAAGCACTGGATGGGTTTAATTTTTTTTTAAGCTTCTCAAATGGTAATGGCTGAAACACAAAACCCTGACTCTCATCATTAAAACCTACTGATTTGTATTTAACTACTTCAAAGGGAAATCAGGGTGGAAAAAAAAATTTACAGAAGTATTTAGTGTATTTATTTTTTAAACAAGAAGCTGTAAAAGCAGCATTTACCAAGGGCTGCTTTGGGCTGGAGAGAGTTGGCTACCAGGTTTTACTAGGTAATACTGGCAAGAGCAGTTGCTGCTGATGTACTTTCTGTTCTGATTGCAAATTTTGAATCTTGAGGGGGATGGGTTTTGGTTGTGGTTTTGGTTTGTTTGGTATTTTTTGTTTGTTTTTGTTTTGTTTCTGGTTTTGTTTTGGGTTTTTTGTTTTGGTTTGTTTTTGTTGTATCATATCTACTAAAACCTGGTCCTGAAGTTGTCATCCAAAATGCTCAGCAGCCCACACTGAAATGCAGCAGAACTAAGAACTACTGGAAAAGCAGAACCACGTGAAGCATCAGTTTTGAGATTGGCTCAGTTCCTCTGTAGCTGTTGCTAAGCTTCCCTTCCATAGCTCCCTCAGCTGTTCTGGGGCTTTTTTGGTGGTAAATGTAAGGAGATGGAAGGGTCAGAAACTTGTCAAATTGAGCAAGACACTTTTTTTCTCGCTTCTGTGGCAGTAACTGAGTTTTTAAGCAGTAAATTGCTACTGAAAACAATATTACTTTGTCTCCTTGCCCTCATTTTAGGTCATCTTTTCATCTTTGGATATAGTACTTCACACAGAGGCTTTGCTTTCCATCTTGAGTTTTCTGACCTTCAGTGTTCCATCAGGTGGTCTTCCCAGTGCTGATAAATCATCAGACCACAAGCCTCAAACAAAAGAACAGGACAAAGGAAGTGCTCTTAGACCAGGTAAGGTGGCATTAGAAAGGCTGTGCCTGTGTTGTTTGGCAGCATCTCACCTTTACTCTCAAAGGATGCATTCCAGGTGGCAGCACTGCAGTCTGTGTGATGAAGAGAGAAGCATGAACAACCATAAGTGGGGAGAAAATAATCTTATTAAAAAAAGAAGCCAGATATTTTTGTTATTGCTTAATTTTACAAATTCTCCTTACTCAATATTAACTTTTCCCTAGGTGGTGGTCTGATTTTTGTAATAAAATTTGAATAAAGGATGCTGCCAAGAGCAGCTTTGCCAAAGATTCAGTGTCACAACCACATAGCTTTCCAATCTGAAGGCTCCAAAGGGTGCTTTCATTGCTGAAAATAAACCTTCTTCTGAGGAAGCAAAGAGAAGTTCTGAACTGAAGGGTGATGTGTTTATTTTGATACCTGGTGTTTGTAACCTTGAAATAGTAGGAGTGTTTGCATGGGAGCTCCTTAATGTTTTGTCAGGTCCTGTGTGGTTGATTCTTGTGTTTGGAGTGTTGTTTGTGAAATTCAAGGTTTTCTGATCCTCAGACTGTTGGGATTGAGTTTACAGTGGTTGGCTGTTACAATTTGTGTTTCTGCAGAAACCCTTTTCAGCCCCTATGCCTAAACTGGCCTTGCTCCTTGATACAGAAAGGAATGCTTCTCATGTGAGGAGGTGCTTCAAATACTGCAGTGTACACTGTGTTCAGCATCCTGGTGTGAAAACTAGGTATTAGTGAGGAGAGAAGATGGCATCTTGATGGCTTTTTGCCTGTGTTAGTGACTGTTCATGTGCCAGAAGAAAACTGTGTTAATAAAAGACTTACTTCATATCCTGACTAACGATTATCTAAACTTTTAGGGAACAACTGCAGGTTGCTTTTTGAATAGTCCATATGTGTACAAACAAATAGTCTAATATTTGTTTTAAACAATGGGCTTATAATGAAGTTCTTGTATGTCTCTTGTGTTTCCTATCCAGTGTCTGGTGATGCAGCCAACGATGATATCTGTGAATTAAAACTCACTGCAAAGCTCAATGCATTCAGTATCACAGTGTGTGATCAGACCTGTAGGATTGCAGACATCAGAATACAAGGTAAGGGGTTTTTTTATTTAAATGGTAGGTGAAGTTTATTTGAATATTAGCTGAAATATGTTGTTTCCCTTCATTCACTTCCGAAAGGCCTGTGTGCATGGCATATGTCTTTGTAATGTGTGTTTGAATGTAGTTTGAATGTATGAAATAACCTGCAAGGAAAGAAAATGTTTGACTTGGAAAAAAAAGGTGATTTTTGAAATAGTGGAGTAGAATTAAAAGAAATCAAGGCACTATGTAATAAATAACACAAACTTGCATTTTTTTAATAGCAAAATCCTAAATTGGGAATTTTTACTCCAGTCTGAGAGTCAATTTGTGTTTGCAAATTTGTTATGTGTACTAATGTCCTGACTTCTGTCCCAGGCTTAGCATTGGTTGTTACACAATAGAAGGCTGGATTCTGAGCTATTACTATTCTTTATACTCAGTAATAATTAACGTGGGGTTTTTTTAGCAGAAGTATTTATTTAGAAATTTGTTGAAGTGCATTTGTTGCCTTCTTTCTTTTGTCTCAAACCAGGAATGGATGCATCTGTAGCTATGAAGCCTAAAAAGATCAAAGTGTTCTCCAGGCTTGAGGACATTGTAATTACGAATGTTGATCCGAAAACAGTCCATAAAAAGGTGATGTGTTTTGCAGATTGTAAACGAACAAAAAGACCCAGTTCTTTCAGTGATTTATGGTGGCAGCACTGTAGTTTATTTGCTGTATTATGGAATCCTAAGTTTGGTGTAATGTACCAAATATTAAGCAAAATTTTATTGGTTAATTTCCTTTTTCACAGGCAAACAAAATATTCTTCCATTTAATATTTAGCTCTTTTTAATCACGTTTGCACTGATATGTTTAATTCTGAGTAGCATGGGTTAAATATAAATTGGGCTATGGATAAGCAAGTGAGAAGAGACATTCAATAAAGTAGGTGATTCTGTTTCCTTTTTGCCTGGCATTGTCTGTGTCCAGGTACTGCTGAGAAGTTGCAGTTGCTCTTCTTGGGGAAATATTTCTAGTTTCAGGTGACTGCTGGCAGTGTTAACTGTATGGACTTAATCTTGCAGGCTGTGTCCATAATGGGAGATGAAGTGTTCAGATTTCAAGTGTCACTTTACCCGGATGCCACTGCAGGGGAAGCCTACACTGACATGTCAAGGGTGGATGGGAAAATGTCTCTGAAAGTGGGCTGCATCCAAATAATTTACCTCCACAAGTTCTTCATGTCCCTCTTGGTAAGACATCAGTTCAAGTTCTTGACTTCAGAAGTTTTTTAATAAAATGAAATGTAATCACTTCTCCCTTGTGGTTAGCTGGTGTACAGACACATGGATGTATTTTGCTGAAGAAGCGGTTTTTAGAAGTGCTTTTTAGAAGAGTGGCAAATAAGAAGGATGACAAAAAAAAATAATGAATGGAGTTGATAGCTTTAATAGTATCTTAAAAAATAAATAATCAAGCAGTGTCTTAGCTTGTGCATGATTTGAGCCTTTTTGTTTTTTGAAACCTGCATGGTTAAATAAGGAGTTTCATATTTATACCACAGCTAATTTTATATTTTGCCTTTTTTTGGGAGGCTTGTTTTCATGGAAATCTTACTTTTTTCCACTCCCTCTCCACAGAACTTCCTGAACAACTTCCAGACAGCCCAGGAAGCCCTGACTGCAGTCACTGCCCAGGCAGCAGAAATGGCAGCTTCCAGCATGAAGGACTTTGCCAAGAAGAGCTTCCGCCTCTTGATGGATGTCAACCTGAAAGCTCCAGTTATAGTTATTCCTGAATCTCCAGCTTCATGTAATGCTTTGGTGGCTGATCTTGGCTTAATCAGAGTTCAGAATGAATTCAAGCTGGTGTCTTCAGATGAATCTCCTCTTCCTCCAGTCATTGACAGCATGGATGTGCAGCTGAGTCATTTGAAATTATCGAGGTATATGTGGAGTTTTTGTCTGAGTTGAAAGGTGTTCATAAAGAAAACGTGTTCGTGTTCCATGTGCAGCATTTTTTTGTTATTTAAAGATGAAAGGCAATGAAAACATACTATAATCAACCAAAAAACCTCTCCAAGTCAAGTTTAGGAGTGTTTTTAGAGGCACACCATCTCTGAAACTTCTTGGAGAGAAGGGAATGATAGAACAGTAACTGAGTTCATCTAAAGTGCATACCTGGGTGTAAGCACATGTGAGCACACGTACTTATTTTTAAATTAATAATTATGCCCATATTCTGCTAGATTACTATAACATTTGGGATCCTGCAACTGCTGAATATTTTTCCTCTGTGGATGTCACTATCTTTTGTTAGGTGCATCATATCCACAGATTCTCAACCAGACTCTGAAATTCTGTGTCCTGTGAGTTTGACTTTACTGGTCCAGAGAAATTTAGCAGCAACGTGGTATCATAAATGCCCAACAATTGGTATCAAAGGAGACCTGAAACCAATGCAGGTAATACCATCAGATATCACATCTTCTCAGAATAGTACCCAGCTTAGTTAAGGAGCTTGTAAAGTCATTTCAGTTTGTGTCCTTCAGGAATGTTAAAAGACTTTCAGCTTGATTGTCCAGTTTATAGATATGTTAGAGCTTTGATATTGTATAATGAACAGTTTTGCTGTAGCTGTGTGCAAATGGAGTAAAGCCTAGTTTTATTTTTCTGTTTAAAAAATGGTATCTCTAATACACAACAGTTTAAAAGTATGGCTGATATCTTTGCAGAGGGAGGGCTTTACTTTTTCTTTTCCTGCATTACCCATATGGCTTTAAATGGGTAAAACCAAACTGAGGCACCTTATAGTTGTTCCTGAGCCCTGTGTCATTCCTGTGTCTGTGCTATGGCCAAATACAGCACTGGTGAAGCACAGAGATTTAAGAGATTTAAAGGAGTACAAACAAAAATAACCAAATGTAGAAAAAATACTTCTAACACT